>CAUYUJ010014102.1:162671-220171 GCA_963575745.1 Prorocentrum cordatum
CCAACCTCGGGCGTGATGGACCATGGGACCTCATGGAGCCTCTAGGTAATACGGGGGAGGGGGGGGGTTCGCATTGGGGATAACAACTCTGGGCGGTTGGGGTCGCCTCCCCTCTTGAAACCTCCAGGGCTTTTTCTCCTTTCAAGGGGTATAGGGTTTTCCTCAGCTCCTCCGGGGCGGGTCCGCCTGTCCGCAGCATTCTGGAACTTTTGGGTCGTTCAGGATACGCCCGGAGCGTGATGGGACCTCCTGGGGCCTTGCGGGACCTCGCGGGGCATCCTGGGACCTCCTGGAGCGTCCTGGAGCCTCCGTAGGATTCCCACGGCCTCCGGGGACGTCCTGAAGCCTCCTGGAGCTTCCTGATGCCTCCTGAGACCTCCTGGGGCCTCTTGGCGGCTCTCTAAGAAGCCACGCGCGGGGCCTCAAAATTGGCGACAGTTTCAAGGATGGGAGCCTTCCCATTGAGAATGAGGGCGCGGTGGACGTTGAAAAATGACGACAGTTACACACTTGAGGCCCAAAACCGTGCCGGGCACCCCCCCCCGCCATTCCCGCTCCTGCATAGTACGGTGCGATTTGCCCCCTCCCCGCCGTCCCGCCGGTCCCCGGGAGGGCTAGTTTTCTGGTTATCGCTGGTAAGAAACACTTCCCCCCCCCTCTCGGCGGTGACGGAGGGCAGGCGGCGGGGGAGAGCGGTTGGCAGGGTGGCTGGTTGGGCACGGAGAGCAGGCGGAGGGGATCGGCTGGTTGGCGGGATGACGGGGTGGGCGGCTGGGCTGGTTGGCTGACGGGTTGGCTAGGTGGCGGGGTGGCTGGGTGGGCTGGCTGGCTGGTTGGACGGGTTGGCAGGTTGAGCTGGCTAGGGCAATTGGTTTCGATTATACAGTTGTCGTCGCGTTCTCGGATGCTTCGCCGTTCTATGCTGCGTTCTGCGTCCTCCCTCCCTCCCTCCTCCTGCTCCTCCTCCTCTTTGTCGTGCTCTCGCCCCCTCTCTGCCTCATCTCGGAGGAGGGGGAGGGCCGATCCGATTCGATTCCGATGATCGGGCGAGCCGATGCGGCCCGTTGCTTGCATGGCGCCGTGGTGCATCTGTGCGCAGCCGATCCGATTCGATTCCGATGTCAGCCACGCGAAGAGGGGGGTATGGGGAGGGGGGAGATCGCTCCTTAGAACATCCCTGTTGTTTAGAAGATGCGGTCCTTGTCTGTAGACGTAGTGTCAGTGCGGTCTGAGGAGCAGCCTCCTTCTAAGATGCTTTCCCTCTCCCTCTACCCCCGTTTACGCGCCGCCAAGGTTCGGTCCAGCACGCTTCGGTTCGATGCCGATCTTCTGACAATCCGATGCGGTCGGGAGCCTCGAGACGAGGGTCAATGCAAACGGGGGTCGGCCAGGGTGCCAGATCCTGCAGGATCCTGCGAAGACCCCCTCTGGCTGACCCGGGTTAGCGAGCCGCTCGTGGCCGCGAGGCGGCCGCGCCTATTGGCTGACCCGGGTTTGCGAAGATCTGCGTTGCAGTTTTTTTTTTCCTGCATTGCAGTTTTTGGTTTCCTGCTGACCGGGGTCTGGATTGACCCGGGTCAGAAGATCCCGGATGCGGCCCGACGCCTGCATGCCGCCTCTTTCTGTGCATCTTGGCGCAGCCGATCCGATTCGATCTAGATTCCGTGCTGATGCAGCCCGATCCGCTGCACATTTCGGGCTCGATCCGATCTACCGATTCGTGGCTGACTGATGCTGTCCGCGCAAGAGTCAAGGGAGGCAGAACCCCCCGGACCCGATACTCGGCGTTTGCGACACGGCCCTGCATGGTCGTCTACTGCAGCGTCCTGCCCCGTCCGATTTCTCCCGTGGGTGCGCTCGCCGAACGGCCTCCCGTGTCGGGGTGGAGTGGTTAGGATGGGGATGGACCATCTTCTGCCCTTGATTACCAGCCTGGAACATATCCCTATCCCTATGCTGGGCACCTCCTCATCACGATGCCAATCGTAGGGACTCCCTTATTTTTGGGGCGAATCCCTGAGATTGTCATCGCCTTTTGGCGTGTCAATCTGAGGGATAGGGATCAGAGCGTGAATTACCTGCCCCGCTTTTGCTTCCAGGCAAAACCAAGTCATACCACGCGCCTCCTCGTCAAGCGGCCTGACCAGTACAGGCCGTAGTTTGGCATCGTCTGGTATCTCTTGGAAGCGAGGGTGGTCAAAAGCGAGGTAGGTTTGTTTGCCCCCTAAGGGATAACGTTCGAGGCTGGTAGCTTGAGAGAGGACCCGGGGCGGCGGAAGCTGCTGGAGGCGGAGCTCGACGCCGCCGACCCCCCTGTCCTGCTTGAATCCTTTTCCTGGCAAGGGCTTCGAAGAGCTTCTTGCGATTGCGCCGCTGTGCAGAACTACTGCACAGAGCCGAAACACCAAATTATATCAAAGCTTGGTTTGACACATTCCTGATATGAATGGCTGGCTTGGTGTATCGGCCTGCCTCGGGGCCTGTGAGCGCACGGCATCTTCTGCCCTCAAGAGAGGACCAGGGGCGGCGGAAGCTGCTGGAGGCGGAGCTCGACGCCGCCGACCAGGAGCGCCAGCGCTCGCTCCTGCTGTGGCTCCTCTCGGAAGCCCGCGGTCGCGGCCGCCGCCTCCCGGGGCGGGGCGACGGCGGGCGGCCCAGACCTCCTCCTCTCTCTTTCTGGAGGAGGAGGAGGAGGAGGAGGAGGAGGAGGAGGAGGAGGAGGAGGAGGAGGAGGCACAGAGGAGGATGAGAGGGAGGAGGATGGGAGGAGGAGGCTGGGAGGAGCAGGAGGAGGAGGTAGGAGGAGGAGAGGAGCACAGGAGGGGAGGAGGAGGATGAAGGAAGGAGGGAGGAGGAGGAGGAGGAGGAGGAGGAGGAGGAGGAGGAGGGGGAGGAGGGGTTCTGGGCTCCGGGCCCCCCCACGCGCTCGGGGCCCGGGCTCGCCCTGGCCGGGAGGGCCCCGTCGCCCCCGTGCAGTGGCGACGCGTGCCCAGAGGCACACCCTGCTCGCCGCCAGGGCGCCCTGGGCTTCCTTGGGTTTCGATGGTTTTGCTGTGGAAGGCGAGGCGCTCCCACGCCCAAGTTCGATGGACGTCCTGGAGTCTCGGGGCTGTTTTCTTTTTGCAGGAGGCTTCTCGTGGCCCGATTCCTGTCCGAGGTCTTCGGTAGCACATCGTGGGAGCCTGGTCGACCAGCGTCGGTCAGCGCCTGGAAGTCGACGAGGTAGCGCCGATTTGGCGTCGGCTTGCGTCGACTGGCGTCGATGTGGCGTCGATCAGCGTCGATGTAGCGTCGACGTGCGCCGATCCGCAAGACCCAGCAGGTTGGTGCTGGTGGCTCCCGTGAGTTGCCACCGAGCTGTGGAGTGGCAGTGCCGGTTCCTCTCGTCCCCCCGGAGAGGAAGGACCGCTGGAGGTTTGTGCAGGTTTCGGCCTCCAGCAGCCCGCCGTCGCTCCTGTTTGGAACGGGATCTGCGTCTGGGTCCGCCGCTGCCGTCGCCGTCGTCGTCGGTTGACATGCGGCGTCGTCGGCAGCGTTCGTTGTCGTTCGTCGTGTCTTCGTTGCGGTTGCCGTCGTCGTCGCTGTCGTCGTCGCTGTCGTCGTCGTCGTCGTCGTCGTCGTCGTCGTCTGTGTCTGGTTCTCCTACGACGGCGGTCCCTCCCTTCCCCCATCAGAGCGGGAGGGGCAGCAGGGAGTAGAGCTGATTCGGGGGAGGTGGCAGGTCTCTCCCTCTTTTTGAGGCAGGAGACGGGTCCAGCAATAGTGGGCTCGGGCAGAGCTTCCCCGAGCACAAGCTCCTGGCAGAAGCGCGTCCATCGCGAGGCCGCCGTGTCGCCTTTGTCCCTCCGGCAGCAGAAAGAACCCGGCGCAACCCCAACCAGGGGTAAGTTTCTTGTTGCATGGGCGCATTGCGTGGAATTGCGTGGCATTGCTTGACATATTGCTAGGCGTAGTGCTTGGCTGGCTTATGGCTTGGCATATCGCTTGGCATATCGCTTGGCATTGCGAGGCATGGCGTCGCCTTGCGCTGCATCGCGGGGCACTGCCTGGCCTGGCGTGGCACTGCGTGGCACTATATGCCTGGCCAGCGAGGCAACAGGGAGCCACGACGAAGGCACCGAGCACCCGAGGAGCCAGCAGGGGACCGAGGCGTCCGGGAACCGAGGCCTCAGGGCCCGGCCGCCGAGGAGGCCAGGCCCGGGAGCCGAGGAACCCGGGAGTCGAGCAGCTGCTGCCGCCGAGGAGCCCCGGGAGGAGGGCCGCCCGGGAGGCGGCAGGACTGCCGAGAGGACCCCCGCGGGGGGAGCCGAGGAGCCAAGGGGCCCGGCGCAGGCCAGGCCAGGCCAGGCCGGGCCAGGCCAGGCCTGCTCTCTGTCTGCTTCCCATCGCGGTGCTTCTCCCCCGTCCTTCTCGTCCCACGTTCTTGCTGCGTTGCTAGAGTTTTCCAGTATTTCATTCCAGATTCTCGGCGCCATGGCGCCACGGCTCCGTTCCCAGAGGGACCGCGCCTCCGGCGCGTATGTGAGCGCGTCAGGCCAGGCCAGGCCAGGCCAGCCCTGCCAGGCCCGACGGGTCCTCTGCGCGCAGGTGCCGAGTCGGGCAGGTCCCTCCGCAGGAGGAGCACCCGAGAAGAGTGCAACAGATAGTCCGAGGGCGATGCTTTGGCCAGGTCTGATATTCTTTGTTGTTGTTGTTGATGTTTTTGGCTATGTTTCTCTCCTTTCTCTTCCGGAGCCCGACTGCAGCCCAATCAGAGAATCAGCAGTACCGCCTTTCTGTTTCGCAGGGGGCGCGCTGCCTCGCGGTGCCCGTCCAGGCTGCACACCTTTCCTGCTCCTCTGTCGAGAGGATGTGGCAACTCGAGTCGGCTGATTACATACGCCTTCTTGCCAAACAGCCTCCCAGGACCAAGACCGAAGGGAAGGATTAATATTCAGTCAACCCACACAGCCAGGGTTGCCGTTGCATCTTTCCCCTTTGTCCCATCATTTGCCGCTTTCGCTGGCCGCGCCCCGCTCGTAAAGGGCCAGCATGGCCTTCCAAGGCCCCTGCATCCTTATCGTACGTCCATATTCTACGGGTTGATTGTAGTGAGATGTATGAAGGTGAGGAGGGGAACACGAGGAAGAGGAGGAGGAGGAAGAGGACTGAACAGCAGCATCGGTGGATTCGGATCCGGAACGATTGCGACGCAATGTGTATATCGAGCATGCGACGCCCCCCTGACTTTGAAAATGCACAGGACGACAAGGAAGACGAAGCGGCCGCACAGGAGGAACAACTCCACGAATTCTGCAGACCACCTCCAGACCTCCATGAGCAGCACGCGCACAAAGGATGGCGACATGACCAAAAACGCTGACCGAGCCTGGAGAAGCTGACGAAACACACGGATACCGTCATGAGTCCCTCCAATGTTGATCAATGTTCTCTCACCCTACCAGACACGAACAAGTACGAGGCTGTGCAGGATTGCAGAACGAACACGCCCAAACCACAGAAGCGAGCCAAACCATCTCCAACTTGTTGATCACTGCATGTCGGGCACCCCCAGTCAATATACCCACGATTATTGATTGTATGTTGAGGCTACATGGACAAGACCGCATGACCAGCTAGACATGCAGAACGGAACGTCATACCCGTGTATGACCAGAACGTGCACAAACCAACATTCAGGAATCATAGCGATACATGCCACCACGTGTCCCAGATGCTGGGGAAACCTTCCTGACGCCCAAGCAGTTGAAGGGCAACTTGCGCACACCAACGAGTACCATAATAATCTGCGCGGCTCAGAAGGTGGACGGCCAGCAGGTCCACCACCAAGAAGGAAACAGACATTGACATAGTCCGACCATGGTGTGGCCAGCCGCTGAACCCCAGGCGGCGTGCCACGAGGGCAACGTCCCCGAGCGCGCCGACCGCCTGGCAGGGCAAACCATCACCGGGCATGCGGCACGAGCTACCTGCACCCGTGGGCGTGGCGAGCTAATCATACTCAGCTCACTCTGGCTCATACTCACTCACTCGCAACAGGATGCACTCGTCTTCGTCGGGCTTGTCGCCAACGTGGACGGGCTATTATAGTCAAACGCTCATGAACAGACGCTCACTACGGCATAATATAAAACATGAGATGCACATATGGGGAGCTCCACGAAGTGAGTAATTGGAGCACGAGTGCGCGCGGCGCTTAGGTGAGAGGCACATTTCGAACACCTACTGACCTCCACCCCTGTACATGTTTATGATTTTCATATCGAATGTGCGCGGCGCTAATGCGAGAGCCGCATTTGTAGACCATCGGCCTTCCGTCCTTGCTGGAACTTCTATTGCGGTGCGCGCGACGCCGGGGGGGGAGGTGCGTGTTAGAAACGACTGGCCTGCCATCCACGCAACCGTTTGAATGTTTTGTTGTTGTTGTTGTTGTTGTTGTTGTTGTTGTTGTTGGTAGCGTTGTTGTTGTTGTTGTTGTTGTTGTTGTTGTTGTTGTTGTTGTTGTTGTTGTTGAACATTATTAATTCTAAAGAATAATTATTGTTGGGGCCCCTGGTGCACGGCCCCCCTGCGCCGCCTAGGCCGCAGCTACATTTTCATCATTTTCGTGAGGAAGCCTCAGGTAATTCGATGTGATCAAGATCCGGTTGTTTTGTTCCCCCCCGCTTTCCCTTGCAAAAAACACTATAAAATGACATTTCTTGTTCTAATATAATCAAATTTCAAGAATCCTTTGCAAAAAATAAGGTAAAGTGGACATTCGCGCGCGCAAGACGAAATCCTTCCAAAAGCTTAGTGTTCGGAACGATTTTAACATAAAAACATCAAAAAACCAATGGTTTTTCAACAAAAAAATGTCAAAATCTCATCCCGCGCGCTCTTGCGGATTCGTAGGAAAAACCCAACACTTTTTAAACATTTCTGTCAAACGGGCTTTTGCGAGCAACTTTTTCGAACTTCTGCGACAACGGTTGCGCACCTGCCAGGGCCATCATCCCTGTCAAATAATACCATGCGGGACACATTCGTTTTTTCTTCGCCATTGCCCTAAAGATGTGATCAACTATCTTGTGAGTACGTATCATGTGTATCATGTGTATCATGTACCATATGCATCATATGCAACAGATGTTCTGTGGAAGGCTTAACAACTTCTGTGGGTTAACAAGGCTTAACAACTTCTGTGGGTGTACGAACGTAGGCTTAACAACTTCTGTGGGTGTGTACTCCACGCCAGTGTAGTAGCCACGGTCGTCCGCAGGCCACGAAGTGAAGTGTCCGAACGTCATAGGGCGGGAAGCTGGGTGTGGGTGGTGGCGAAGAGTCGTGTGGATATTTGGTAGAGCTTGCATTGCCCCCCCACAAAGTGGGGGTATTGGCTGGCGTCGCATGAAAACCCTGGCACTGGTGAGAACACTGAGCGTTCGGGTAAAGTGATTGTTGTTGTTGTTGTTGTTGTTGTCGTTGTTGTGGTTGTTGTGGTTGTTGTGGTTGTGGTTGTTGTTCTTGTTGTTGTTGTTCTTCTTCTTGTTGTTGTTGTTGTTGTTGTTGTTGGTGTTGTTTCTGCTGTTGTTTGACTCTCACTCTTCACACTCTGTTGATCCCACCCCACTGGTGCACACAGTGTTTTCCCCAACCATTCTGTTGTGTTGGGTCCTCGTTTTGAAGAGACAGCGTTCCGCGTTCCTCCTTCCTCCTTCCTCCTGCTCCTGCTCCTCCTCCTCCTCCTCCTCCTCGTCCTCCTCCTCCCCTCACACGTTTCGTGGCTCCCTAGGGAACTCCACCAAAGGTCCCAGTGGCGGAACTCGCATGGCGGCCTCGCACCATTTTGGCACACCTCTCAAACGTTTCGTGGCCCAATAGGGGGCTCCACCTAAGGTCCCAGTGGCGGAACTCGCATGGCGGCCTCGCACCATTTTGGTACACCTCTCAAACGTTTCGTGGCCCCATGGGGAGCTCCACCTAAGGTCGCAATGGCGCAACTCGCATGGCCCCATAGGGAGCTCCACCTGAGGTCCCAGTGGCGGAACTCGCATGGCGGCCTCGCCCCATGTTGGCATTCTCCTCACACGTTTCGTGGCCCCATCGGGAGCTCCACCTACGGTCCCAGTGGCGGAACTCGCATGGCGGCCCCGCCCCATTTTGGCACACCCCTCACACGTTTCGTGGCCTCATAGGGAGCTCCACCTAAGGTCCCAGTGGCGCAGCTCGCATGGCGGCCTCGCCCCATGTTGGTACACCCCTCACCAGTTTCGTGGCCCCAAGGGAGCTCCACCTATGGTTCCAGTGGCGCAGCTCGCATGGCGGCCTCGCCCCATTCTAGCACATTTTTCACACGTTTCGTAGCTTTATAGGGATATGGCCCCAGTGGCGCAGCTCGCATGGCGGCCCCGCCCCATTTTGGCACACCCCTCACACGTTTCGTTGCCCCATAGGGAGCTCCACCTATGGTCCCAGTGGCGCAGCTGGCATGGCGGCCCCGCCAGGGAGTTGGGCTTCACCGAGTTTACCCGCGAGGCTTGACCTGAGGAGCGGCTCGCCCGAGCCTCGCCGTCCCTCGACGGTCTGGCTGTTTGGCCTCGCGCCGCGGGCGACCAGCGCGCGTCGCTGGGACCTCTCGGGGCGACCAGCGCGCGTCGCGGGAATTCCGCGCTGCGCTCTGCCCAGAGCCTCGCTCGCCTCCGTCGTCGCTCTGCCCAGTGGCCACAGCCTTGCCCGGTATCAGTCAGCCAGCCAACTCTCTCTGCTCCGCGCAGCGGACGACCCGCGCGCGTCGCCGGCACCCCTTCGGGGCGACCAGCGTGCGTCGCGGGAACTCCGTGCGGCGCCGCGCCCGCAGCCATGGACATCGGGGTGCGCGGGCAAAGAGGCAAAACAAGAAACGGAAGGAAGTGGGCGCGATCCTCGTGAGGAACGTGTTGACGTGGGATTGATTCGCACGCAGGCTCATTCACAGTCAGACTCACCCGCGCTCAGGCTCACCTGTTCTCAGTCTCTCGCACTCAGACCGACCGTCTACGCTCGTATTGTGGACCTCGCCACGCATTTCGGCATGCCCCCTCGCACGGTTCGTGGCCCCGTAGGGAGCGCGAGCGAAGATGTTATTCGCAATTGCGGTTTTCACAATTGCATATGGTTGGGTCCTTCGCCCGGCTGATTTTCAATTGAAGTGCCCCCAATCGGGTCTCGTACTTTGTGTTTCTTTGTGTCAGGGAAATCTTCCTGCTCAAACTGGGCCCCTGGCCCCCAGGCTACAACAACAACGGCTCCCGCGGGGTGCTTCCTTACATATTATGCCTCACAAGATTTGGAAGCTCGGATTTTGGACCCTGGGGGAGGGGAGGGGGAAAGGGCGAGGGGGACAGCCAAGTGTCCCACACGTTTTGTCACCCCCGGCAAGCGGGGGTCGGCGGATTCCTTGCTTAGGTTCCTCGGGTTCCTTGGTCTTGTTTCTCGGGTTCCCGGGGTTCACTGGCCTTGTTCCTTGCATGAGTTCCTCAAGTTCCGTGGTGTTGTTCTTCGGGCTCCCTGGGTTCCCCGGTCCTGTTTCTTGCTGGGGTTGCCCAGGTTTTTTTTGTCTTGTTCTTCGGGCTCCTCGGCAGTGCAGGTCAACGCCGAACAACGCCAAGCAATGCCATGCAACGCTGAGATGGTAGAGGATGAACATCATCAAGAATAACAAACAAGCCCCAATGCTGTAGTGAAGACGTGGCCTCCCTCGGGTTTCCGTCTTTGCATTAGGAATAAGTTTGGGCAGTTTGGCCTGATTCGTCTGCAGAAGGGGGGCCCTATTCCTAAGTGTTTGGCCCTCCTGATTTGGGCCGCCTCCCAAAGGGTTTGGTGTATTTTTTTGTTGACCAGACGTGGTGTGTGATGTGAAACGTGTGCGGGATGGGCGGTGCTCAGGTTACCTATTTCTTTGGCCCTCCTCATGTTGTGTTGCGCCCCATCTTATCCTTCACTTTTTCGGCCCTCCTATCTTATGTCCCCTCCCAAATGGTCACAGTTTTCTCCTGGCGATCCGAGCAGGCAGAGCAGGACGACGATGACCACGACGACGACCAGCAGCAGCAGCACGAGATGCCGCCGCCAAAAGGTCTCGCGCTGTCGCGGGGCGGCTGCTTGGTGCTGCAGCGGGCGCTCGAGGTGGCCCAGGCCGGCCAACTGCGGTGGTCGCCCTCGGCCTCGTCCAGTCGTCGCCGCCGCCGTTGGCTCTCCACGCCGTCGTCCTTCCTCCTCGCTCCTCGCTCCCCGCTCCCCCTCCGTCCTCGTCGTCGTGTCGTCGTCCTCCTCGCTCCTCGCCCCTTGCTCTCTCTCTCCGTCCTCGTCGTCGTGTCGTCGCCCTCCTCGCTCCTCGCTCCGCGCTCCCCCTCTCGTCCTCGTCGTCGTGCCCCCCCCCCTGGGCCCGTTGCCCTGCCCACGCCTTTCCCCTCTCGTCCCTCCTGCTCCTCGTCCTCGCCCTCCCTTCTCTTCTCCCGCTCCCCTTCACCTCGGTCCTCCTTCCTCTCCTTCGTCCTCCCTTCTCTTCCTCGTCTTCGTCCTCCTTCCTCTTCCTCCCTCGTCTTCGTCCTCCCTGCACTTCGGTCGTCGCCGTCCTCGTCCTCGTCCTCCTCCGATGGGCCAGGGGATGAGGGGCGGGGAGCTTGAGGAAAAGGAGGGAGGCGGTGGTGGTCAGGGATCGACCTAAACGGTGCGTCGGCGATTTCGCGGGCCGTTTTGGTCTCGATTTTGTCTTGCAGAAATGGCGGATTGAAGGCACAACGAGGGAAAACGAACCAACATGAATACGAACAACATTGTTTAGGTCGATCCCTGGTGGTGGTGGTGGTGGAGGAGGGCGAGAGAAGGCGAGGAGGAGTAACAGAAGGTACGAGCAGGCGGGCAAAGGAAGCGGGACTAGGAGGAGCTGGAGGAGGAGACGGAGGGACAGGAGACAAAGGAGGGAGCAGCAGAACGGGTTTGAGAAGAAGATGGCCTCACCTTCAGCGTCTCTTCATCGTCCGTGTCCTCATCTTTCCCGGTCTTATCGCTTTTCCTGCACCTTCCAAACTGTCTCCTATACATCGCTCACCTGCACCGTCCGCCCCTCTCTCCTATACATCCTCCTCCTCAGCCTCTACACTCGCCATAGTTGTTGTCTCACACTCTCTCGCAGATGTATATTGCGCTTCGGGTTTGCTCGAGCTCTCGAGTTTTTCAGTCACGCCATTGGTGGAGGGGGTATCGAAAATGACTGCAGGCACAACGATGCATCCTCCTCTGTATCGTTATCCCTTGTCTCTCTTCCCCTTCATCTTCCTCATTCTACTGCCTCCTCGGTCTTTCACAATACTCCCTCCGTTTGTCTCATTCGTTCTTTATTTTTCTTTTCTTTCTTTCTTTCTCTGTCTATACATAGATACATGTCCTCTTCCTCATTATCTTCTTCCCATCGTCGTCCTCTTCCTCGTCACCTTTCTGTTCTTCGTCTTTACCCCCCATCCTCCTTCTCTCCCTCTCCTCCTCCTCCTCCTCATTTCTTCGACTTCACCTCCTCCCCCTTGATATTAAGTGCACATCTTTTCATTCGTCCCTTCCCCTTTCTCCGTCCTCTCTCCTCACTTCTATATCCTCCCTTCTTCATCGCATCTATTATTTCCCCTCCCTCCCTCAGCTCCCCTCACCCCTCCGTCTTCATTTCTCATCCCTTCCTCTTCTTCTCCATTGCCTCTACTCTCGTCCCTCCTCTTACCTCTATCTCTCCTCCTTCCTCCGGGGAATGGTAAGACTCGAGTAAGCCGGAACTCGGGTTTGCCGACGTTTTTTTACGAGCGCGCCCTGGATTTTGACGGTCCAGTTTTCGAGGGATGTCTGCAGCGGGAGCTCGCGTCAAACTTCAGACTGGGTCTCGTCATTTTCATGATAGCCCCGTCAGGCCAATCCGAGTCCCCCGAACCCGAGAGTTACGTCGCCCCGATTCCTCTGCCGTTCCTGTCGAACTCTAGTGGTCGCGCTAGTAGCAGCTCCGCAATACGCGTCGAGCCTTGCGGCGAGATCGGGCTACTGTCGCGTTTGCTCTTGTGTGGGTGCGTGCGTGCGTGCGTGCGTGCGTGCGTGCGTGCGTGCGTGTGTGCGTGCGTGCGTGTCTGTGTGTTTGTGTGTATGTATATGTTTGTGTGTGTGTGTGTGTGGTGTGTGTGTGTGTGTGTGTGTGGCGGGATCCATTTCTTGCGCTCCGTTTCCTCTTTTTGGTCGTTCGCTTCCCAATGCTCCGCTCTGTGCTGTACATTCGCCGCTGCTCATATTGCGAAGGCCTTGCGGCCGGTGCCGCCAACCCTGAAGGGAGACGACGACGACGGCGGCGACGACGACAACGACGCTGACGTTGGTCAGAGTCCTCAGGGATACTTCTCGGGGTCTCTTCGGAAGGCTCTCGGAGCCTCTTGGGAGCCTCTCGGGGCCTCTTCGGAGCCTCTTGGGGGCTCTTGGGTTTCCTGGGGACCTCTTGACTCTTGTGGGCCTCCTGGGGCCTCTTGGGAACCTCTTGGGGCCTCCTGGGAGCCTCTCGGGGCCGAGAGCTCGAAATGTCCGTTTGGGTCATCCGTCTGAGCACGCTCTTGGAGCTGTCTTCGCGGCCTCTTGGTCCGCCTTGCAAGCGTTTTGGGACTGTCTTGGGTTCTATTGGGCTGTTTTGGAGCCCTCTTGGAGGCCTCTTTGGTCGTCTTGGGGCGATCTTGGGGGCCTCTTGGGTCGTCTTGGAGCGGCAGGAAGAGGGAAATGCGAGAATTCCCAAATCATTAACAAAAGCCCACGACACATCAATTCATTTTGCCCCTCGGGAGCCTCTCGGGAGTGCTCTTGGAGGCTTCGTGGGGCGCATTTGAGGCCTCTTTGGCAGTCTGGAGGGCGTGCGAGCGTTTTGGCAGTCTGGAGGGCGTGACTTGGTGCCCTCTTGGACCGTCTCGGGGGCCTCTAGGGGCACTCGTCGCCTGTCTGGGTACTTCCTGAGGCCTCGGGACCCCCAGGGGGAATACGTATCTGACCCTCCCCCCCGCTACACCCCATCCCCCCGGGACCCAGACCTGGGACCCAGGGACCCAACCCTGGGACCCCCCCACGACGGGGAGGGAATCAGAGGGAATGTGCTTCCCTTCGACTCGATCACGACATTGCTAGAATGCTCAGCCCTGTGCTGTACACTCGCCGCTGCTCATGTTTGATTGATCCCGCGTCGGTCTGATTCGGGCAAGCTGTGCGTGTTTCTGCGTCCGTCCGCGTGGCCCGCTGCAGCCCGGCCCGTGCGCCGCCGCATCGCCGCGGTTTTGGGATGAGGGGAAAGTGGGTGCCTTCGCGCGGAGGTCTCCCTTGAGGATTTCAGGCCTTCCAGATGGGGTCAGAGTACGGTCGGACCGAGGTATCAGATCGATGTCGGCTCGGGGAGAGTGCTCGAATGTTCTTCATGTTTGTTGGATATTCTTGTGTATCCTGGAAGAGGGTGCCCTATCATGCTCTTCAGTTGGCCGGCTGAGGGTCTCATATTCTTGAAGGATGCTCTTCTCTTCTGCCCTAGGTCCGGCCGTAGACGGGGTCGGGCGATGGTGCCGCAGCGCCGATGCATCGACGATACGGCTCGATGTGGAACCCTATCTTCTCCATCTCGACGTCGCAAATGCATTGCCGACGTCGCCGATGCATCGCTGGTACATCGCCGATGCATCGCCGATGCAGCGCGATGTCCTTCGACCCCACCTGCTCGGACCCCACCTGGGAGGCCTCTGCGGGAGCCGCCCCCGGGCATTCCCCCACGGAGAGGGGGAGGGGCGTGGGAGGGAGTGCAGAGGGCTGTCGGAGGCCCGTGCAGTCAACCTGCACAGTGAGGATGAGCAAGTTTCCAAGGTTACCCTTGCATCCTTCCCCTCCTCCTTCTCCTCCTCCTCCTCCTCCTCCTCTTCCTCCTCCCCCCATCGGTTAATTACCCTTGCAGCCGTCCCCTTCGGTCCATCCCTGGCTGCTTTCGCTGGCCACGCCCTGCCCGCAACGTGTCGACGTGGCCCTCCAAGGCCCCTGCATCCTCTTCGTGCGTCCCTACCATACAGGTGGATTGTAACTCCTCCAAGTGGCGTGAACATGGGGACGTTTTGTTTTTTGGCAGCTTTTTTCCGTCCTGTGGGAGTCCTCGCCGGGCACCGGGACAGCCAGCAAAGACTCGAGATGGGAAGCCGGCCCTGGGGAAGTGGTCTTGGGGCCCATGATGCGGAGAGATCCCAGAGTCGGAGATCAGGCGAGGTACGCGGACGACGTTCTGTCGATGTCGGTGCAAATGGTGCGGGCAGGAGAGTACAGAGGGATTCGTATACGAAGAAGAAGAAGAGGAACGTGAGCAAGAGTGAGGACTTTCATGGTGAGGACAGCAGAGAGGAAGAGGAGGACCGAACACTCGGCGGTGTTTTTTAGCCTGGGGGGGCAGCGCGAGCGTCAGGAGGGGGGAGTCGGCACGAAGGCTGGCACGCCGCGGCGCAGGACGAGGCAGACGACGAGGACGGGCATCAGCAGTAAGGGGCCCTGAGAGCCGACGTGGCGACAACAAATTGCAGCATCGTGAAAAGTCGCGCCCGGAGCCCCGGACCCCATCCTTCTGCGCCATTGTTCGAGCCGAATCGATCCGTGAGGGTCCCGGGGCCCGAGAAGAAGAAGCGAAAAAACGCCCGGCTCGAAAAAGAATGGAGGCGCCAGGATCGCAGTAAGGGCGTGTGCGCTCCGAGGCTCCCGAGCGGCGCCGCCTCGCGTCGGAGCTGTACCCCCACGCGGTGCAGCTGTACGAGTCGCCGCACGGGAACCACGCGCGGGCCACGGACGGCAGCCGGCCGGGGCTTCTGCCGGGGGGCCCGGGGTGGCCCAGCAGGGATATCCCGACCAGCAGGAAGCGGAGGTAGGTTCGAGGAGGAGGCAGGAGGAGGAGGAGGAGGAGGAGGAGGAGGAGGAGGAGGAGGAGGAGGAGGCAGGAGGAGGAGGAGGAGGAGGATGAGGAGGAGGAGGAGGAGAGGGAGGGGAGGAGGAGGAGGAGGAGGAGGGGGAGGTGGAGGGGGAGGGGGAGGGGAGAGGGAGAAGGACAAGCTAATCCGATAGCCCTTATAACGGCGACGATGGAACACAGTGCCGGGGAACTGCTTTGAACATCACCAGTCGTTCAAAGCAGTGCCCCGGCACTGCTTTGAACGATGCGGAAATGCGATCAGCAGGAGCCTTCGTCTGTTCCTTCTCCTCTTCTCGTCGCTGTATGCTCTTCCTTGTCCTCCCTCCTCCCCCGTTCCCTCTCTAATTAATTACCTCGTTCTCCCAGTCTCACGCGCACTCTTCCTCCCCCCTCTCCTCCTCCTCTTCCTGCTTCTCCTCCTCGTCCTCCTCCTCCTCCGCCTCCTCCCCCTCATTTGTTATATTTCTCCGTCCTTGTCCTCCTGTCCCCGTTCTCCTTCTCCCTCTCCTCCTCCTCCTCCTCCTCGTCGTCGTCGTCCTCCTCCTCTTCCTCCTCCTCCTCCTCCTCCTCCTCCTTCCTCCTCCTCCTCCTCCTCCTCCTCCTCCTCCTCCTCCCCTTCTTCCTCCTCCTCCTCCTCCCCCTTTTCCTCTCCCTCCTCCTCCTCCTCCTCCTCCTCCCCCTTCCCCCTCTTCCTCCTCTGCTATCACTCCTCCATAATTCCTGTCCGCTCCTCCCCTTCACTGATCTTCCTCTTCGTCATCATCATCCCTTTCGTCGCACGCCTCTTAATCCTCAATCGGTTCCCAATCTTCTCGACTTTCTTGTCATCCGCGTCCTTGGCTGTTGGAGGGGCCTCAGGAATTCTCAGGGCTCTTGTGTTGCACGCGAAGGCACACCTCCCAGGAACGCATCATCCTCCTCACATTCACCCTCCTCCTCCTCATCCTCCTCCTCCATGCACGTTCGGCTCAAGCCCGCGCCGACGGTAGGTTTCACGGCGGTTGGGCGGGCTCGCGCCCGCCTCCGCGGCCTGCAGTCGGGGCAGAGATGCGTGCAGGGTGGGATGACAAAGCGGAAGAGGAAACACGGGCCGCAGTTGCGGATTCTTCAAAGAGCAGCGGCGGCGGTTGGGGAACAAGTGGGGGTTGGGGCGGCCGCAGTGGCGGATACGGCGGCGGAGGTGACCGCAGTGGCGGCTGGGGCGGCGGAGATTCTCTTGGCGGATGGAGAGGAAAAGCGCAGGATGGCGGCGACGGAAGTGACCGCAGTCGCGGATGGGAGGGCGGCGGATGGGGCGGCAACGGATGCGAGGGTTGGGGAATGGAGGGCGCCCGCTGGTGGGACGACGAGGGTGGCTGGTGGAATGCATGGGAAGGTGGCCGCTCGAGTGCCTCGGCAGGTTCTCCTGCCGCGGAGCCCGCGGCCGCAACAGCGGCGGGCAAAGGAGGCGGTCCCCTGCTTCCCCCAGGGCGCGAAGAACAAGGCGCAGTTGCGCTGTTTCAAATTGTGCGCAATGAGCCGCTGCCAATTTTCAAGTTGGAATTCTTCGAGAACTTCAGGGCGAACTGGAACGGCAATTATAAGCAGCACAACGCGGCCTTGAAGTGGTTCCGAGACGAGTACGAAGACCGAGAAAACCCTTTCGGCAGCCGCACGCCCGTCTTCGGAGGTACCGCAGTTGCGGAGGAAATTTCGAAGATCCTTAAGTACCGCGCAAAGGGGAAGGCGCAGGACAACAGGGATTGGGACTGGGACCACACTGTCAAAGTGCCGTGGTCTTGGCTGGAGATGGTCGCGCAGATGGATGGACCTACAATGCTGCGCGTCGTGTGCGGCCCTGACAATGACCGCAGTCGCGGGTTGGTCCGCTGCGAGTGCCGCCCGTGCCCTAGCAGTCTCGACAACATGAGGCACACGAAAGGGGTGGACAGAGGACAGGCGCAAAGAATCCCTCTGCCCCAGTGGGATTTCGTCCTCATCCGCGACGACGGCTCGGGCATTCGCGTCCACCCATCCTGGTCTAGCCCGAAGTTCAACACGTATGAGGTGGAGCCGCACTCGCATCCCGTGCGGGGCCCGAGGGCAGGTCTCGGCAAGAGCGATGGCCACGGAACGTTCACGTTCTGGAAGATGCTGCACGCCCATCCGAATCCTGGGCGGTTCGACGCGAGCAAGGGGGCGCAGCTGCAACCGCGGTGGTCCGCGCAGCCTTGACACCGCAGTTGCGGGATTGCGCAGCCATGGAACCGCAGTTGCGGGGACCGATCGCGTGACGCCGCGCTCGTTTGACTCACTATGCGCGCTTTCGGCCGCAGTTGCGGCGCTGCCTTCTAGCGACTTCATACAGCTTGGCCGCAGTTGCGGCGCTCCCACGACTGACCGCTGTAATTAGGTGCTTCGGGCGCGCATCACCTCCGTTGAAGCACTCGTGACGTTAATTAGCGCGGCCGCAGTTGCGGAGACAGGTACTTAAACAGATGGATCCGCAGTTGTTCGTCGTCCTCGTCGCCCCTTCCCCGTCGTCCTCGTCGCAGTCTCCTCCCTCCGCCTTTCCTCCTCGTCGCAGTTCCTTCCGTTGGCCGTAGCCCGCCTCCGTTGGCCGAGTCATTTCCCGTCGTCCTCGTCGCAGTCCCCCCCGAGGGCCGCAGTTGCGGACTTTGTTGATTCCTCCTCCTCCGTTTCTGCCCCGTCATCCTCGTCGCAGTCCCCTTGCTCCTTTCACCCTCGTCTGAGCTCTTCGCGCCATCCTCTTCCGTCGCGTCCTCTCCATCCTCCTCTTCGCCTTCCTCGTCCTCATCCCCGCCGTCTCCCTCGTTGCCTTCCTCTCCCAAGCCGGCCGCAGTTCCCCCGTCGGACGGGGGCCGCGCGCGGCCACGCCATGGACCCAGGTCGCAAAGCCGAGGTCGACAAGCGGTTCGCCGAGCTGAAGCAGCAACTGCGGGAAAGGTTCGGCCTGCAAGGGGCTGCCGCGGATGCCGCAGTCGCGGAGCCGACGGAGGACCGCAGTTGCGGAAGCCCCGAGCGACCGCCGCGCGAGGCCTCCCCGCAGTCGTCTAGCTCCTCGCGGGAATATCGGCCGCCGCCGCCGATAAGCGCTGCGAGTGGGAGCTCTGCTGGTGGGAGGCGCGAAGAGGCGCAGTTGCGCAGGGCGCACTTGACCCCCAAGGCAAAATGGGGGCCTCGGGCGCAGACGCCGACGAAGCAGCAGGACCAACCAGCAGTGACGGGAGCCGCCACCGAGACCGCAGTTGCGGGGGTGGCCGGCGAGCCAGGTGCCGCGCGCGGCTCATCTGGGAGCAGCGCGCCCTCGGCCGTGCTGCTCGCAGCCGAGTCCAAACGAGGCGCCCAACCCGAAGACGAGGCCGCCTCCCAGGAGAAAGCCGCCGAGACAATCGCCTCGGCCGATTCGCGGCCGAGGAAAAGGCCGCCTCCCACGGAAGGCTCGCCGCTGTCAGAACCGCAGTCGCGGGGTCGCGCGGGGCCTCCGTCGGAACCGCAGTTGCGGGAAGATGCGGGAGCACCGCGGAAGAAGCAGCGGACCAGGTCCCCTCCAGGGATAAACTACGTTGGGGAACGCCCCAAGTGGAACGAAGGATTCCTTCGTGCAGCAGACGGCAATCGGGTTCCGTCCACCATCGCTTTGGTGTTCAACGTGGTGGTCATCACGAAGGTGGCAACAAAGGAAGATGTCTTCAGGTGCATCTTGCACCAAACTGCGGCGGTCGTCTTCGTCGTATGGGACCCCGAGCTGTTCCGCACGGGGAACGTCGAAGGCGCTTGCAGCTACGACGTTCCCGTTGGACTCAGGACTGCCGTCGAAGACGCTGTCACTTTGAAAAACAACACCGCGGAGCCTTACTGGACGACGGTTGGCCTGTTCAGAGACACGGGCGTGGTGCTCGTGCGCCCGCACATCATCGCAGAGACCGCAGTTGCGGGTCATGTTGTTGGGGCCACCCACGCCGTCACGATCCTGCGCTTTCGCCTGAAGGGCTCCGACATGAATCCTGCCGCGGTGATCCGTTTTGCCGTCGTGTCCAGACACGCAGTCACCGAACGTCTCCAACAGAAGATCACGCAATCAGAACAAACAGCGTGGCATCCAAGTTTCTTCAAGGACGCGGTTGCTTCCATCCATAAAAATGATGTGCGGTTCTTGTGCGGCCTGTTTGACATCCCGCCTGAGCAGCTCCAAGCATTTGGCCGCAGTTGCGGAGCCAGCTACACCTGCCCGATGGGGGTGGTGCTCAGGGCTGGACCCGCCCTGTTCGGAGGCCTTGTGGAGGGCACACGCGTCATGCATCCGAATTACGTCCTCCCCATTGGCCCGTGCGACGTGCGCATTGCGGACTACAACGCGGATTCTGCAGGGAGGCCGTCGAAGAACGATCCCCAGTGGCTCCCTGATTGGATGCATCGAACAAGCGACTCCATCATCTCTCGGCGCTGGGTCCCAGCGAAGTACATGCCCAAGTGGGAGGATGACCCTGACCGCAGTAGCGGAGTCAGAAGAAAGCTCGGCTTGGCAGCGCTGCCCCCAATCGGCAAGGTCATTCAGAAGGAGCTCAACGAGAAGACCTTCAGCACGCACTGGTGCGAGGGCATCCACCAAAACGTCGTCTTCGTCGGCCACGGACGCCAGAGTCGGGCGAGCAAGCGGAAGCACGAAGAGGCGCGATCTGCCGCAGTTGCGGACGAGCGGTGAGTGCGGCAAGACCGAGGAGCCGCAGTTGCGGAACAGAGCTCGGTACTACTGGGCGCCTGCTGCCTGCGTAGTGCATCCCATTAGCGATGGAGTGCATGTTGCGGTGTAGGATAGCCCGCAGTTGCGGGGTTGCGGTTGCGAAGCCGCAGTTGCGGTTGCGTATAATAGGAGAGCACGCGGTTGCGAAGCCGCAGTTTGCAATAAGTGTGCGCGCGCTGGGTCATCATCATCGTCGTCGTCCGTCCTCGTCGTCGTCGCTGCCGTCGTCGTCGTCGCGTCTGTCGTCTGTCGTCAGCAGTCGTCGTCGGTCGTCGTCGTCGTCAAGTCTGTCGTCTGTCGTCAGCAGTCGTCGTCGTCGTCGTCCCTCCTCCCTCCTCCCTCCTCCCTCCTCCCTCCTCCCTCCTCCCTCCTCGTCCTCCTCCAGGCCGCATCCCCCCGCCACCTCCGTCCTAGCTCTCCTTCCCCTTCCCCTCCTCGTCCTCCTCCAGCTTGCACCCCCCTCCCTCCTCCAGCCTGCACCCCCCCCAAGCTCTCGCCCGATATTTTGGATTAAAACTGAGCCTTCAGTCGTCCGCAGGCATTCGGCTCAGCAGGTCGTTGGGCTCCTGGCACACACGCCTCCACCCTGAGCGACGGACGTCGTGCCATAGTCCGCCATATCGGAGCTCCGGGCCGCAGTGGCGGACAGCGTCGGCACAGATATGAACGACAGCGTCGGCACAGATAATGCCGCAGTGGCGGACAAGAAAGCCGCAGTGGCGGACGAGACAGCCGCAGTTCCAGGCGGAACGCAAGGGATCTTTCAGAGGGCCAACGCCTTGAGGTCTAGATTCAGGACAGGGGACAAGGTGCGCCTCCCTGTGCTCATGCTCGCCCCGCACACGGGCAACCGAGGCGGGCACTACCCTCAGCAGGAAAGGGTTCGGGAACTCGCTGTGAAAATCTTCCTGGCTGGATTCACGCAAGCCGAAGCTGACCACGAAGGTGTCTGCGTTCAGATGTACCCAGCACAAGAGCTGGTGCTGAGAAAAAAGGAGGACCCGAAGTTCCAGACGTACACAGAGTACAATCTGGAAAAAGCGACCGGCCACCTCGCTGCGTGCTTCGACCGCAGTTGCGGAACAGACGTTGCGTATGGGACGTGTTCGCACTCCCACTTGTGCCTCGTGTTGCGGGCGTGCGCCCTGGGAGCCAAGTGGCCCATCCCCCAAGGCATGGAGTTCACGGAGGACGAGAGCGCGAGGCTGAAGCGCGTGCTCGATAAGGACGGCAATCTCGACATGGCCGCAGTGGCGGAACATGACCCTGTCGCTAAGAAACTCGTGCAGGGGGGTATGCTCATGGAAGTGCTTAGCTGGAAAATCATGGACGAGGAACCCACTGGTGCTTCGCTCATCAGCCAGTCCCTCAATAAAGGAGCCGATTTTGCGTTGCGAACGACTGAACTCACCGCGCTCCGTGTTCTGTGCAAGGCTGTTGACGCGGAGCTGCACGCCGCAGTTGCGGATCAGGTTGCCTTTGACAAGGTCAAGCTCTCCGTCATGCACGAACTCGATCGAGTCGTTCAGGACCCAGACTTCATTGAGCTGTTCTCGTTCGTTGTTGGGCTCGGGAGCACGAAAGCGCAGTTCATCCCCTTGCTGCTCCAGTTCTGCGAGGTCTACGTGAACTCCAGGAGAAGGGCCCTTCGGCTCGGTGCCTTCGGGGCAGCCAGCGAGCTTCCCGACGAAGTGCCGTGGGTCAAGGTTGCCGTGGTGATGCGATGCTACAGGAACGCGCCTGCGAGGAAGAGGGGCGTTGACACTCCTGTGTGGTGCCCTGACCCAGAACAATCGTGGAAGAAGAAGGAGTTCCGAGACTTCCTCATCGACATGAACTCGGCTCTCCGTTTGTACTTGTTCACGCTGAGCAAGGCCATCGACGGCATGGGCCCTGAGAAGGCGATCGAGTTCAAGGCGAACCTGTGCATACTGACCGCAGACGGCTTCATGCAGTACCTGAAGGACACCCACGTCAAGGAACGAAGTATCCCAGGACATCGTCAGGCGCTCCTCCGCGCTTGCGCGGAGGCCACGGGGAAGGTGGAGCCGAAGTCCAATCGGGACGCCCTTGAGAAGGCCCTCGGCGAAGTGGGAGTCGGAGGCGGGAAGCCCGATTGGTTCGATTTCAACGCGTTGCCGCGCCCAGAACCGAATGAGCCCGCAGTGGCGGGGAAGACAAAGGCTTCCGCAGAGGGGCACGAGTTGATGCCGACGGTCATTTCCTTTGACCCCACGACGCAATTACCAACGAACCACCAGCGCAGCAGGGACACGACGGCCATTCCACGCGGATCCTTCCCTTTGCCAATCGCCGAATGGAGGCGTTCAGCGGCAGCGAAGGAGCTGGGGCGGGAGCCTGCTTTGGTCAGCGCAGTGTTGCTGTGCCTTTGGGCGCGCCACATGTCCGCAGTTGCGGAAGCGCAAGTAGAGGTGTTGCAAGACGCTGACACAGAGAAACGCACCGTCAAGGCAACCGCTGCAAACGACGAAAAATGCATCGAGTTGTGGCCGTGCGTCCCAAAGGCATCCAAGGTGCACGCCGCAAGCACGCACCCCGAGAGGGTGGCCGTGCAAGTCTGGGTGAAAGGAGATCCAAATGGGGCCACGCCCACGACCTTCTACTTGCACCCCGAGTTCAAGCCGCCTGCGGACAAGACGCCCGCCGACGTGGCTGACCACGATGTGCGGTTGAGAGCATGGAAGTGGGATGCGCAAGAGACAATGCACGTCTTCTGGGCAGTCAACAGAGTCACGGAACAGGAGATCCAGCAGAGAAACAGCCGTAATGAAAGCGCAGTTGCGCGCATCAACATGGAGCTGGAGACGAAAGAATTGGCGGTGTGCGTGCCTGGGACAGGCGGGGTCGTGCTCGCCGTGAATGTCCCTGTGCTGGTGAATACCACGGCCGTGAAGAAAGGAGAAGAGCTCCTGTGGGAGGCGAGACCCAAAACCGCACCGAAGAAGAAGGCGGCCGAGGAGACGTGGAAGACGGACGCGGCCAAGAGGGCCAAAGGGAAGCCTTCGGGCCAGCCCGCGCCGAAGAAATCGAAGAAAGGGTTCGACGAAAGCGGGAAGATGTCGCTCTAATTAAGAAGCCGCAGTGGCGGCAGTCAGGGCGGCTTGCTCGCGTGACCGCAGTTGCGGGCAACAGGCCGAAGGGGGGGGCGCACGCGTGACCGCTGTTGCGGAGCGCTCGTGTAGTTTGCAGTGTCACTGCTTCTGTTAGCTGATGCCGCAGTAGCGGACCGCTGACGATCGAGCACGGAGGTTCGAAACGGACCTCCTCCCTCCCTTCTCCCTCTCCTCCCTCGCCCTTCCTCCACTTCCTCCCTCTCTCCTCCTCCTTTCTCCCCTTCCTCCCAAGTTGGAAGCCGAAACTACTCATTTCCTCACTCCCTCCCTCCCTCCCTGGAGGCCCTGGAGGGCCTCCGCCCTGGAGGGCCTGGAGGGCCCTGGAGGCCCTGGAGGGCCTCCCTGGAGGCCCTGGAGGCCCTGCCTCCCTGGAGGCCCTGGAGGGCCTGGAGGGCCCTGGGCTGAGGGCGGAGGCCCTGGAGGGCCTCCGCCCTCAGAATGCTTCAAAGCAGTGCCGCGGCACTGCTTTGAAGCACCCAGGTGCTTCAAAGCAGTGCCCCGGCACTGCTTTGAAGCATTCTGAGGGCGGAGGCCCTCCAGGGAGGCGCGAGGATCGCAGGGACCGAGGGAGGCCCTCCAGGGAGGCGTTCGTCTCGCCATCTGGCTCAACCGCGCGCGGCCCCACTGCCCGCACCTCCGCCTTGCCCGCAGTTGCGGCTGTGTCCAGCGCAGTAGCACACATGCCGACTTCGAGCGAATGGAGCCCTGTGTGCGTTGAGAAGGTCTTGTGCATCCGTGGAGGTTGGCTTGCGCAGACCACCCCCATCCCCGAAAAGGATGTCAAGGTGCTCCACGCAGGGCCCCTCGGAGAGATAAGCTTCGTGCACGTGAACATGCAAAAGGCTTGGCTGCTCAAGGTGTGCGCCAAAGGTAAACCGACCGCAGGGGCCTTGAAGGCCTCCAAGGCCTGGGACGCGCTGAAGAAAGAACTCGCGAAGCAGGGCGGCGCCGCAGTTGCGGACGAGGAGAGCGACGGCGACGCGGGGGACGAAGCAGATGACCCCATGTCGGCCCTGGTCAGCTCCACGGACGCCACGAAGAAGCAGGCAGCGACCCCGACCAGCGCCAAGAAGCAGAAGACTGGAACGCGTGCGGCGACTACTGGCCTGCCCAGGGGCGAGGCCGTGGAGTCGGCCATAGCCACTGTGCACTCCGTACAGATGCCCGCAAAGAGCCCCATGAAGTTTCCGCACGACACGGCCGTTCGAAACGTGCGGGTGGCCAGCTTCAAGCGGAGGACGTTGTGGCTGGACGCTGCAGACCTTGGGTGGCTGATCGACATGATCGTGGACGACGTGAGCCTCGGCGGTGTCCCCGACATCGACGACGGCGACAAGGACGAGGCCGCAGTGGCGGACAGGGACTGGGCAACGGCGGTTGACCCTGCCACCCCGCTGGCGAAGCAAAAGGAGGTCGACTCCCCCGTGGCGCAGGGGAGCGGCTCTGGCTTCACCGTCGTTTGGGACTTCAAGGGCGCTTGGGTCGCGACCATCACGCGAGAGTGTGCCAACAAGGGCAAAAGGATCGAGATGGATGTGAAGAAACTTACAAAGAAGAAGTGGCAGTCGGCGCAGTCGGTGAAGGGCTACGACTACGAGTGGGAGGGCATGACGCAGCACCAGCGCAAGCAAGCGGCTCTGGATTACCTCGAGCTCCAAATCCCCAGTCTGTTCGACTGAGGCCCGAAGCCGTATGGGCCGCAGTTGCGGTGGGGCTACTGAGTGCCCGCAGTTGCGGGGTGGCTGGGTGCGCGTGAACACGCGGAGGGCGAGGCGGTGTGAGGAGGCAGGCGGAAGGTTTAGGGTGTTCCACGGGTGCACGCCTTAGTGCGCCAACTTGTGTGGGCGAGCGTTTTTCTTAGAGAAGCATGGAGTGAAGCATCGAAACCCTGTGCGCGCGATGATTGGGGCTTCCGCGCGGGCGTTGTTGAAATGTACCTCCTTCTTCGCCCCTCCGCATCGTCTTCAGTTGCTCCTCCCTCCTCCCCTCCCTCTTCCTAGTTCTGTAGCCCGCAGCCGAGTGCCCGGCCCGAGTCGTTCGCCACGCGACCGCTCATGGATGTTCCCGTGGGGCGGACATGGTATGGCGAGGAGGACGGAACGCATTTCGAGGTGGAGTGGCTCCATTACGACAGCGGCTGCGCACCGAGGAAAACGAAGTATGGCACCACTGGGCTCGCCAACATCTTGAGCCGCAGTAGCGGCGTTCCGTGCCCCAAGAAGATAAAGGTGCACGCATGTGCGGATTTTCCGTGCCTAGCGAAGTGGCCCGCGTCGCAGTGCGGCCTTGCTGAGCCGCCTCGCTTTCATTTGCGGCCGTCTGCTTGGCGACCGGGCGCGACGCCACCACCCGCAGTTGCGGCTCCAGGCGGCACCGCAGTTGCGGCTCCCTCGGCCCCTGCACACATAGCACCAGCAACACCAGCAGAACTCGCAGCTCCTGCGCAAGAAGGACACGCAGCTCCAGCACCAGAAGCACCCGCAGAACCCAAACCTCCAGCAGCCCCTGTGCCCGAAGCACCCGCAGCAGCAGTCCCTCCAGCTCCTCCAGCTCAAGTGCACGCAACACCAGACCCGCCTGCTGCGCAGGAGACCGCAATTGCGGTTGAAGCTCCTGAGGGAGTGGAAGCGGACAAAGACACACCACTTCCAGCACGCTTGCCACCAGCGCGGCCGCTGCCAGAGAACTGGTCGAAGACGCAGGTCGCATTCTTCCCGTGCCCAGACCCAAAGGCTGCAGCACGAGTTGCGGCGCCTGTTGGCGACGCCTTGCGGCCACGAGTCGCGGCGCCACCCCTGGCGCCAGAGAAAGGTGTACCTGTGGAAGACGCGCCAAAGATCCAGGCCGCAGTGGCGGCGACGGTGCCTGACCGCGTGATGGCTCTCCTGAGGCAGATTCTGTCCGAGAATTCCTACATAGGGTATTCAGCTTTCATGCTGTTTGCCTTGCGGTTCGGGCGTCAACCTTACGTGTGGGAAGGCGAGAACCGCAAGGACCTCCTTGACTTCTACATGCCTTGGGCAAAGGAGAAGTGCACTGAGCCATGCGCCGTCGACGGCGTGGCGTGCGTACTCGCCGCTGCTGAGGATCTGTTCGGGGAATGGACAACGGTGGAACTCAGGCCCGTGACTCCCGAGAACCCTCTCCATGAGGTGCGCCACTGGGTGGCCGCAGTTGCGGTGGGTGGCGTGTGCTCTGAGGGGGCGGACGCGTTGAACAGGTTCTACGGTCCTCTGGGACAATGGGTCCTAGGGACTGTTTGCGATGGAAACTGCGGCATTGACCTTATGGCGATGATGTTGCAGAAACCGCAAAATGCCGAGACGCGCAAATGGCTTCGGGAGGAACTGTACGATTTCGGGGTGCGCCGCTGGGACGAACCGTGGTTGCACGACATGCTCGTTGTCACGCAGGAACTAACCTTGGAGGAGGTGCGGGCGTACCGCAGTTGCGGGGCCAGCGGCCCTGCTGGACCCATGGTCCTGCACGACTCCGAGGGCGAGGGCGAACCAGCAGAGGCGCCGAGAGAGGCGAGCGCGCCACGCCCCGCTCTCATGGCGGCGTTAGAGTGGCAGACGGGCGTGCAGGACATGGGTATATTGCTTGCCATGGCTGAGGCTATGCCCGAGGCGTTGCAGGAGGAGCAGATCAGGGCGCACGCACTGGCCAGCGCACGCCCAAAACCCGAAGTTGCGGAACAGAAGCGGCGCGTGTGCCCGCACATGCTCAGAGACCGCGAACTGGTTTGCAAAGACCTGGAGGCGCACGCACGCAGTTGTGGTTGGATGGGCGAGGGCGTTCTGCCACGGAATTCAATCGCGTCTTTTTGCGAGCGGTTCACGTGGCCGAAGGGCATGGGGGTCGTCCAGCAGCGCCAGGCCGTCTCCAAGTGGTTTCAAAACTGGCGCACACAAGGTGGACATGGCACGGCGGGCGTGCATGGCCGACGCCGCGCGCGGGGCAACCAAGGGCGCCCGAACAAGGCTCCATGGCTGGAAGCCGCTCTGTACGAGTGGTGGTCCCACATGAGGTACTCCGTGGACTGGAAGGCGGTGGCCAAGCGAACCGCAGTTGCGGAGGAGAGGCCCAAGATGTTGGCCAGGTTCTCCCAATCCCTGCTGGTTACGAAGGCGAAGCAACTCGTCGCGGACTACTGCGTGGAGACAATGAAGCGGGGAGGCAAACCGATGGTGCCGCAGTTGCGGCCTCGGTGGTGGGTGAAGTGGCGGCGCTCCTACGGCCTGAGCATGAAGAAGCCGAACCGCAAGTACAAGGTGCCAAAATGGTTGCTCCAATCTCGTTTTGAGACTATGATCTTGAACGTGGCCAGGGTCCGCGCAGCTGCAGAGGAGCTTCTGGGGTACGACCCGCACATCCTGAACTGGGACCAGTCGCCCTTTCACCACAACGAGTCGTCGTCGGCCTCGAAGCCGACCTTGGCTGTGAAGGGTGGCATTGTCCCGCTTGTCGAGGCGCATGACGACAGCAGGGCTCGGTGGACAGCGAACCTGACGGTGTCGAGCGACGCGGAGGACATCCGCAGTTGCGGACCACCGCCGGCGGAGCTAATGTTCAAGGGGGGATCTGTCATCGCTGAGGGCTTGGCCGCACATGCCCGCAGTCGCGGCTATCCGTCTTGGGTGAGCACGGCGACGTCCGAGAAGGGGTCCTACCGCGCAGACGACGTTGTATCATTCTTGCAGCGGCACTTGCGGGCCTGGCCCGACGACCCGCAGTTGCGGGGAAAGTGGCGCATCCTCATGGCCGACGACCATTCCCCGCACAAAGCAGACGCTGTGCGGAGACTCGCCTGGCAGCGCGGCTACGTGCTGATCATTCACGGCGGGGGGGCGACCGCAGTTGCGCAGCCCGTGGACGCGGACTTGAACCAGCACGTGAAGCGCCGGTACATTGCCCTCGAGACCAAAGCGCTGGTGCAGCAAATGGCGTTGGGGAAGCACGTGCCGCAGTTGCGGCGTTCCGATTGCGCCGACTTGATGCTGTCAGTGTTGGAGAATGTGCAGTTGCACTTGGACGCCGCGAAAGGTTTCCTGAAAGTGGGAATTCGAGCGCCCTTCGACAAGTCAGGAGATCTCGAGATTTGCCGAGAGGCGGCGGAACTCTGGGAAGCAGGGGGGCTGCGAGCAAAAGTGGACACCGCAGTCGCGGAGGTGAGGGAAGAATGCGAGCAGAAACGTTTGAAATGGTCCTACAATGACGTGCTGCGTCTCATACACGAATACGAGAAACACGACGCCACAGATTCCGTGTTGGAGAAGCTCGGCGACGAAGCGCTAGGCCAGGAGCCAGGCCACGAGGAGGGCGATGAGGAGGGCGGGGAGGAGGAGGAGGAGGAGGTGCACGAGGAGCACGAGGAGGACGAAGAGCAAGAGGAGGCCTCGTGGGCCGAGGCTCTTGCGGAACAGTGCGATGCCGCAGTTGCGGCACCTGGGCCTCAAGGATCCTCGGTATCCATGGACTGCGTGGTCGACGCAGAGGCGGCCGAGCAGGTGGCAGTGGCGACGTCCTTGGCAGAAACGCTCCGCGAGGCGGAAGATATGCTGCGCCAAGTGGGCATGGAGAAACTAGCGCAGGATTGCCGACAGCAACAACACAAACAAAAGAAGCGGTTGAGAGAGCTGGCGCGGGAGGACAACGAGGTCCTACGAGCGTTGACTGCCCAGCGAGACCACGAAGCCGCAGTGGTGGCGAAAAAGCGGCGCCTGGCTCTGGAAGCGAACGACAGGACGAAGGCGTTGCACGATCTCAAGAAGCAGATTCGAGAGGCCGAGGCCGCCTTGAGGGCAAAGAAGGAGGCCGCAGTTGCGGTGGAAACGGCTTTGGCTAACAAACACGCCCTAGCGCAGTGGAATCCCGAGGAGTTCAAGATCAAGAAAAACAGGATGGCAGCTCTGGATCGCCTGGCTCGCGGAAAAGGCGTCCTCTCAGACGAGCAGAGGGGGGAGTGGGCATGGTTCAAGACGCATTGGGACGAGGAGATGTGCAAGCAGCACAAGGAGCAATGGCCGCTCACGTTTGCTGGGTGGCTGCAAAAAGTCGCGAACGACGCGGCGTCTGGGAACCGTTCGGCGCTGTCGCAGTTCGTGCATTCGGAAACAGTGAGAACCCTGGGAGGGCAAATGGCGCTGGTAATCCCAGCCCTAGCGTGATGCAGGCCGCAGTTGCGGACCCACAGGAAGTCCAGAGGGAAGTTGTTTTTCCAAGCGGCTCCCGCGCGGGCAGGAGATGAGGCAAAACCGCAGTTGCGGTCTTCCTGCTGCTGTGAAAATAATCCTTTCACAGTCCCTTGCAATCGTCGCCCTCCTTCTGCTTCTCCGCCAGTCCATTTGTTGTTCTTTCGGTTCCTTTGAGTCCTCGCCCTCCTTCTGCCACTCCTCGAATCCTCTTTGTCTCCTCCCTCCATCCGACCCCATGCCCATTCACGATCCATTTCCGTAGCCACCGTGGCTCGAGGTGGCGCACGCGAAGACGCAAGCATGTGGCCGCCCGCGCGCCCGAGCGCATCCTCAGGGAGTATGGACCGTGGACTTCGATTCGCCAGAACGGTGTTCATCCACAACGCTGAGGAGGAGGAGGGAGGCAAAGACGAGGAAGCCGCAGTTGCGGATGATGACGACGACCAGCGGACGCAAGATGGCGACAGCACCGTCGCGTCCTCGGCTGCCTCCGCTGACGAGGCTGAGTCCCGGGGAGGTGCGGGAGCCGCAGTTGCGGCAGCACATGACTCCTACATGCCGAGAGTGTTGTCGTCGCGGAGAACCTGGAAACGGGTGCCCATCATCGAGACAAGCAATCTGTCGGAAAAACAAAGAGCTCTTGTCGACGCATGGGAGGAGAAAACGGAGTTCGAAGCGGGACGGGTCGGCTTCTACGTGGCCAACTTCGGAGGGACTGCAGCTAGACCCACGCAACGCGCGGACGAGTGGGCGCAGCTCCGCGCGAACCCTGCCCAGATCATCGCCCTCTGCGAGTGCGACGACGAGACCTGCGCGGTACTCAGTGGGGAGCACGACGCGAGGGACAGTGCAGCCGCAGTTGCGGACGATAGGTTTCGGAGTCGGACTCAATACAACTACCTGTGCGTTAAGGGCGGCGAGCCATCAGGGACCCTCCTTGTTGGCATGAGGGACCGCAGTGGCGGCCACATTGAACACGTAGACTTTGCGAGACTCTTCCACAAGCAGGAGAAGTCCAAAACGAAGAAGAAGAAGAAACAGTCCGCAGTTGCGGAGGCTCCTGCGCCAAAGCTGCACAACAAGTACTCCAGGGCGATGGTGGTGCGCGTCCACCTGGACCAGGCCGTGCCCCATTTGGGGGGCTCCTTCAACGTCATGGCGGTGCACGTCCACCACAGCTTGGCCAACCAAGACTGGGGCGTCACGAAGCTCCATGAGTTCTACAACTGGTTCGTCGCCTACGTCAGGGAATGGGACGTGAAGGTCTGCATGGGGGACTTCAACATGTGCATGTTCCAGCTTGTGTCCTGGTGCCGCAATTGCGGCCTGACTGTGGACGTCGCCGCGTGGACCCCCTGGAAGACAGCAGGCGGCCAGCCCAGGGCAGACAGCATGGCGATTTTGTTCATAAACTGTCCTGGGCAGTACAAGCTTCACCATGGCCTGAGTGTTCTGCACGACCGTGAGGGCGGATTCTTGACGACCCAGCATGATCCGTCTTTCCCTGTCTTCGACTACACGAATGGCCCTGGGAAGATGCTTCAGACTTACGTGCCCAAGGCTGAGCCCGTTGAAAACAAGATGCGCGCCTTCCTGACGCCATCTGGCGAATCCTTGACCGCAGATGCGGAGTTCGAGCAAAGGATGGCGCGCAGGGAACGCGACGATTGGGTGCGCTATCCCTTCAGAGTGAAGCAGGGCAACCTCGACGACAAGATATGGCATGGCGCCTTCGGCAGGGCGAGGCACGGAGCGCACTTCCCTCTGGTGGCTTTCACGCACAATACGTGCCGCAGGTCACCTGAAAGACTCGCCGCGAGGTTGGAACGCAGGAAGGGCGGCAGGAAGGGCGGCAAGAAGGGCGGCAAGAAGGGCAGCTACGCGGACACCGCAGTTGCGGGGAAGGGCGTCCGACCCCAGATGGGAACCGCAGTTGCGGGGAGAGACGCTGGGGCTGAGCGAGCTGGGAACACGCCACCGCCGCAAGCTGCCAACGGCGACGATGCGACCCCTTCTTGTGCCGCAGTGGCGGCTGGGTCCTGGGACGCCAGCGGCAGCGGCGCATGGGAGGCGCGCAGTCCCGCCACGAGATGGCAGGGCTGGTCCTGGTGGGACTGGAGCTCGAGCGAATGGGGCGCTGATGGCGCGCAGTGGTGGCCCTCTGATCATGCCGCAGTTGCGGACAATGCCCCTGAGGGCTCGCCTCCTCAGCGTGAAGTCGAGTGGGGCTCGAGCGGGCGACCTGCCGAGCGCCCTCCGTGGAGCTTCGAGGCGCAGCGTTGGTGATGGCCGCAGTTGCGGGCAAGTGGAGCATGATGTTGATTGCCGCAGTTGCGGACAGTGTACGCTGGAAAAATCATCATCATCATCAATCATAATCATCATCATATCATCATATCATACGTTCAAAGCAGTGCCGGGGCACTGCTTTGAACGCGTTCAAAGCAGTGCCGGGGCACTGCTTTCGATCGTCGCCTCGTCGCCGTTATAAGGGCTTTCGGATTAGGTGCGCTCTCGTCACAGCGGACGTCTACCCCTCCCTCCCATCCCTTACCATGGCGTAGATTTTCTCTTGACTCGCACAATCGGATGTCGTAGCATGGCATAGCATTACACGGCATAGCATGGTGTTGAAGACTAACGCGTAGCCTGACATAGCATGGCGTGGCGACGCCCAAAAGTGGGTGGGGGCTTCCGCGGCCCCAAACATCAACGAATCGATACCGAACGTGTAATCATTTTCGATGGTTTCTTCGGGATGCATTTTTTGATTTGGGGGCTTACTTGGAAGGACCGAAAGCCATGCCGTGGCATGGCATTGGAAATAATGACGCTAGCGCTGCAGCGGGAGCACGATTCGGAACGAGTGGAAGCGCGGAAATGAGGCAAGCGCTGCAGCGGGAGCACGATTCGGAACGAGCGGTAGCCCGAAAATGAGGTCAGCGCTTCGGCGAGAGCAGCATCTTGAACAACAGCCCAAGCGCGGAAGCGCGGACATGAGGACGCGTAGTCCGACATAGCATGGCGTGGCGACGCCCAAACGGGGGGTGGGCTTCTGCGGCCCAAGAAATCAATGAATGGACACCGAATGTGTAATTACTTCCGATGGTCTTTTTCGGGGGGGCACTCCGCGTGGGAGAACTGAAAGACATTCCGTGGCATGGCGCTGGAACTATTGACGCCGGCGCTACAGCGGGAGCATGATTCGGAACGAGCGGAAGCGCGGAAATGAGGCCAGCGCTGCAGCGGGAGCACGATTCGGAACGAGCGGTAGTTCGAAAATGAAACCAGTGCCTCAGCGAGAGCAGAATTTTTAAAAACAGCCCAAGCGAAAACCCGTTACCCGGGAATCTTATTTGAAAAAAGCGAGTACGTGAAGGGGGACCCGCAATGTTCCGGACGTCACCAGTGGAGAGAGGAGAGTACTGTTCATATTGTGTAATTGTGGAGGATGAAGAGGAAGAGCCGGAGGATGAGGAGGAAGAGGAGGGGGAGGAGGAGGAGGAGGGGGAGGAGGTAGGTTCGAGGTTCTGGGTTCGAGAGGGTTTTGTCGCCGTTTCTCCCCCCCCGGGGGCTGTGTTTCTGGGCCCTGGAATCGTCGGGAACGGATCCGGGTTGAAACCAGTCCCTAGATGAGCCCCGGGAGGGGTCCAGGGGCCGATTCTGAGAGGGTCTGCCTTCAACCCCCCTCCGGACCAAGTAGCTCCGACCCCTGGCCGCCGCTAGTGACAGTTTTTGTGTTATTCCTTGTGTTTTGCCGATCGGCGCGGGCCCCACAACCCCCCTCCCCCCCCCTTGAATGTATGTTGGCTGTTTTTTTGGGCGCCTGTTTCGAGCAGGCGGAGTCCCTCCCCCATGGGACGCACGGCTACACACACTCGCACCAAGCAGAGGTCTGGAGCCAGACCTCCTCCCCCCCTGCCGCCCAATGTCGAAACGCCCAGAAAAATTAGCCCGACGAAGGACTTAACCATATGCAGTTGCGAGTACCGCATTGTGGGTACCGGTTTCGGTGAAGCTCCCTATGGGGCCACGAAACGTGTGAGTGGTGCGCCGAAATCGGTGGCGCGGACGCATGTGGACACCGCCACTGGGGCCTTCGGTGGAGCTTCCCATGGGGCCACGAAGCGCTGTCCTCGGGGGGGGAGACGCATGCGAACTGCGCCATCGGGACCTGCGCTGGGGTTCCTTATGGGGCCACGAAGCGCTGTCCCGGGGGGGGAGACGCATGCGAACGGCGCCAATGGGACCTTCGGTGGAGCTCCCTATGGGGCCAGGAAGCGCTGTCCTGGGTGCCGTTGGCGCATGCGGCTTGTACCACTGGAGCCTTCGGTGGGGCTCGCTGTGGGGCCACGACTCGCTGTCCTGGGTGGGGGAGGCGAATGCGAACGGTACCACTGCTGGGGCTTTCGGTGGAGCTCCCTATGGGGCTACGAAGCGCTGTCCTGGGTGGCGTTGACGCATGCGGACCTTGCCACTGGGGCCTTCGGTGGAGCTCCCTGTGGGGGCACGAACCGTGTGAGGGGTGTGCCTAAATGGGTGGCGGTGACGCATGCGGACCCTGCCACTGGAGCCTTCGGTGGAACTCCTTATGGGGCCACGAGGCGCTGTCCTGGGTGGCGTTCACGCATGCGGCCTGTGCCACTGGGGCCTTCGGTGGAGCTCACTATGGGGCCACGAAGCGCTGTCCTGGGTGGCGTTGACGCGTGCGGACCCTGCCACTGGAGCCTTCGGTGGAGCCTCCTATTGGGCCATCAAACGCTGTCCTGGGTGGCGTTGACGCATGCGGACCCTGCCTCTGGAGCCTTCGGTGGAGCTCCTTATGAGACCACGAAGCGTTGTCCTGGGTGGCTTTGACGCATGCGGCCTGTGCCACTGGAGCCTTCTGTGGAGCTCCCTATGGGGCTACGAAGCGCTGTCCTGGGTGGCGTTGACGCATGCGGACCCTGCCACTGGAGCCTTCGGTGGAGCTCCCTATGGGGCCACGAAACGGTGTCTTGGGTGGCGTTGACGCACGCGGACCCTGTCACTGGAGCTTTCGGTGGAGCTCATTATGGGGCCACGAAGCGCTGTCCTGGGTGGCGTTGACGCATGCTTCCTGTGCCACTAGAGCCTTCGGTGGAGCTCCCCATGGGGCCACGAAACGTTGTCCTGTTTGGCGTTGACGCATGCGGCCTGTGCCATTTGAGCCTTCGGTGGAGCTCCCTGTGGGGCCATGAAACGGTGTCTTGGGTGGCGTTGACGCATGCGGGCCCTGCCACTAGAGCCTTCGGTGGATCTGATTAAGGGGCCACGAAACGCCGTCCTGGGTGGCGGTGGCGCATGCGGACCCTGCCACTGGAGCCTTCGGTGGAGCTCCCTGTGGGGCAGCGAAAACGTACGAGGGGTGTGCCGACATGATGGACATGCGGAGAGCAGAGGCAAGGAGGGGGAGGAGGGGGGAGGGGGCAGCGGAAGCAGGAGGAGGAGGAGGAGGAGGAGGAGGAGGAGGAGGAGGAGGAGGAGGAGGAGGAGGAGGAGGAGGAGGAGTGACGCGGGGCGCTATCTCTTCCAAACGAAGACCCAACATCACCGGATGGTTGGGAAAACGATGACCTTGCTTTTCCCCCCCCCGTTTGGACCAACCATCTCAGACCCCTGGCCGCCGCTAAGCCATAGACACACGTCACATGGTGGTGCATTTGACGGCTTTCCATGCCAGATTTCAGCGGGCCTCGCAATCCTGATCGGGGCAGCCGCGCGCTCGTTCGCGGCTTCTCGTGCGGGCTCTTTGTCGCTCGCGCCTCTCCTGGGCCTCCCCGTGGCGGATGCGGGGGGCCATTCGTGCTCCGCCCATGGCTGCGCTGCGCTCGTAATCAGAGCAATGTCAAACGCCTTCCGCTCGACGAAGATGACGACTGACGACGACGATCAAGGGCGAACTACGACGAAAGACGGCGACCACGACGAACGGCCACGATGAGCGAGGACGAGGACAAGGACGACCAGCAATTGTGTATGGAGTTCAAGCTGAGTTGCTACGTGGCGGGATTTGTAACATATTCTAGATTCGTCATGCGGGGGAGGATGCGCACATGGAATCCTGCTCTCGAGATCCATTCCTTCGGATTGAAGGGGCTCAAACGCTCATTGTGCGCTCATCAATTTGCGATGTCAGGGGGGATGGAGTTCGCACATGTACAACATATTCATCCTCATCGTCGTCATTGCACACACTGTGGCTGACTGTGTACACGATGACCTGGTAACGATGACCTGGTAATATTCAGTACTGTGTAGTGCTCTGTAGCTGTAGCAGTACTGGTAGATGTATCAGTGGGATTAGCAGTAGCCGTGTTGGCAACAGCTCGGAAAGCGTTAGCAACAGTCATGATTTTAGGCGTCCTGGCAGTCGTACCGTCCACCTCCACTTCACCTCATCCAGCACAGCCGGCACCGGTTTAACCCCGAGCACAGCGTCCACCTATACCTTGGCATCGCTCGGACGTGTGCATTTTTCCTCCGGCGAGGACCATCGAGGAGCATCCTTGATCATTTGGCGAAAAACCACGCACGAAACCGACAAAAAGCACAGGGAATGGACGTCCGAGCGATGCCCAGATACCTCCACAACCCATTCTGCTTCCATTCCCGTGGCCTCGTCCAGCCGCCAAGGTCGTCACCATGCTCATCAAGCTCCTGCCGCCGCCAGCGCTGCAGCCACTCATCGAGAGGCTCCAGGAGAAGGGCGCCCCAGCGATCGCCAGGCCATGCATCCGTGGGACTGGCCGCCGCCGCGGTGCTCCATCATTTTTGATATACGCGGGAGCTCCGCCATTCTTAATCTTGCGTGTTTTGATCAAGGCGGTTTTCGAATGGCGGGCAACTGTTGTTTGGTCTCTTTGCTGCATGATGCTGTTTTGGGCCACTGTGTTCAGTTGGTTTGAAGAGTTACGAGGACGCCAGGCACGCGTATGATGTGTTAGCTCGAGCTGCTTAAGCAACGGTCTCATACGGCGGGCGAGGACTTCCGCTTGTTCGTCGTTCCCCAAGGGCCTTCGATAGTTACCCGAGGCGTCTCGACCACGTTTCGAAGGAGCCAGATCTCACCGAGCGACACTTCGATTGTGTACGAATGCTGCGTTGAAAGGTGTCGAACTAGGCTTTGGCGATTGAATACTCACAAAGCTTCGGGCGGTCTCCGCTGACCTCCGAAGGTTTCGACAGTTAAGACGATTGAAGAAGGTCCGCCCCTGAATTGCAGCAGGAGGCGTGTGGAGTCGGAGGAGCTGGAGGAATAGAAGGCAAAGGGGCGACAGCCATGCATAGCCGTTTTGACCGCGCTTAAGACCACGTATTTAGAAGTTCCGGACGATTTCCACATTCTATGTTTTGTCGGCTGGCTCATCGTTGCGGTGGTTGTTGGCGAGTGCCTCTTTCTCACGCATTGTTTGCTCGTAAGGTTGCAGCCTTCCTACGCTGTCACTTGCAGCACGTTTCCCGTGGATATTCCCTTCGATGTTTTTTTGCGAGGCCGAGTGGCGATCATGGACGGGCTTACCCGTTCGCCACGACGCGCGCGCGCGCAGTTCTGGGGAGCTCGCATCAGCAGCAGTGCGGTCGCGGCGACACTGCAGCCCTGCGTTTTTGGCGGCGCGCAGCGCTCTTTTTGCCTTCCAGCTGCACAATGTCTTGCACGTGCGGGCTGCCCCGCGGCGCGGCTGCGCCGAGCCTGCGCGACGATGTTCTGTCCGTGCGGGCGGTATGCCTCCGCGCGGCGACGCCTCCGCGTGGCGGCCAGCCTGCCGCCGAGCTTGTTCCTTCTGGGCGCGCGGCGTCCCCGCCCGCTTTCCTCCCTTGGCGGTGCGCCAACTATTCAGAGTGCTCGGGGATGGACAGACCTCCTACCCTGAACGTCGATTGAGGAATTGGCCGTTTTCGGTTCGCGAGAGGGCGTCGCGGCCGTCCTTTTTGCGGGTCCAGGTCCGTTGGTTTCGGTCCCAGGACGTCTTCACTAAGGGGAAGGTCTACTACAGGGAGGTTTGTCCACCGCCGAAGTGCCTACTCCGAATTTCTTGACAAGCGTCGGGGCGGGCGTCGCCCCCGCCGACAGCCTCACATCGGCCCCCGTCGCGGGTGGCCGCCGCACGCCGAAGGCGCTCCGACCCCCGTCGCGGCGCTACGACGAGGCGAGGTTGACCCCCGTCGGGGGGGTACCCCCCCACGCTTACTGAGAAAACTCAGAATGTCCGTGTTTCGTCCAGCGCGTGCGTTTGCCACGTTTTTGGGGCGCGCTGGCCCCACGGGCCCCGCGGGCCTCGCGGGGTCCTCGTTGGCCCCGCAGGTCCCACCGGCCCCGCGCGGCCCGCAGGCTTAGGTCGGGCATGTCCCCCTAGAGGCGGATTTTGGTCGAAAAGGAATGCATAGTCCAAACATGCTCAAGCATAGTCAACAACATGTTTGATACATCGTCCCCCGACGATTTTTTTTTTTGTTGTTTTAAAATATTCTTCCTGTGCAGGGACATGCCCGACTTAACCACGGGCCCCACCTTCCTGGGAGGCCTCGCACGCCCGGGGCAGCTCCCGGCCCCGCTGGCCCCGCAGGGCCCTCGGGCCCTCTTACCTAGGCCTCCCAGATGGGGTCGGAGTATCGGGCCGGGCGAAAGGGGGGGATTGGGAAAGGGGGGGTTACGAAATCTGCTGCATGCAGCTGGTTTCGGCCTCACCGAGGGGCCCATTCCTCGATACATAGCCGCCTCCGGCGCCGGGAGGCGCCGGGAAAATCAGCTGCGTGAGCTGATTCTCAAACCCCCCCTTTGCTATCCCCCCTTTCGCCCGACCCGAGAGTAGGTGGTGTCGGAGGGCCGCGCCGATGCATCGACGATGCATCGGCGATGCGGCTGGATGCGGAGCCCGAGTGTCTTCGCGCGGGCGTCTCCGATGCATCGCCAGTGCATCGCCGATGCGTCGCCGGTGCATCGCCGATGCATCGCCGATGCATCGGCGAGGCGGCGCGATCCTCCGACCCCATCTGCTCCGACCCTATCTAGGAGGCCTCTAGCTACAGGTACCGCAGGTCCCACAAGTCCCACAGGCCCCACAGTCGCAGGCCTAGAGGTTGGCACCAACACCGATATCGGCGGTGCGCCTCCACCGAGGGAAGAAGATCCCGACCTCGGTGATGGTGGTACTATTCGGGCTTCCCAGGTGGCCGAAACTATTGCCGCCAACACCGAAGTCTAGGATCATCTCTCCCCTGTGGAGGCACCCCCCTGTTTTGGTGTCGGTGCTCATGTCCAGGCCTCCAACAGTCGGGCGACGAAATCTATACATATCCACTGCTCCCTGACCATGCCCATCTTGAACCCAGGAGCTGTGTATGCGCCCTCCTGGCCAAGCCAGGAGGGCGTGGCGTGTACACCGCTGCGGGGTTGAGGATGGGCCTGGCCAGGGAGCAGTGGATATGTATAGATTTCGTCGCCCGACAACATGTCCCACAGGTCCCACACGTCCCGCAGGCTTCGCAGGTCTCACGACTCACACGGGTGGCGCCACGGGCCTCGCAGGGTCCAGCATGCCTCGCGGGTCCCGCAAGTCCCGCGTGTTCCGCAGGTCTCGCAGGTCCCGCAGGTCCCACGGGTCCGACAGGGCCCACAGGCCCCACAGGTCCCACAGGCCCCACGCATCGCTCGGACGTGTGCATTTTTCCTTCGGCGAGGACCATCGAGGAGCATCCTTGATCATTTGGCGAAAAAGCCACGCACGAAACCGAGAACAACACAGGGAATGGACGTCCGAGCGATGGCCAGGCGGGCCCTACAGGTCTTGCAGGCGTCGCAGGTCCCGTAGGTCCCACAGGTCGAGGTCCCACAGGTCTCACATCTCCAACGAGCCGCCCCGCTGGTCTCGCATGTCTCACAAGTCCCACTGGCCCGGGGGTTTCGCAGGTCTCGCAGATCCAGCAGGTCCCGCAGGTCCCACAGGTCCCAGGGCTCCCGCAAGTCTCACAAGTCCCACAGGTCTCACAGCTTCAGCAGGTCTCGCAGTTCTCGTAGGTCGTACGTGTCCCGCTGGTCCCACAGGGCCCTTATGCCACCTTTGCTATTCTTAGGGTGCTGTGATCGAGTAAGGTCTGAAACGCTGGGCGCGCGAAATTGTCTCAGCTGTGCGCAGTGCAGACTGGGCCATGGGCGCAAGCGGGAAACGCTGCCCCATAGCTAGGGTATTTCGCCCGTCCTTGTTTTTTATGTGAAATTGCCGAGGCGGTGGCTTCCATCGTGGTCAGTTTTCATACCGTAAGGGCTTCGCCCCCTGCCGCCGGCCCCCTGTCTCGGATAATGGGAGATGCAAAAGCTAAATCATGAGGTCCGGGCGCTGCCGTGAAGCAGTGTCGGGACCTGTTTGTTTTTCGACCCTGACCCTACGGATCTGCGTCACGGGTGCCACCGAATTTCAGAAATGTGGCAAATCCCGTGTGTTTTCGGACCCTGACCCTACAGATCTGCGTGAGGGGTGCCGCCGAATTTTAGAAATGTGGCAAATCCCGTGTGTTTCTGGACCCTGACCCCGCCGATCTGCGTCACGGGTGCCGCCGAATTTTAGAAATGTGGCAAATCCCGTGTGTTTTTGGACCCTGACCCCGCCGTTCTGCGTGAGCGGTGCCACCGGATGTCAGAAATGTGGTGAATCCCATGTGTTTTTGGACCCTGACCCCGCCGATCTGCGTCACGGGTGCCACCGAATTTGAGAAATGTCCAGTTGCGTCGCATCTTCGGGGGATCTCGTCTGACCTGCATCGTGCAGTCTTGTCTTGTGCCCGACGCGGGCCCGATTGGATTCGACACGCATCCGACGCGGATCCGACGCCGATTCGACGCGGATCCGACTTGCTCGACATGGAATCGGCGCGGGCTCGGCACGGATAGCTGGCGCCATGGGACAGAGAAGGTCCTCGAAGATGCAAAGCAGAGCCAGACCGACCGGACAGCACGCCTCTGCTGGCCGCTCCCGGCCGCCTGCGCGCTGCCAGGGCGGTGGCCGCGCGCAGCGCCACGACGTATTTACAGGAAGGAGGAGGAGGAGGAGGAGGAGGAGGAGGAGGAGGAGGAGGAGGAGGACAACGAGGAGGTCTGGACTCGGACGAAGATCCCGCCATAGGCACCAGTACGGCTGCCGCGTTCTCGAGCGGCTGGTTGAGCACTGCCCCGCGGCGCAGATCGCCCCGCTGCTGGACGAGGTGGCGGCCGACTCCGAGGACCTTCGGGGAGGGGCGGGCTGGGGAGGGGAGGTCCTTCACCAGAGCAGGGCACCATAGGATTCCTTGGGATCCCATAGGAATCCCTTAGGGATCCCATGGGACTCCTTAGGAATCCTTAGGAATCCCATAGGATTTCTATAGGCTTCCCTCGGCATCCTATAGGATTCCTATAGGATTCCCATAGGAATCCCATCGGATTCCCATAGGAATCCCATCGGCTTCCCATAAGAATTTCATCGGAATTCCCTATCGAATTTCATCGGACTCCTCCTCTTTTCGGATGCGAGCGAGGGGGGAACTGAGCAGGGGAAGGCCTTTTTCGGAAGGTGGCGGCTTTTTGAGAAGGCCTTTTCCCTCGCACTCCCCCTCGGGCGTGCAGTCAGAGCCCGCGGTGAGGAGCCCGTACGGTACTTCCGCAAGGGCACCCTGGCGCCCTTGCCTCCTCGGCCAATCGTTGGCCAATGTCCTTTTCCAAGGGCGTTCCACTTGCAAGGCCCAGGCGCCTTGCGTCCTTGTATCTGCGCCCTTGCCATCCTTTTCGACGGCTTGCACCAGTCCTGGGCCTGGGGTGGGGCCCGGCCAGAGCCAACGCAGGCGCACAGCTGCTTTCACCCTGCCCATGCGCCATGGCCCACGGCCTCGTCCCGTTCATCCTGCGGTTTCGGTCTGTTCCTGCATGCTCACGGAGCGGGTTGCCGGTTCAGTATTGGCTCCCGTTTCGTCTCACGTTCTGCTCACGTTTCATATATGTTGTCTGGCTGGTAGTCGAATTGTACACCCATGCCCTGCACAGGGCCGAGCAGCCGACAGGCATGCTCGCGTGGTTCGCTCGCTCCCGTTTCGTCGTGGGGCCTGTCCATTCAGACAGGCCGCTTTCGGCGCGCCCGGAGGGGTCCCGCCCGATTCGGCGGACCATGCAACATAGATGTTCGTATTCTGGTTGTTCGATGATGGACAAATGGAGAGCCGCACTCTGTGTGCGAAAGCATTGTGAAGGAACAGGCTCCGGTGTGGATGCCCCTGGATTGAGGATCCATCAGGAACCAGAAGCCGAGATTGACGTTCATGCCGAGCCCATTTGCAAGCGTTTAGTCGTTGACCCAAACAGAGATTGCAGAAACCAGGAAGTTGCTCGGACACTGTTTCGAGAAGCCTTTGGGCGCAGTGAGAGCATATGCATTCAAGCGGGAGGGAGTAGGCTATGTCGTATCGGCCACTGCGCTCATTCCCAAGAGGAAGACATGAACAGTGCCAGCGACACATGAATCAGCGACACATGAACGTTCGAATTCGATAAGAAATTAATGTATCAATATTCCCGATGCATCTTAATGCAAGGAATGGTAACACATGTGGACAATCACCTTCCAGTGGCAGCTGGGGTGCTCACACATGCGATTCACCATTGTTACTGAGAGTCGACGTGCGCAAACTAAATTTACAAATGCATGTCGCGGCCGAAAATCGGGCGTTGAATGAATTGTCAGTGCAAGGCAGCATGTTGTGATGTAATACGTACACGCGCATGCGGCTACATCACTCCCACTGTTCAATAGGCAAGTCCCATGGAGCGTTTAGTCACGATGTGCACACGCCTCTGCGATGGAACGTTCCATGATCTGGCATCTACCCTGTTTTAGGGTTGCCTTGGGCTGGCGTTAAACAGCCTGGGCGGCCCCATATCACTGGTGTGCCAGAGTGGCACTGCGCCAAACGTGACAGCACACATGTTCTTTACACCATGCAATGTCAGAGTGAGGAGGCCGAACGGTCATTCGTTGTCCCTGGGTACGTGGCTTAAGTGCGGGCGGATCCGTGGTGAAGATTCTGCTTGTTGCATTGTTGTTGTTGTTGCTGCTGATGCTGTTGTTGTTGAACTCTCACTTCTGAAGAACAATTTTTGTTGATCCCCCCCACCGTTGCATACTATTGTCTCTCAATCAAAGTGTGCCCCTCGACGCTCGCACCCTGCTTTTTTATCAGGGAAAGTCTTGAGGCTCAAACTGGGCCCCTGGCCCCCGGGTTACAACAACAACAACAACAACAATCATTTTACCCGAACGCTCAGTGTTCTCACCAGTGCCAGGGTTTTCATGCGACGCGAGACAATACCCCCACTTCGTGGGGGGGCAGTTCAAGCTCTACCAAATATCCAAACGACTCTTCGCGACCACCCAAACCCAGCTTCCCGCCCTATGACGTTGGGACACTTCACTTCGTGGCGTGCGGACGACCGTGGCTACTACACTGGCGTGGGGTACACACCCACAGAACTTGGTCACTTATTCGGGGCGCGCGTGTGCCCAGCATCCTGCAATTGTGACATACAATACATGACACAGACAGACAGAGAGAGAGACAGAGAGCAGACAGAGAGAGAGACAGAGAGAGCGGAGTTGGTCACATTTTTGGGGCAAGTTCCTGAGATCGTCGTGTTTTTTGTTGGTCTTGCGCGCGCGAATGTCCACTTTACTTTTTTTTGCAAGGGAGTATTGAAATTTGATTATGTTAGAACAAGAAAAAGTAGCTCGCGCGAGCTCATGTAACATAAATGTTGAAAAACCATTGGTTTTGTGGGAGTCGGACAGCGCGCGCGGGATGAAATTTGGACATTTTTTTTTGAAAAACCATTGGGTTTTTGATGTTTTTATGTTGAAATCGTTACGAAACCTAAGGTTCTGGAAGGATTTCGTCTTGCGCGCGCGAATGTCCACTTTACCTTATTTTTTGCAAGGGATTATTGAAATTTGATTATGTTAGAACAAGAAAAAGTAGCTCGCGCGAGCTCATGTAACATAAATGTTGAAAAACCATTGGTTTTGTGGGATTCGGACAGCGCGCGCGGAAGGACATTTTGACAATTTTTTCTTAAAAAAAACCATTGGGTTTTTGATGTTTTTATGTTAAAATCGTTACGAAACCTAAGGTTTTGGAAGGATTTCGTCTTGCGCGCACGAATGTCCACTTTACCTTATTTTTTGCAAGGGATTCTTGAAATTTGATCAAGTAAGAACAAGAATTTTCATTTTCTATTGTTTTTTGCAAGGGAAAACGAGCGTCAACAAAAAACCGGATCCGGGGGTAATCCACTTTTCTGAAGCTTTCGCGAAAAAATGATGAAAATGTAGCTGCGGCCTAGGCGCGGCGCAGAGGTCGCGCACCAGGGGTCCCAACAATAATAATTCTTAAGAAGGAATAATGTTCAACAACAACAACGGCTCCCGCTTGAGACTTCCTCACAATTTAGCCAGGACCCCCGCTCCCGCCCGAGACTTCCTCGCATTTTATTCAGGAATCGCGCTCTCGCTTGGGACTTCCATACAATTTATTCAGGAATCGTTCTCCCGGCGTTCTGGAGTCGCGCTCTCGCTGAAGGCATGCTTGCCATTTACTGAAGAATAGCGCCCTTGCGTTGGAATTTCCGGCAATTCACTCAAGCGCCGCGCTCCCGACACCCAGGCACCCAGGAGTCGTGCTCACGCTTAGGACTCCCTCTCAGATCACATCGGAATTGTGATCTCGCTGCCCTTCGTGGCTCCGTTGCAGCCTTTCGTGGCTCCCTCGCTTTGTTTCGTGGCCCGGTTGCAGCCCTTCGTGGCCCCCTCGCTGCCCTTTGTGGCCCCGTTGCAGCCCCTCGTGGCCTCCTCGCTGCCCTTCGTGGCCCCGTTGCAGCCTTTCGTGGCCCCCTCGCTTTGTTTCGTGGCCCCGTTGCAGCCCTTCGTGGCCCCCTCGCTGCCCTTCGTGGCCCCCTCGCTGCCCTTCGTGGCCCCGTTGCAGCCCTTCGTGGCCCCCTCGCTGCCCTTCGTGGCCCCGTTGCAGCCTTCCGTGGCCCCCTCGCTGCCCTTCGTGGCCCCGTATATGTATGCCCTTCGTGGCCCCCGCTCGTTCGCGCCCGTGGTGGCCCCATATGCATGCGTTTCGTGGCCCCGCTGTCGCCCTTCGTGGCCCCCTCGCTGCCCTTCGTGGCCCCGTTGCTGCTCTCAGTGGCCCCGTCCTTGCCTTCCGCGGCCCAGTATACGTATGCCCTTCGTGGCCCCCGCTTGTTCGCGCCCGTTGTGGCCCCATGTGCATGCCCTTCGTGGCCCCGCTGTCGCCGTTTGTGGCCTCCTCACTGTCCTACGTAGCCCAGTTGCTACCCTCAGAGGCCCCGTCGTTGCCTTCTGTGGCCCCGCATTATCTGCCCTTCGTGGCCCCCGCTCGTTCGCGCCCTTCGTGGCCCCATACGCATTCCCTTCGTGTCCCCGCTGTCGCCCTTCGTGCCCTACTTCGTGTCCTTGTGGCCCTGCTGTCGTTCTCTCTCGCTTTCGCTCGTCGTCGTCGTCGCCGTCGTCGTCGCCGTCGTCGTCGATGTCGTCGTCGTCGTCGTCGTGGTCGGTCCCCTGTCCGTCCCTCTTGGGGTCGGGTCGACGGTCCGCGGCCGCCCCGCCGATCAGCGCTGCCGCTGGCCAGACCGACGGTCCCCGGCCGCCCCGCCGCTTGCCGGGGCCCGGCCTGCAGGGCAGACAGGTATACCCCCCCAAATGGGTTCGATCGAAGACGAAGAGGGCGGGTATCGAGGGTTCGGGAAATACGCGTTAGTGGACATTCGAGCAGATGAGGGCGAACAGTCTTAAAATGATTGTTGTTGTTGTCGTTGTTGATGATGTTGTTGTTATTGCTGCTGCTGTTGTTGCTGTTGTTGTTGTTGTTGTTGTTGTTGTTGTTATTGTTATTGTTGTCGTTGTTGTAATTGTTGTTGTTGTTGTTGCTGCTGCTGTTGTTGTTGTTGTTGTTGTTGTTGTTGTTCTTGTTGTTGTTGTTGTTGTTGTTGTTGTCGTCGTCCCCCCCGCGACCCAGCCCGCGACCCATCCGCGACCCACCCCGCGACCCACCCGCGACCCACCCCGCGACCCGTTCGCGACCCCCCCGCGACGCGCCCGCGACCCACCCGCGACCCACCCGCGACCTGGCCGGCGACCCACCCGCGACCCACCGTCGACCCACCCGCGATCCACCTGCGACCCAACCCGCGCCTACCCTACATTGTTTTAGCAACAAAATTGGCGCCTGCGGCGGGCTCTTTGTACAGTTTGATTTTTTTGCATGTGCGATGGGCTTCTTCAGAGCCTCGCAGACTGCAGACGTCCCCGCCGCCCCATCACTCTTATCCGCAACTGCGGGGTGCTACGTCAGAGTGAGGGGGCCGAACGGTCATTCATTGTCCCTGGGTGCGTGGCTGTGGTTAGGATCCGTGGTGAGGATTATGCTTGTTGCGTTGTTGTTGTTGTTGCTGTTGCCGTTGCTGTGGTTATAGTTGTTCTTGTTGTAGTTGTTGCTGCTGCTGTTGTAGCTGCTGCTGCTGTTGCTGTTGCTGTTGCTGCTGCTGCTGTTGTTGTTATTGTTGCTGTTGCTGTTGCTGTTGCTGTTGTTGTTGTTGTTGTTGTTGTTGTTGTTGTTGTTGTTGTTGTTGTTGTTGTTGTTGTTGTTGAACATTATTACTTCTAAAGAATAATTATTGTTGGGACCCCTGGTGCGCGACCCCCCCGCCGCGCCTAGGCCGCAGCCTCATTTTCATCATTTTCGTGAGGAAGTCTCAGGCAAAACGGGTTGGTCCGGATCCGGTTGTGTTGTTACGATCGGTTTTCCCTTGCAAAAAATAAGCTAAAGTGGACATTTCTTGTTCTAACATAACCAAACTTCAAGAATCCCTTGCAAAAAATAAGGTAAAGTGGACATTCGCGCGCGCAAGACGAAATCCTTCCAAAACCTTAGTTTTCGTAGCGATTTTAACATAAAAACATCAAAAACCAATGGTTTTTCAAAAAAAATTGTCAACATTTCATCCCGCGCGCTCTTGCGGATTCGTAGGAAACCCAACACTTTTTAATCATTTCTGTCAAACGGGCTTTTGCGAGCAACTTTTCGAACTTCTGCAACAACGGTTGCGCACCTGCCAGGGCCATCATCCCTGTCAAATAATACCATGCGGGACACATTCGTTTTTTCTTCGCGCGCGCACGCCGTCGTCGTCGGCCGCGGGGCCCTGAATAGTAGCCACGGTCGTCCGCATGCCACGAAGTGAAGTGTCCGAACGTCATAGGGCGGGAAGCTGGGTGTGGGTGGTGGCGAAGAGTCGTTTGGAAATTTGGTAGAGCTTGAACCGGCCCCCCCACAAAGTGGGGGTATTGCCCGCCTCCTATGAAAACCCTGGCACTGGTGAGAACGGAGTGTCCCCACGTGCTAGTAATTGTTGTTGTTGTTGTTGAACATTATTTATTCTAAAGAATAATTATTGTTGGGCCCCCTGGTGCGCGCCCCCCTGCGCCGCCTAGGCCGCAGCTACATTTTCATCATTTTCGTGAGGAAGCCTCAGAAAAGAGGGTGTGTACAGGATCCGGTTGTTTTGTTGTAATCCGCTTTCCCTTGCAAAAAACACTATAAAATGACATTTCTTGTTCTAATATAATCAAATTTCAAGAATCCCTTGCAAAAAATAAGGTAAAGTGGACATTCGCGCGCGCAAGACGAAATCCTTCCAAAAGCTTAGTGTTCGGAGCGATTTTAACATAAAAACATCAAAAAACCAATGGTTTTTCAACAAAAAAATGTCAAAATCTCATCCCGCGCGCTCTTGCGGATTCGTAGGAAACCCAACACTTTTTAAACATTTCTGTCAAACGGGCTTTTGCGAGCAACTTTTTCGAACTTCTGCGACAACGGTTGCGCACCTGCCAGGGCCATCATCCCTGTCAAATAATACCATGCGGGACACATTCGTTTTTTCTTCGCGCGCGCACGCCGAAATCTCCAAAAACCATTGGGCTTCTTAAGAATTTTAGCACCGCGCATCATAAAATCACACGAATCGCACCGTAGGTCCTCGAAAAACACCTGCACGACTTTTCAAAATTTCTACCCGCGCGCGCTGTCCTAACAACTTCTGTGGGTGTGTACTCCACGCCAGTGTAGTAGCCACGGTCGTCCGCAGGCCACGAAGTGAAGAATAGTAGCCACGGTCGTCCGCATGCCACGAAGTGAAGTGTCCGAACGTCATAGGGCGGGAAGCTGGGTGTGGGTGGTGGCGAAGAGTCGTTTGGAAATTTGGTAGAGCTTGAACCGGCCCCCCCACAAAGTGGGGGTATTGCCCGCCTCCTATGAAAACCCTGGCACTGGTGAGAACGGTGTGTCCCCAGTCTTAAATGATTGTTGTTGTTGTTGAACATTATTCCTTCTAAAGAATTATTATTGTTGGGACCCCTGGTGCGCGACCTCTGCGCCGCGCCTAGGCCGCAGCTACATTTTCATCATTTTTTCGCGAAAGCTTCAGAAAAGTGGATGAGCTCCGGATCCGGTTTTTTGTTGACGCTCGTTTTCCCTTGCAAAAAACAATAGAAAATGAAAATTCTTGTTTTTACTTGATCAAATTGCAAGAATCCCTTGCAAAAAATAAGGTAAAGTGGACATTCGTGCGCGCAAGACGAAATCCTTCCAAAACCTTAGGTTTCGTAGCGATTTTAACATAAAAACATCAAAAACCCAATGGTTTTTTAAGAAAAAATTGTCAAAATGTCCTTCCGCGCGCTCTTGCGGATTCATAGGAAACACACCACTTTTTAAACATTTCTGTCAAAAGGGTCTTTGCGTGCTACTTCTTCAGGTGCTTTGAACTTCTCCAACAACGGTTGCGCGCCTGCGAGGGCCACCATCCCTTGCAAAAAATGAGACGAAGTGCACATGCGCGCGGCCGCCGCGCGCGCATGTCGAAATCCTGCCAAACACAATGGGTTTTCAATAATTTCAAGATGCGATGTTCAGAAAACATACGAAAACGCGCCATGAGTCTATGAGCAATGCATGCGTCATCCTTGGGACTGTATAACATCAGTGTAACACATGTACTTCTGTAATCGCATCCCCACGAATTTGCCCCAAAAATGTGACCAACTATCTTGGCACTGCGTACCATCTCACGTGTACCGTGTACCACATCATATGTAACAGATGTGATCAACCTCTGTGGGTGTGTACCCCACGCCAGTGTAGTAGCCAGGGTCGTCCGCACGCCACGAAGTGAAGTGTCCCAACGTCATAGGGCGGGAAGCTGGGTGTGGGTGGTCTCGAAGAGTCGTTTGGATATTTGGTAGAGCTTGAACGGCCCCCCCACGAAGTGGGGGTATTGGCTGGTGTCGCAAGAAAACCCTGGCACTGGGGAGAACACTGAGCGTTCGGGTAAAATGATTGTTGTAACTGTTGTTGTTGTCGTTGTTGTAGTTGATGTTGTTGGTGTTGTTGTAGTTGTTGATGATTGGCACTGCACCTAACCACCCGTTCACGCCCCCCCTCCCAGCAACCGGCAACCATCAGCAACCCAGCCGCTGGCGCGCCTGGCGTGTGTGGCGCGCCTGGCGCACCTGGCGCACCTGGCGCACCTGGCGCACCTGGCGCACTGGCGCACCTGGCGCACCTGGCGCGCCTGGCGCACCTGGCGCACCTGGCGCACCTGGCGCGCCGGGCGCACCTGGCGCGCATGGGGCGCCTGGCGCACCTGGCGCGCCTGGCGCACTTGGCGCGCATGGCGAACCTGGCGCACTTGGCGGCCTGGCGCACCTGGCGCGCATCGCGCACCTGGCGCACAGGGCGCACCTGGCGCACCTGGCGCACTTGGTGTATCTGGCGCACCTGGCGCACCTGGCGCACCTGGCGCACCTGGCGCATTTGGCGCACCTGGCGCGCCTGGCGCGCGCGCCTGGCGCACCTGGCGCACCTGGCGCACCTGGCGCACCTGGCGCGCCCAGCGCACCTGGCACACCTGGCGCACCTGGCGCACCTGGCGCACCTGGCGCACCTGGCGCACCTGGCGCACCTGGCGCGCCCAGCGCACCTGGCACACCTGGCGCGCCTGGCACACTTGTCGCACTTGGCGCACCTGGCGCGCCTGGCACACCTGGCGCACCTGGCGCGGCTGGCGCGGCTGGGGCGCCTGGCGCACCTGGCGCACCTGGCGAACCTGGCGCGCCTGGCGCACCTGGCGCACTTGGCGCAGCTGGCGCACGTGGCGCACCTGGCGCACCTGGCGCACGCGCGTGGACCACCTGGCGCATATGGCGCGCCTGGCGCACGTGGCGCGGCTGGCGCACCTGGCGCACTTGGCGCACTCGGCGCGCCTGGCGCACCTGGCGCATCTGGCGCACTTGGCGGACCTGGCGCACCTGGCGCACCTGGCGCACCTGGCGCGCCTGGCGCGCCTGGCGCACGTGGCGCACCTGGCGCACTTGGCATCTGGTGCACCTGGCGCGCCTGGCGCACGTGGCGCGCCTGGCGCACCTGGCGCACATGACGCGCGCGGCTCACCTGGCGCATATGGCGCGCCTGGCGCGCCTGGCGCCATTGGCGCATCTGGTGCACTTGGCGCAGCTGGCGCAGCTGGCGCACCTGGCGCACCTGGTGCACAGGGCGCACCTGGCGCACTTGGCGCGGCTGGCGCACCTCGCGTATTGGGCGCACCTGGCGCGCCTGGTGCACTTGGCGCACCTGGCGCACCTGGCGCGCCTGGCGCGCATAGCGCGCCTGGCGCGCCTGGGGCGCGTGGCGCACCTGGCGCGCCTGACGCACCTGGCGCACCTGGCGCACCTGGCGCACCTGGCGCACTTGGCGTATCTGGCGCACCTGGCGCGCCTGGCGCACCTGGCGCGCCTGGCGCACCTGGCGCACATACATGCACACCTACATACATACAGACATACATACAAACACGTATCCATACATACATACATGCATACAGGCATACACACACATCGTACACACATACACATACACACATACATACATACATACATACAGACACACATACAACCATGCAATCATACATACATACATGCATACATACATACTTACAAACATACATACATCGTACATGCATGCGTGCATGCATACATACATGCACGCAACCATACAACCATACATACATACATACAGACAGACAGACAGACCGACGGACGGATTTCTATAGGCTTCCTTCGGGATCCTACTCGGATTCCTAAAGGATTCCCATCGGATTCCTTGGGATCCCGTTGGAATCCCCCAGGGATCCCATGGGACTCCTCAGGAATCCTCAGGAATCCCATTGGATTTCTATAGGCCTCCTTATGGAGTATAGGATTCCTATGGGATTCCCATCGGATTCCCATAGGATTCCTTGGGGTCCCCTAAGAATCCCTTAGGGATCCCATGAGACTCCTCAGGATTCCGGAGGAATCCAATAGGATTTCTATAGGCTTCTTTAGGGAGCCTATTAGGATTCCTATAGAATTCCAATAGGATTCCCATAGGATTCCTTGGGCTCCCCTAGGAATCCCTTCGGCATCCCATGGGACTCCTCAGGAATCCTCAGGAATCCCATATGATTTCTATAGGCTTCCTTAGAGAGTCTATAGGCTTCCTATCAGATTTCATAGGATTCCCATAGGATTCCTTGGGATCCCTTAGGAATCCCCTAGGGATCCCATGGGACTCCTTAGGAATCCTTAGGAATCCCATAGGATTTCTTTAGGCTTCCTTAGGGATCTTATGGGATTCCAATGGGTTTCCCATAGGATTCCCATAGGATCCCTTGGGATCCCATAGGAATCGAATCCCCTAGGGATCCCATGGGGCTCCTTAGGAATCCTAAGGGGTCCCATCTGATTTCTATTGGCTTCCTTACGGGGTCTATAGGATTCCTATAGGATTCCCATCGGCTTCCCATAGGATTCCGCCTTAGGAACCCGAAGGAATCCCATAGGATTTCTATAGGCTTCCCTCGGCATCCTATAGGATTCCTATAGGAGTCCCACAGGAATCCCATCGGATTCCCATAGGAATCCCATCGGCTGCCCATAAGAACGTCGTCGGGTTCCTATAGGATTCCCATAGGAATCCCATTGGATTCCCATAGGAATCCCATCGGATTCCTATAGGATTGCCTTAGGAATCCCATCGGATGCCCATCGGGATTTCTATAGGCTTCCTTAGAGATTCTATAGGATTCCTATCGGATTCCCATAGGATTCCCATTGGATTCCTTCGGATCCCTTAGGAATCCCGTAGGGATCATGGGACACCTTAGGAATCCGCAGGGATCCCATCGGATTTCTTCAGGCTTCCTTATGGAGTCTATAGGATTCCTATGGGATTCCCATCGGATTCCCACCGGATTCCTTGGGATTCCATCCGAATCCCCCAGGGATCCCATAGGACTCCTTGGGGTCCCCATGAAATCCCTTAGGGGTCCCATAGGAACCCTTGGGAATGCCATAGATTCCCGATGAGTTTTAGAGGCTTCCTTAGGGATTCTGTAGGATTCCACAAGGAGTCTGTGTCCTGGAGGTCGGCTCGGCGGCGCGCGCATGGTTTCAGGTCGTGGGAGTGCATGGGCTGCCTTGCGGAGCCCAGAGGATTTCCAATGCAAAGCTTGAGGTCGGCTTGTTGGTTGCTGGTTGCTGGTTGCTCGTTGCTGGGGGCGGGGGGGGGGGGGGGGGGTGCTGACCACGGGGGGTTAGGTCGAGGGTTGTCCTCAAGGACAACCCTTGACCTAGCTGCCTGGTGAACGGGTGGTTAGGTGCAGTGTTGACCTTGTTGTTGTTGTTGTTGTTGTTGGTGTTGTTGTTGTTGAACATTATTAATTCTAAAGAATAATTATTGTTGGGGCCCCTGGTGCACGGCCCCCCTGCGCCGCCTAGGCCGCAGCTACATTTTCATCATTTTCGTGAGGAAGCCTCAGGTAATTCGATGTGATCAAGATCCGGTTGTTTTGTTCCCCCCCGCTTTCCCTTGCAAAAAACACTATAAAATGACATTTCTTGTTCTAATATAATCAAATTTCAAGAATCCCTTGCAAAAAATAAGGTAAAGTGGACATTCGCGCGCGCAAGACGAAATCCTTCCAAAAGCTTAGTGTTCGGAGCGATTTTAACATAAAAACATCAAAAAACCAATGGTTTTTCAACAAAAAAATGTCAAAATCTCATCCCGCGCGCTCTTGCGGATTCGTAGGAAACCAACACTTTTTAAACATTTCTGTCAAACGGGCTTTTGCGAGCAACTTTTTCGAACTTCTGCGACAACGGTTGCGCACCTGCCAGGGCCATCATCCCTGTCAAATAATACCATGCGGGACACATTCGTTTTTTCTTCGCGCGCGCACGCCGAAATCTCCAAAAACCATTGGGCTTGTTAAGAATTTTAGCACCACGCCAGTGTAGTAGCCACGGTCGTCCGCAGGCCACGAAGTGAAGTGTCCGAACGTCATAGGGCGGGAAGCTGGGTGTGGGTGGTGGCGAAGAGTCGTGTGGATATTTGGTAGAGCTTGCACTGCCCCCCCACAAAGTGGGGGTATTGGCTGGCGTCGCATGAAAACCCTGGCACTGGTGAGAACACTGAGCGTTCGGGTAAAGTGATTGATGTTGTTGTTGTTGTTGTTGTTGTTATTGTTGTGTTGTTGTTGTTGTTGTTGTTGTTGTTGTTGTTGTTGTTGTTGTTCCCAGCCATCCTGTGGTGTTGGGTCCTCGTTTTGAAGAAACGGTCCCCGCGTTCCTCCTCCTTCTCCTCCTCCTCCTCCTTCTCCTCGCCCTCCTCCCTCCTGCGTTCGCATGCCCCCCCGCCACCCATTTCGGCACACCCTTCGCACGTTTCGTGGCCCCATAGGGAGCTCTACCGAAGGCCCCAGTGGCTGCGTTTGCATGCCTCCCCACCACCCATTTCGGCACACCCCTCACACGTTTCGTGGCCCCATAGGGAGCTCCACCGAAGGCCCCAGTGGCTGCGTTCGCATGCCTCCCCACCACCCATTTCGGCACACCCATCACACGTTTCGTGGCCCCATAGGGAGCTCCACCGAAGGCCCCAGTGGCTGCGTTCGCATGCCTCCCCACCACCCATTTCGGCCCACCCCTCACACGTTTCGTGGCCCCATAGGGAGCTCCACCGAAGGCCCCAGTGGCAGGGTCCGCATGCCTCCCCACCACCCATTTCGGCACACCCTTCACACGCTTCGTGGCCCCATAGGGAGCTCCACCGAAGGCCCCAGTGGCAGGGTTCGCATGCCTCCCCACCACCCATGTCGGCACACCCCTCACACGTTTCGTGGCCCCATAGGGAGCTCCACCGAAGGCCCCAGTGGCAGGGTTCGCATGCCTCCCCACCACCCATTTCGGCACACCCCTCACACGTTTCGTGGCCCCATAGGGAGCTCCACCGAAGGCCCCAGTGGTTGCGTTCGCATGCCCCCCCACCACCCATTTCGGCACACCCCTCACACGTTTCGTGGCCCCATAGGGAGCTCCACCGAAGGCCCCAGTGGCTGCGTTCGGCCGCTCCCACACCACCCATGTTCGGCACACCCTTTCCACCATGTTTCGGGGCCCCATAGGGAGCTCCACCCGAAGGCCCCCAGTGGCTGCGTTTTCGCATGCCTCCCACCACCCATTTCGGCACACCCTTACACGTTTCGTGGCCCACAGGGAGCTCCACCGAAGGCCCCAGTGGCAGGGTTCGCATGCCTCCCCACCACCCATTTCGGCACACCCCTCACACGTTTCGTGGCCCCATAGGGAGCTCCACCGAAGGCCCCAGTGGCTGCGTTCGCATGCCTCCCCACCACCCATCGGCAACCCTCATACGTTTCGTGGCCCCATAGGGAGCTCACCGAAGGCCCCAGTGGCTCCCCACCACCCATTTCGGCACACCCCTCACACGTTTCGTGGCCCCATAGGGAGCTCCACCGAAGGCCCCAGTGGCTGCGTTCGCATGCCTCCCCACCACCCATGTCGGTACACCCCTCACACGTTTCGTGGCCCCATAGGGAGCTCCACCGAAGGCCACAGTGGCAGGGTCCGCGTGCCTCCCCACCACACATTTCGGCACACCCCTTCACACGTTTCGTGGCCCCATAGGGAGCTCCACCGAAGGCCCCAGTGGCGCGGTGCCTATGAGAAGAGGGGCCTAGTTTGCGGGCCCCCTCCTTCGTCTCATATCCGTGCGGTACTCGCAGCTGCATATGGTTGGGTCCTTCGCCAGGCTAATTGTTGTTGTTATTGTTGAACATTATTACGTCTAAAGAATAATCATTGTTGGGACCCCTGGTGCACGACCCCCCCGCCGCGCCTAGGCCGCAGCCTCATTTTTATCATTTTCGTGAGGAAGTCTCAGGCAAAACGGCTTGGTCCGGATCCGGTTGTGTTGTTACGATCGGTTTTCCCTTGCAAAAAATAAGCTAAAATTGACATTTCTTGTTCTAACATAACCAAACTTCAAGAATCCCTTGCAAAAAATAAGGTAAAGTGGACATTCGCGCGCGCAAGACGAAATCATTCCAAAACCTTGGTTTTCGTAGCGATTTTAACATAAAAACATAAAAACACGAATGGTTTTTCAAACAAGAATTGTCAAAATTTCATCCCGCGCGCTCTTGCGCATTCGTAGGAAACCCAACACTTTTTAATCATTTCTGTCAAACGGGCTTTTGCGAGCAACTTTGTCGAACTTCTGCAACAACGGTTGCGCACCTGCCAGGGCCATCATCCCTGTCAAATAATACCATGCGGGACACATTCGTTTTTTCTTCGCGCGCGCACGCCGTCGTCGTCGGCCGCGGGGCCCTGATAGTAGCCACGGTCGTCCGCATGCCACGAAGTGAAGTGTCCGAACGTCATAGGGCGGGAAGCTGGGTGTGGGTGGTGGCGAAGAGTCGTTTGGAAATTGGTAGAGCTTGAACCGGCCCCCCCACAAAGTGGGGGTATTGCCCGCCTCCTATGAAAACCCTGGCACTGGTGAGAACGGAGTGTCCCCACGTGCTAGTAATTGTTGTTGTTGTTGTTGTGGTTGTAATTGTTGTAATTGTTGTTGTTGTTGTTTGTGTTGTTGTTGTTGTTGTTGTGTTTGTTCCCAAACATCCTGTGGTGTTGGGGTCCTCGTTTGAAGAAGAAACGTCCCAGCGTCCTTTGCCTCATCTCCTCGCCCTCCCCCCTTCATGCGTTTCGCATGCCTCCCGCCACCCATTTCGGCACAACCCTCACACTTTCGTGGCCCCGGCGGGAGCTTCCACCGAAGGCCCCAGGGCTTGCGTTTCGCATGCCTCCCCACCACCCATTTCGGCAACACCCTCACACGTTTCGTGGCCCCATAGGGAGCTCCACCGAAGGCCCCAGTGGCTGCGTTCGCATGGCGGCGCCGCACCCATTCCGGCACACCCCTCACACGTTTCGTGGCCCCATAGGGAGCTCCACCGAAGGCCCCAGTGGCTGCGTTCGCATGGCGGCGCCGCACCCATTTCGGCACACCCCCCACACGTTTCGTGGCCCCATAGGGAGCTCCACCGAAGGCCCCAGTGGCTGCGTTCGCATGCCTCCCCGCCACCCATTTCGGCACACCCCTCACACGTTTCGTGGCCCCATAGGGAGCTCCACCGAAGGCCCCAGTGGCAGGGTCCGCATGCCTCCCCACCACCCATTTCGGCACACCCCTCACACGTTTCGTGGCCCCATAGGGAGCTCCACCGAAGGCCCCAGTGGCAGGGTTCGCATGCCTCACCACCACCCATTTCGGCACACCCCTCACACGTTTCGTGGCCCCCTTCCCTTCCCACTCCAACCCCCCATAGGGAGCTCCACCGAAGGCCCCAGTGGCTGCGTTCGCATGCCGCCCCACCACCCTTTCGGCACACCCCCACACGTTTCGTGGCCCCATAGGAGCTACACCGAAGGTTGCCAGTGCGCTTGCGTTTCGCATGCCTCCCCGCCACCATTCGGCACACCCTTCCACGTTTCGTGGCCCCTATAGGGAGCTCCACCGAATGGCCCCAGTGGCGTTGCGTTCGGCATGCCTCCCCACCCACCCATTTCGGCACACCCCTCACACGTCCGTGGCCCCATAGGGAGCTCCACGGAAGGTCCCAGTTGGCTGCACGGTCGCATGCCTCACCACCACCCAGTTCGGCACACCCTCACACGTTCGTTGGCAAAATACACCGCACTCACATCTAGACCCCTGGGTGGGTGTATGTGCGGCCGTTTTTGCGCTGTCATGTGCGCGCATGTGCGCGGCATGTGCCAGTCATGTGCCAGGCCTGTGCGGTCCTTCTTGGATGGACCTCCTACTGTGCACGTCGTGCCCGGGCATGTGCGGGGGCATGTGCGCTGTGTTTTGATGTATCCATCATACGCACATGCACGCACAGTCCGACGCACATGCGCGCACATGCCTGCACATGCGGGAGGTGTTCGAGAATCGCAGAACTGTCATCGGCACATGCACGCACATGCCTGTGCAACCTCTCTTCGGGAGGCCGCGCGGGCCCGCACATGCACGCACATGCGGTGAAGCGCGCGGGCGCACATGCGTGCACATCCCAATGCACATGCACGCTCATGCCCTAGGAGCTGTCAGGGACCCCTGTGCCTCCAATGCTTCCTGGCCTTCGCAGAGCTAACCTGGGGCGCGCCAGGGCTTCCTGAAAGAGTTTGTTGTGCGTTTAGACTCGCCCGCTGCTGGCGGGGGCGGTTCTTCGTCCGGTTCGTGAGCTGGCGGTGGCGCGCCCGCCTAATAAAATCCTCTCCCGCGCGCCTTCTCAGCTCGGCCGGAGAAACAGTGACGGGGGGGGGGAGGTGGAAGGGGGGGAAGAGGGGGGGGCGGAGGAGGCGGGCGCCCCCGGCTCGGCCGGCCCGCCTGCCTGTTCGGCTCGGCCAGAGGAGAAGGAGGAGGAGGAGGAGGAGGGGGAGGAGGAGGAAGAGGAGGAGGAGGAGGAGGAGGAGGAGGAGGAGGAGGAGGAGGAGGAGGAGGAGGTGAGAGTTGCGAGGATGTCTCAGGCGAAAGTGGCTTGACGGCCCGAGCTCAGGGAATCTCGGAATCGCTGGCCTGGCTCGGCCACCGGCGAGCTCGGCCTGTGCGAATACTGTGCGTACCTGTGCAGTGCATGTGCGGGACGTGCAAGAATGCCGGGGCCGGCGTTCGTCTCCGGACGCCGGCGCGTTCGCGTCCGGCCAGTTCCGCGTGAGACGTCGTCGGCAATTTGGAGGCCGACGTGCTTTGACATGAAGTGATCTGGCCACCTTCGCCTGAGACATCCTCGCAACTCTGGTCTCGGAGATGCCCTGCCCCATGGTGGCCCGGCCACTTTCGCTTGAGACATCCTCGGGACTCTGGGTTTCGAGACGCCCTGAGCTGAGGTGGTTAGACCACTTTCGCATGAGACATCCTCGCAACTCTGACCTCAGAGATCTCCT
>CAUYUJ010014102.1:225171-252671 GCA_963575745.1 Prorocentrum cordatum
CCTCCCTCCTCCTCCTTCTCCTCCTCCTCCTCTTCCTCCTCCTCCTCCTCCTCCTCCTCCTCCTCCCCCTCCTCCTCCTCCTCCTCGGTCGAGCTTGCTCCGCCACTTGTGTAGACTCAGAACTGCAACAAGGGATCTCGAATGGCAATGATTACCGCGAAGTGCGATCCGGCAACCGGTAATAATCTCTGCGACGAGATGTGGAAAGTGTCTCGCAAAGCGCTCGGCTAAGCGTGCTGGGGCTTCTCCTGATACGCCCGAGCTCACAGACCCTGAAACGGTTCGTGTCGCGATGGTTACGGAGGATGTTGTTGTAATGCTTAGTTGCGCAGCAGTAGTGCAACCACGCTCGCACTACACAACAGTGCATACATAACAGCACATATTATATAACACGTATCGAGTGGCCCCGCAAAACAGGTGTAAGTCGTTTCGCTAAATACCTCTCCGAATACTCAAACGGATAGTGGGAGAAACGACGAGCATAACATACTTTACCATTAGCCTGGCGAAGGACCAAACCATATGCAGTTGTGAGTGCTGCACTTATGAGTACCGTCTTCGGTGGAGCTCCCTGTGGGGCCACGAACCCTTTGAGGGGTGCGCCGACATAATGGTGGGACTGCATGCGAACGCTGCCACTGGGGCCTTCGGTGGAGCTCCCTATGGGGCCACGAACCCTGTGAGGGGTGCGCCGAAATGAGGGTGGAACTGCATGCGAACGCTGCCACTGGGGCCTTCGGTGGAGCTCCCTGTGGGGCCACGAACCCTGTGAGGGGTGCGCCGAAATGAGGGTGGAACTGCATGCGAACGCTGCCACTGGGCCCTTCGGTGGAGCTCCCTATGGGGCCACGAACCCTGTGAGGGGTGCGCCGAAATGAGGGTGGAACTGCATGCGAACGCTGCCACTAGGGCCTTCGGTGGAGCTCCCTATGGGGCCACGAACCCTGTGAGGGGTGCGCCGAAGTGAGGGTGTGGTGGGGACAGTGGGTGCAGTGGGACCGCGGTGGGGACAGTGGCGGGGACAGTGGGGACAGCGCGATAGCGATGGGGGCATTGGTGGGAACAGTGGGGACAGTGGTGGGGACAGTGGGGACATTGGGACAGTTGTGGGGACGGTCGGGACAGTGGAACACTGGTGGGGACAGTGGTGACGGGGACACTGGTGAGGGGACAGTGGGACAGTGGTGGGGACAGTGGGGACAGTGGGACAGCGGTGGGGACGGTGGTGGTGGGGACAGTGGTGAGGGCGGTGGTGAGGACGGTGGTGGGACAATGGGACAGTGGTACAGTGGGGACAGCGGTGGGGACAGGGGACAGTGGGACAGTGTGATGGGGGCAGTGGGGAAAGGGACAGCACACTGGGACAGCGGTGGGGACAGTGGGACAGTGGCGGGGACAGTGGGGATGGTGGGACAGTGGTGGGGACAGTGGGGACAGTGGGGAGAATGGGACTGTGGTAGGGACAGTGGGGGGGACTGGTGGGGACAGTGGGGACAGTGCGACAGTGGTGGGGGCACTGGTGAGGACAGCGGGACTGATGGGAACAGTGGGACAGCGGTGGGGACAGTGGGGACAGTGGTGGGGACTGTCGTGGTGGGGACAGTGGTGCGGGCGGTGGTGAGGACGGCGGAAGGGGGGATTCGTGATCCCCCCCTGGTTTTCCGAGGGGGGGGGGGCAGAGGGGGGCTCGAACCCGTGACCCCTCCGGTTTTCCGGAGGGGAAGGGGGGGGGTGCTCGACTTGGTAGTGACCTCCTCGGGTTTTCTGGAGGGGGGGGGGCGTTTGGGTGGGGGGGCGCCGGGGGAGGAGGAGGAGGGGGGGGGGTCGAGCAGGGGGGGAGGGACTTTGCGGAGGGGGGGGGGGGGGCCCACAGGCTCCGGAGGAGGAGGAGGGAGAGTGTCCCACAGCAGAGCGGCGGTGGATCCACGCTCGCTCTCCCAAACCTCGGGAGGGCCGCCCCGGGTATTTCTCGGGGGCGCCCCCGTCCGCGGAGCTCCGTGGACGGTTTCCAGACAATTTCGCTACCGAGGAGCCCCACATACACCTTAGGCGATGCTTAAGAAAACTCAAGTTTTCGGCCAGAGTCTCGATTATTCTTAACGTTTCAATGTAGATCCTAAGATTTGAATGGACATTCTGGTTTTTGTTCAAATTCTGAGACTATGAGTTTCTTAACCCACGATTTCTAAAGCATTTCGCAGGGTGTACTCATGTTATGTCGGGGATGATGATCGCTGAAGTGAAACATGCGAGAATGATGCTGGTGGCCGTTGCCCCGCCGATACCGTTGGCGGCGCCGGTCAAGAGGAGAGGAGGTCACCGAGGGTCCTTTTCCAGGGCGGCAACAGGCACTTCGGTTACGCAAGACGTGAAACGATATCTTCGCCGAAGAGCATCCGACAGCGAAAATCCCGTGGACCGAGTATCCAGGAGCGCTCTTCGAAAGAAAATCTCTGAGGGGGGGCGTCCATGGCACATTCGGGCGGCATGAACGGCGCGGGTGGCAAGGCAGCACCTACAATATTCGAGCCAGTTTGAGCCAGGGTGGCTGCAGTTCTGACTGCCACACATGCCGCGCTTTTTCCGCCCTGGCACGGACGCCTGCCAAGCTCTCAGACCCTGGCACGCATAGGGGCCGCGGTGAGGGACCACCCCCTGCGCACCCCCTATGTTGTCCTAGCACGCATAGAGGCCGCCGTCAGGGGCCCCCCCCTGCGCACCCTCCACGGTGTCAAGACGGTGCCACGCCTGCCAAGCCCTCGGACCATGGCACGCATAGGGGCCGCGGTGAGGTACCACCCCGTGCGCACCCTCTGTGGTGTCATGGAAGTGCCACGCCTGGCAAGCCCTCAGACCCTGGCAAGCATACGGGCCGCGGTGAGGGACCACCCCCTGCGCACCCCCTATGATGTTGTCCAGAGAGTGCCACGCCTGCCACGCCTTCAGACCCTGGCACGCGTAGCCGCGGTGAGGGACCACCCCCTGCGCACCCTCTATGGTGTCGAGAAAGTGCCACGCCAGCCACGCTTTCAGACCCTGGCACGTGTCCCAATGTGTGTATGCTTGTGTGCGCGTGTGTTGCATGCGTGTCTTATGGCTTGTGTGTCTTGTGCATGTGTCGGGCCCTCCTCTCCTAAGGGTGAAAGACTGCGTGGATTTTTTTGACTGGTCTCCACTTATCGCGCGTCGAAGAAACCCGATTCGCGCGCTGATTATATTGAGCTTCTAGACGCGATAATCGCATCGTTTTGCGCGCGGGCGCATACCGCGTGCCAAGAGAGAGCAATGTGTCATTCGCGCGCGAGCGGGCGTTTTTGGGCGCGAAAGGCACGTGTCTATTACAAAACGCGTTAAAGCTATGGTGCGCAATGACCCCCCCTTCTTCTACCTTTTCCCCTTCCACCCCCCTGTCCCCGCTGCCCCCGTCAACCGGTGCGTCTGGTCGTTTTTTGTTTCTTTACGAATTCCTTTCGGGGATCCTTGTCGGACCCCCCCGGGCCGCCAGGGTGCCCTCGCGCGGCGCCGAAGGGCTCGGAAAGTGCGCGACAGGGCCCCGGGGGAGTCTCACGAGGCCCCCAACATGGTTCCGAGAGGCTTCCAGGAGGGACCCCGAAAGAGGCACAAAGGGTACGCAGGCTTGCGTTTCTTTTCGGGCCCCCCTTTGCGGCTCCTCCAAGGAGCCTTCCAAGGTGCCAGGGTAACCTTGGGAGGCGACGAAGGGTTCGGAGAGTTCGCGACCGGTCCCCAGGAGCGTCTCCAGAGGCCCCAAAGAGGGTCCCGAAAGGCTTCCAAGGGTGGCCCAACAAAGAGGCATGCAGTGTATGCAGGCTTGTGTTTCTTCTCAGGGCATTCTTTAGATTCCCTCTAGGGCCCCCCCCCGCCGCCAGGGCGCCTTCGGAAGGCGCCGAGGGGCTGGGGCAGCGCGGCAGGCCCAAGCGAGTTTCAAGAGGCCCCCGAGAGCCACCATGGGATGCCAGCCCTTCTCGCTTGATCGTCGTGGAGCCAAGAGCGACGGGGAAAACAACAACTTCGTTTGGCTTTCAATTTCCTTGTCATCATTACGCCTCCCTCCCTGTCCCTCCCCTTCCTCCTCCGTCGCTAGCCTTCTCTATCAATCGTCCTCCGTCGTTCTCGTCCCCCCTCCTCCTATATCATACTTCGTCCTCCTTCCACTTCGTCAAACCCGAAGCTACACTTCCTCCCCCCACCTCCCCCTCCTTCGATCCTATCGCCCCAACGTCCCTCTTCTTTCTTCCTCCTCCATCCTCTCTCCATTATTTGAAGACCCCCCCCCTCTTGAGGGGAACTGCCGCGCGGCTTTTGCCTGAACGCCCCGCGGTTCCTGGAGGGGTCGGCGCGCCCAGAGCTGCGGCAATTTTCCCCGACAACTCTTCGGACCTCCCCCTGCCCCGAAAATTGTCGGCCCCCTGGTGGGCCTCCAACAGCCGGCCAAAGACCGCCCGACAAATTTGAACACGGGTGGCGTGAAAAACTGCGTGGAAAACTGCCGTGGATTTTTTTTGATCTTGAAATCGACTGTTAAAAATCGTCGGCGGTTTTCCGCCGGGTTCCTCACAGCTGCGGTGGCGAGAAACATGTCGCGTTCTTGGTGGCCATCTGAAGCCGCCTCGGGATACTGAATGCAATGTTGGAGACCATTTTGGGGTCATCTCGAGCTCTCTTGGAGCCATTGTGGAGCCCCCTTGGGGCTCTCTTGGGATAATTTTGGAGGCCCTGGGCGGCCTCTTGGGGCCATATTGGAGGATATCGATCAATATAGGGGGGCGGCCCTAACAGCGTCGCCCCTCTAGAGCTCCCACAGCCTTCTCTTGGGGCTCTCTTGGGGCGCTCTTGGGGCGCTCTTGGGCGCTTTTGGGACCGTCTTGGAGCCCTCTTTGGCCCTTCTTGGAGCTCTCTTGGGCCATCTTGGAGCCATCTGGAGGCCTCGGAAGTCCATTGGGCGCGGAAAGGCGGGAATGCAGCAATGGTTGTTTTCGCCTTAGGTATTGGAATGAGTTTGGCGTGTCGGGGGCTTCCCTGGGGGGGCCCGTGGCCACTTGAGGCCATCTTTTGAGGTCTTGGGGCCTATTGGAGCATCTTCGAAGCCATCTTGAGCTATCTTCAATAACATTAGGCCATGTATGGGGGCCATCTTGAAGTCTCTGAGGCCATCTTGAGGCTATATTAATTAGGTCATCTTGGACGCTCGAACGCCTCCCCGCACCCCTGGTCCAGACCCATGGGGGAAAGGGGGGGGGAGATCATTCCCAGAAGGGGAAAAGGGAGGTTGAAAGATGAAACGATCCAAACCACCTCCGCCCAGAGGGCTTGTGGGATTTCTTTCGATTTTCCCCGGGGACCGGCCCTGCGGGTGCAGAGGCCTTCGGTGGGTGCGCAGGAGAGGGCATCGTGAATGCCGCCGTGCACGCAAGAGAGAAAACCACCGTCGAATTAAACTGTCTTTAAACGGTTGTCCTGAGAACACGGCCGAAATTCCGCCGCGACATCACCAAAGTGTCGCACTCGGGCGCCCCAGAAGAAGTATAGAGGAAGGGGTGGAGGAGGAAGAAGGCGTCTCGAGGTTGTCAAATCGCGGCTCAAACCACAGCCCCGAAGTCGAGCAATACCCTCGGGTTCGATCAAGACCAAATAACTTACGGGGCGCACATGTAGACATTAAAACGATACGACATGTCAATGGAAACATATCGGCGCCACGCGGCGAGTGAGGTGAAAGGAGGAGGACGACGAATGGAGGGACAAAGAAAGACGGAACAGTTTACAATAACGCGCGTTGGTGAAGAATGCGCGCTCCGCCGAGAATGCGGGCTCGCGCTTGTACGCCCGACAACATGCGCGCGGTGTCTGGCATGGTTGCGAATCGTTGGACATAAAATACATTGTGGATTCCTTCTTAGGACTCGGAGAGCGTGAGCATGTGTATGATGGTTGCATGTGGACGTGCGTATCATATGGCTGCCCAGTATGTAGTGAATACGTGTGGATGTATGATAGCGTCGACACGCAACGCGCACTGGCGTTGTATGATGTGTGCGCGAGTGTGTGCATACGTGCGGCTGCATGTGACGCGTGTCTCATGTACTACGTGTCGTGCGTGTGTAGCGCGTGGATGAGGGGAGGAAGGGAGAGGAAGGATGAGGAGGAGAGGAGAGAAGGAGATGAGAGAGGAAGACGCGGGCGCGACGAGGCAGGCAGAGAGGCGAGGAGTCGGAGGAAGAACGCGGATGGGACCCGGGAGAGAAGAGAACCAGAACCCCACCAAGCATGTGGGGAAATATTTGCCGGAAGAATCGAACTTCTTCGTACCCCTCACGAGGATCGAACTATCTGCTTTTTGCACGGGCTAGTCCTTCGGGACGAGGCCGTCTACGGAGGGCGGGGGGCCCCCGTGGACGGCGAAACATATGAGCCACCCGCACCCCCCCCCCCCCGAAGAAGGTCAACGCCGCAAGCAATCGATGGGGGCGGCGACGTCCTCCTCGGAGCTGCTGTCCGAGGCGGCACGATTTCGCCGATGACGGCACGAGTGGTGACGTCTACCCGGCCGGTCGCTTTAAGTCACGGCCGCTATCGAATTTTTAGCCTGTATCCAATGGGCGTGTTTATAGCCCCCACGAGGGGAAGCGGATCTGTCTGATGCTGGACGAGCATCGCTTCATTTCAGAACGTGCTGTAAGTCACCCTAATGCCTTTCATGGGTAACAAAAAGACGAGTGTTTCTTTGTTGCTTGGGGCATGGCGGGCGTCATGGCCCCCGCCCCCCCCCTATGACGTGACGCTCCCCACCCCCGGTGTCATCCGTGCAGTGCTGCCGTGCGCATCGGGACCCGCATAGTCGTCCGCACAAGAAACCGCATGGGAGTCTGGTCCGCAGTCGTCGTCGTCGTCGTCGTCGTCGTCGTCGTCGTCGTCGTCGTCGCTCGTCGCTCGTCGCTCGTCGCTCATCGTCGTCGTGCGCGCGGACGCGGCTAGAGCCTGTTTTTCTAGAGTCTGGGCCGATGACGGCAATCATGTGGGGGAGTGGGGATGGACGGGCCGATGACGTCACGTTTCGCGCCGGTGGCGTATGGGAGTCCAGGATTGACCGAGGACGGGTATCAGCAGCATGTAGGTGGCGATTTGCACCACAGCGCCTGTGTACACCACGCTGCTTGCGTGCACCACATCGCCTGTGTACACCACACCGTTGATGTACACCACAGCAGCCGCGTGCAAATAGCGCCAGTGTGTGCTACAGTGCCTGCGGGCACCACAGAGCCGGTGTACGCCACAGCGAATGTGTACACGACATCAGCCGTGTGCATCACAGCACCAGTTTACACAATGCTTGCGTGCAGTACAGCGCCTGTGTGCACCACGGCGTTTGCGTGCACCACACTGACCGTGCGCAACAGAGCACCATTGTTGCATATAGAATTTTAGAAGGAATCCTAATATACCATATGTGTCCGTGAAGCTCCAGCAAGGTTGGCCGTCCGAGAAACAAGTGGACTGATCCAGTTGACCCTTCTGCAGTGCGCACTGGCATGCCCACGTGCGCTGTAGCGCCGACCCGCGCGACAAGGGGGAAGGGTGAGGGGGGAGGAGGAGGAGGAAGAAAAGGAGGAGGAAAAGGAGGAAGAGGAGGAATAGGTGGAGGTTGCTGAGGAAGGGACAGGGAAGAACGTCGCATTCTATTTCGCACCCTCTTGGCGTTGCGTTTAAGTGTCCGCAGCAAATCCTCACCTAAATGCTCCTTCTACCTGTCCTGTGCACGCAAGCGTTGTGATGTACACCGCCGCTTCGTTGCACGCGGATGGTGTGGTGTAGCCAGGCGCTGTGGTGTGCACGGGCGCTGCGGTGCACGCAGGCCTTGTGGTGTACACAGGCGCTGTGTTGCACATCTTTGCTGCGGTGTGGACATTCGCCGTGTTATACACCAGCGCTGTGGTGCTCACGAGCACTGTGGTGTACTCTGGCGCTCTGTTGCACATGGCCGTTGTGGTGTACAAAGGCGCTGTGGTGTACACGCGCGCTGTGGTGCACTCAAGCAGTGTGTTTTACACAAGCGCTGTGGGGCAGATCGCGACGTGCATGCTGCTCGCATCGTCGTCGTCGTCGTCGTCGTCGTCGTCGTCGTCGTCGTCGTCGCTCGGGGGGCTCGTTCGTCGTCGCTCATCGTCGTCGCGCGCGCGGGCGTGGCTGTGGTGCCGGAGCCACGCGGCGAGGGGGGGGGACGTTACGTCATACCCCCCCCCATGACGCTCGTCGTCGCCGAAGATGAAAAAATGCTTTCCGCCGAGTGCGCCGACGTCGAGGAGGCCCTGGCCGAGGAGGCCCTGGGGGCGCCGACGCGGCCACGTCCCCCCGGGCCCTTGCCCTCGCCCCGCCCGCAGGGGCTGACCCTGACGGGGCGCCCCGGCCCACGCGAGGGCGACCCAAGGAGTCGCGGCGTTGCAAAGAGGCCTGACACGCTGCAAATTCGACCTCACTTCGCAGGCCCAGAGGTTGACACCAACACCAATATCGGCGGTTTGCTTCCACCTGGGGAAGAAGATCCAGATCCCAGTGATGGTGGTAATATTCTGGCTTCCGAGGTAGCGGAAATATTACCACCAACACCGAAATCCAGGATCATCTTCCCCCTGTGGAGGCAACACCCTGTGTTGGTGTTGGTGCCCATTTCCAGGCCTCCTATCACTAGGAGGGAATGGGAGGTGGGGGGGGCGATTGTCACAGTAGACGCTGACATACTCGCGCGAGGCACCCACTCTATGCGCCCAGCGGGGGAGACGCCCCCAGGCTCGCTGCCCACCTTTCCCTAAGGGAGCCCGCCGCCCGCGGCTGTGGAATGGCCAAGGGCGGGTTGGCTGCGTGCGGCTTGGGAGTGCAGCCCTGCCCTGAGCCTCCGTCGTACTCTTTGTATCGTTAAGTATATGTAAGACTAGGTCATTATATGTTTATTTGCAGCAGAGAAGCCCCAATCAGTGGATGGTTGTCGCTGAGGAGATCGACCGGGAAACCGTGAGCCCGGGAACCCAGAACCCACCGAAATCGGCCCGGAACCAATAACCGGGAACCCGGGAAACCGGAACCGGGAACCCGGAACGGGGAACCCGGGAACCCAGGCTGCCACCAAAATCGGCGGGATTTTTTTGCCAAATTTTTCAACTTCCGCTTGGACCCCTTCAGTGCAAGCACTGATTGGGGAACTATTTACTCGTTAATTTGATTTTTCGGAGGGGAATATTAGGAAAAATGGCTCGGAATTGTATGTAAATTTTCATGTGCGTTCCGTGGGGCCGCTCGAAGCATGTGTTTCACGCTTCCTTCTCCTTCTTTCATTCCTCTTGCCTGCGCTAGCTTTGGCGAATTCTGTGCACTTCAGCTTACTTCTCATGCTCCTCCTCATTCTCCAAGTTGGGCGAAGGCCTCCAACCTCATCTTCCTCCCACTCTTTCTCCCCTGTGCACTTCTGGTTTGGTTGCTTCAGTGGACCTCAGCTTTGGCTTTCTGCGCACTTCAGCTTTGGCTTCGGCTTCAGCTGCGGGTGCACTGCCAAGCGCCTTCGGGCCATGGGTGCCTCCCTACCTCCTTGAGGGCGTGGGACAGAGCAGGGCAGGGATTTAGGATGAGGGGGCGGAGGAGGGGCATTTGTTGGCGATGCCAACGAAGAGTGCGATGAGTAAAGACGACGTCGACGACGAGAGTTATGACGATGAGGATGACGAGGAGGAGAAGGAGGAGGAGGAGGAGGAGGAGGAACGCGTGCGGGAGGTCGAGCAGGACGATGACGATGCGGATGAGATGAGGATGAGCACGACGATTGCGACGACGACGACGACGACGACGACAACGGCGACGACGAGGAAGACGCCGTGGAAGACGACGGCGACTTGCAGGAGGACCACGCGGCGGCGACGATGACGACGAACGTCAGCCAGCGTAGACCCCAAGCATTGATTTCTCCCTATCTACGCAGTGCAATCTAGGTGATGCAACCGATGTGGTGCAATCCGTGTGGTGCAATCCATGTAGCGCAATCTATGTGGTACAAAGCACTGCAAACCAGTGCAAGACAATGAAAGCCAATGTAAAGCAGTGCGCAGCAATGTAAAGACAGTGCATTGCAATGCAAAGCACTGCGAAGAAATGCAGTGCCATGCAAAGCGATTCGATGATATGCAAGGCAGACAACTCGTGGGAAAGCAGCGCAAATGTAATGCAAAGCAAAGCAATGCAACGCAATGCAAATCAATGTAACACAATGCAGCGCAACATTATGCAATGCCACGGAACGCAATGCAGCTCGATTCAGAGCAGTGCAAAGCAGCGCCATGAAGTTCGATGCAGTGGACAGCACTGCAACACACGACGCAAGCCCAAGCAGAGGCGATGCAGCGCGATATGCGGCGCGATGCGACTCCATGCAAAGACAAGCGATGCAAAGCAGTGCAAAGCCGCGTGACGCAATGCAGTGAGCGGCTTGACTAAGGAACACTTACTTTTCAAAAGGGGCTCGGTCGTTCCTTAGGTTTTGCATGCGTTATTTACAGTTCCTTATGCGTTATTTGTTATCTATCGTTCCTTATGCGTTATCCCTTGGGATACAAAGGGGCTTCGTTCCCTACTTGTCGTTCCTCAGGTCAGGCCGATGACTGTGCGACGCAATGCGAGGCAATGCGATTGCACTGCGATCGCAGTGCCATGCCCCGCGGATGCCACGCCGCGCGGTCGCCACCGCACTTTCCACGGGCGGCGGCGCCGGGCGAGTGCCACCGGGCGGCGACGAGCCGCCCGGATCTGCCGCCCGGGGCCCCCGCGGCGACGGCGGCGGCGACGGCCTGCGAGGAGCCGGCCGGACCAGCACCAGGGCGGCTCCCGTGGAATTGCCTCAAACGACGCGAAGATCGGGACAAAATCGGATCGGGATAACTTGAAATCTTTGAGAATCGGCGTTCCAGAACGCTCTGAGAGCGCTCCGGAACGCTCTGGAGCGATTTATCCCGATCCTAGCCCTGTTTTATTGCCCAGCCACGCGCAGAGGGGGGTGGGGGGAGGGGGGAGGGCTTCTTAGAAGCACCCCTGCTTCTTCGAGGGCGCGGGCTTTCTCTATAGATGTGAGGTCGGTGCCTTCTGAGAAGCAGCCTCCTTCCAAGAAGCCTTGCCCCCTCCCTCCACCCCCTTGTGCGCGCCGTCAAATTCCCTCGGGGGGTCGCAGAGGGAGGGTGGTCCCAAGGTGGTCCCAAGGGGGTCAATGCAAACGGGGGTCAGCCAGGGCACCAGATCCTGCGAATAGCCCCTCTGGCTGGCCCGGGTTAGCGAGCCGGCCGCGCATATTGGCGGACCCGGGTTTGCGAAGACCCGCGTTGCATTTTTTTTGTTGTTGTTTCTTTTTTTCTGCATCGCAGTTTTTGGTTTCCTGTTGACCAGGGTCTCGATTGACTCGGGTCAGAAGGTCCCCGAGCTGTTCCCGTAGAATTCCCTCGGGGGGTCGTAGAGGGAGGGGGATCCCAAGAAGGTGGGGCCGGGGAGCGGGCCCCGCTGGGCGATCCCGTTTGACGCGGTTCCCTTTTTCCTGGGGACGTTCTCGGAGCGGTCTTCCCTCCGGCCCCACCTTTGTGCCCCCCCGATGTCCGTAGAACGCAAGTAAGATACCCGAAGTGCACGCGCTGTTGGATATCCTCAGTTGGTGCAAGCGATTGTGCCCCAAACGCTCAAAATGGTTGTAAGCGTGAGGTGCAGCTTCTGCTGTGCAAAGAGAGCATGTTGCGCAGCGTACGTTCATGCAGCGGGACGCTGTGAGGTGCAGTCCGTGGGGGTAGAGTGCAGGAGGTGCGGTACCTCTGGTGCAGCCCGTGGGGTGCAGTCTCGGTAAGATGCAGTGGCCGGGGTGGGATCTGTCCGTGGAAACTTGGTCAGAGCTCCGAATCATCAGGGGTAACTCGGGTCAGGGCTAACTCGGGTTCGATTTTCGGGATTCCAAACCCGCGTTGCCCCGGGCCCGAGTTACCCCGGATAACACGGGCGCCCAGAGCCTCAAATCATCAGGGGTAATTCGGGTCAGGGCTAACTCGGGTTCGTTTTTCGGGATCGGCCGATCCCGCGTTACCCCGGGCCCGAGTTGCCCCGGGCAACACGGGCGCCCAGAGCCCCAAACCATCAGGGGAAACTGGGGTCAGGGCTAACTCGGGTTCGTTTTTCGGGAATCCGATCCCGCGTTGCCCCGGACCCGAGTTACCCCGGATAACTCGGGCGCCCAGAGCCTCAAACCATCGGGGGTAACTCGGGTCAGGGCTACCTCGGGCTCGTTTTTCGGGATTCCAAACCCGCGTTACCCCGGGCCCGAGTTACCCCGGATAACACGGGCGCCCAGAGCCCCAAACCATCGGGGGTAACTCGGGTCAGGGCTAACTCGGGTTCGTTTTTCGGGAATCCGATCCCGCGTTACCCCGGGCCCGAGTTGCCCCGGGCAACACGGGCGCCCAGAGCCCCAAACCATCAGGGGAAACTGGGGTCAGGGCTAACTCGGGTTCGTTTTTCGGGAATCCGATCCCGCGTTGCCCCGGGCCCGAGTTACCCCGGATAACTCGGGCGCCCAGAGCCCCAAACCATCGGGGGTAACTCGGGTCAGGGCTAACTCGGGTTCGCTTTTCGGGAATCCGATCCCGCGTTTCCCCATGGCCCGAGTTGCCCCGGATAACACGGGCGCCCAGAGCCCCGAATCGTCAGGGGTAACTCGGGTCAGGGCTACCTCGGGTTCGTTTTTCGGGACTCCAAACCCGCGTTTCCCCATGGCCCGAGTTGCCCCGGATAACTCGGGCGCCCAGAGCCCCGAATCGTCAGGGGTAACTCGGGTCAGGGCTACCTCGGGTTCGTTTTTCGGGAATCCAAACCCGCGTTACGGTAGGTTTGCGTCGTGTCGACCAGCGGCGACCCCAGCGCGGGCGTTCAAGGTTGAACGCCGGCGGCGGCCCAGAATCGGTCGATGTTGAACGATTGGACGTTGCGGAGACGGCCGATCGTTCAAGGTTGAACGATCCCCGCGGTGTCAGAAACCAACGCCGGGGTCGACACGACGCGAACTTGCCGTACCCCGGGCCCGAGTTACCCCCGGATGACTCGGGCGCCCAACTTGGCGGGTGCGAGCCCGGCCCCCCCGGGGGCCGCAGGCGGCCACGGACCCCCCCCGCCTCGCTCTCGCCCTCGGCGTCGGCCCCGACGGCCGCGCCTCGCCCCGCGCGCCCCGCTCGCCTCGATGCCCCCCGCGCGCGCCGCGGCCCGCGGCCCACTGGGGCATCGGCGGCCTCCTCGGGGCCGCTCGCGAGGCCCTCTCGCGGCATCCGGCGCGTCCTCGGCCTCCTTCGGCGGGGCGAGGCGCGCGAGGACGACGAGGGCGACGACGACCCGGGTGACGGCGAGGGCGACGAGGAGGGCGACGAGGACGGCGACGAGGACGGCGACGACGACGACGACGACGACGACGACGACGACGACGACGACGACGACGACGACGACGACGACGACGACGACGACGACGACGACGACGACGACGGCGACGACGACGACGACGACGACGACGACACCGAGGAGCACGACGACGACGACGAGGACGACGCTGCGGGCGGCACGGCCGGCGAGCTCTGGAGGGCAGGTTCTCCTTGTCTCCGTCGCCTGTTGGCCGAGCGGCTGCTGCCGGTCGCCCCGCGCTTGGCCACCCACCGCACCGCCAGCCACGTGGTGCAGCGCGTGCTCGACTTCTGCGACGGAGGCGTCGCCGCCGCCGTCTTGGTTCGGCGACTACAAGCCCAGACACTTTCGCGTCGCAGAGATACGGTAGAGGGAACAATTACTGAACACTCCCCTTCCCCCCAAACTCAAAGTTGGCACGCGCGGGGGAGACTGCGGTCGAGGTGCGACTCATCAAACCCACCGCCAACTTTGAACCTTGGGGGGAGGGGGAGGCGTTGACAGATGGATGTGGCATGAGTGTTCGCTACTTTTCCCGAGGCCTATATCACGGCGGACAGTTTTTGGCCATTTTACCCCTCTAGGGGCCCTCTCGCCAGGCCCACGGATCACCAAAAACGGCTCAGGATGGAAATGAGTCGGAACTTGCAGGGTTCCCGTATTGATCGGGGGCGGCCAAGAGGGGGTTGAGGGGATATCATGGCGGGGGCCATGATATCTCCCCAGATCTCATGGCGCCGCTTCTTATCTCAACACGTCCCCGGCCCCCCCTGGGCCGAGCACATGCCGCGGGCCATGATTTGCGCCCCCCCTCTTGGACGCCCCCCTCTTGGACGCTCCCGAGTATTGAAAACAACAGGGCAACACATGTCTGGGAATGGGTGTGGTTTTGCCGGGGCGTGGTTTGCGATCGGCGCTGTTGGGGCTTACCCCGTAAGGGGTCACAACCTTGCGCCGAAGGTTTGATGAGCCTTCGTCGGGGTGCGGCATAGATCACCGTCGAGGTCCTCGCCCCCCCCCCATGCGCGGGTTGTAAACTAAACCCTTTGCAAGTTCTCTGTCCTCGTCGTCAGGATCGTCGTCGTCATCGTCGTCGTCGTCATCGTCGTTGTCGTCGTCGCCGCCGCCGCCGTCGTCGTCGTCGTCGTCGTCGTCGTCGTCGTCGTCGTCGTCGTCGTCGTCGTCGTTGTCAATGTTGTCGCAGCCGTCGTCGTCGTCTAGGGAAGGAAGAGGTACCGATACCGCTGCACCCCAACCCCCACCCTCTACCTTCCCTCCACAGCAGCATCTCCGACGACAGCTTCGCAACGACATGCGTCAACGCGACGGGCCACAAGGGCCCACTGGGGTGGGACCCTTCGATGACATGAAGAAGAAAATACCGATCACGGTGAGTACGCGTGCCTGTGGCGAGCTAAATGAGGCTCCTTGCCGTGATGGAGGCGGATGATGGTTCTGCCAAATTGCGATGTGTTTTTAGACCCCAAAGCACTGCCGATGCAGTTGTATGCTGTTAGGACTGACTCTACTCTGCGGTGGGTAGGACGATGATACCACATACATGGTCGGTGTCATGAGTTTAGTTTGGGTTTAGCTCTGTACACCGCGTCCCCAACCCTCCTGTGTTGTGTCCTCGTTTTTAAGAGACAGCGCCCCGCGTTCCTCCGCGCACCTCCCCCTCCTCTGTCCTTCACCTTCGTTCCTGCCTCTGCCCTTCGCGTGTCGTCGTCATCATCATCACCATCATCGTCGTCATCATCATCATCATCATCATCATCACCATCATCACCATCATCACCATCATCATCACCATCGTCACCATCATCATTCTCATCATCATCATCATCATCATCATCATCATCATCATCATCATCATCATCATCATCATCATCATCATCATCATCATCATCATCATCATCATCATCATCATCATCATCATCATCATCATCATCATCATCATCATCATCATCATCATCATCATTCATAGGGAGCTCCACCGAAGGCCCCAGAAGCTGACTCCACATACGTCCCGCGGCCATTTCGGCATAGCCCTCACACTTTTCGTGGCCTCACAGGAAGCTCCACCGAAGACCCAGTGGCTGCGGCCACATGCGTCCCGCGCCTATTTCGGCATAGCCCTCACACGGTACGTGGCCCCATTCCACCGAAGGAGCTGACTCCACATACGTCCCGCGGCCATTTCGGCATAGCCCTCACACTTTTCGTGGCCTCACAGGAAGCTCCACCGAAGACCCAGTGGCTGCGGCCACATGCGTCCCGCGCCTATTTCGGCATAGCCCTCACACGGTACGTGGCCCCATTGGGAGCTCCACCGAAGGCCCCACTGGTTGCGTCCACATGCGTCCCGCGCCCATTTCGGCACAGTTAGCCCTCACACGATTCGTGGCCCCATAGGGAGCTCCGCCGAAGGCCCGAGTGGTTGCGTCCACATGCGTCCCACGCCCATTTCCGCACGGCCTTCACACGGAACGCGGCCCCCATAGGGAGCCTCGCTCATTTCGGCACAGTTCCCACACAGTAAATGGCCCCTATAGGGAGCTCCACCGAAGGCCCCAGTGGTTGTGTCCACAGGCGTCCCGCGTCCACTCTTGCACAGCCCTCACACGCTTCGCGGCCGCATAGAGAGCTCCACCGAAGGCCTCAGTGGGTGCGTCCACATGCGTCCCGCGTCCATGTTGGCACAGCCCTCACACGGTTCGTGGGCTCATAGGGAGCTCCACCGAAGGCCCCAGTGGTTGCGTCCACATGCGTCCCGCGCCCATTTCCGCACAGTTAGCCCTCACACGTATCGTGGTCCTACAGGGAGCTCCACCGAAGGCCCCAGTGGGTGCGTCCACATGCGTCCCGCGCTAATTTTGGCACAACCCTTACACGGTACGTGGCCCCCTATAGCCTAGGGAGCTCCGCCGAAGGCCCAGTGGTTGCGTCCACATGTGTCCCGCGCCCATGTTGGCACACCCGTCACACGGTGCGTGGCATAGGGAACTCCACCGAAGGCCCCAGTGGTTGCGTTCACATGCGGCCCTCGCCCATTTCGGCACAGCCCTCACGCGCATCGTGGCCTCACAGGAAGCTCCGCTGAAGGCCCCAGTGGTTGCGTCCACAGGCGTCCCGCGTCCACTCCTGCACAGACCTCACGCGGTTCGTGGCCGCATAGGGAGCTCCACCGAAGGCCCCAGTGAGTGCGTCCGCAGGCGTCCGGCGCCCATGTTGGCACAGCACACGATACGTGGCCCCATAGGGAGCTCCGTCGAAGGCCCCAGTGGTTGCGTCCACATGCGTCCCGCACCCACTTCGGCACACCCCTCACACGGTACAAGGCATAAGGAGTTCCACCGAAGGCCCCAGTGGTTGCGTCCACATGCGTCCGGCGCCTTCGGTGCAGCCCTTCCACGGTACGTGGCCCCATAGGAAGCTCCACCGAAGGCCGCAGTGGTTGCGTCCACATGCGTCCCGCGCCCATCTCGGCACACTCCTCGAACGATTCGCGGCCCCATAGGGAGGTCCGCCAAAGGACCCAGTGCGTCCACATGCGTCCCGCGCCCATCTCGGCACACCCCTCGAACGATTCGCGGCCCCATAGGGAGATCCGCCGAACGACCCAGTGGCTGCGTCCACAGGCGTCCCGAGCCCATTTCGGCACCCTTCACACGGCACGTGGCCCCATAGGGAGATCCGCCAAAGGACCCAGTGGCTGCGTCCACATGCGTCCCGCGTCCATCTCGGCACACCCTTCACACGGTTCGTGGCCGTATAGGGCGCTCCACCGAAGGCCCCAGTGGCTGCGTCCACAGGCGTCCCGCGCCCATTTCGGCACACCCTTCACACGGCACGTGGCTCCATTGGGAGCTCCGTCGAAGGCCCCAGTGGCTGCGTCCACAGGCGTCCCGCGCCCATCTCGGCACACCCACATGGAGCTCCTCCGAAGGCCCCAGTGGTTGCGTCCACATTCGTCCCGCGCCCGGCGGCCAGCGCCTGTTCCGCGGTCGGCCAGCCAGCTGGCTCCCCTTGCTTCGCGCAGCGGAAAATCCGCGCGCTTCGCCTGGACCCCTTGCGGGGCAGCCAGCGCGCGTCGCGGGGACTCCGCGCTGCGCTCTGCCCAGAGCCGCGGTCACGAGGGCGCGAGAATTCAGAGGGGGAAACATCTGAGAGCCCACCATCCTGCTCCGCTCCCCCCGCCTCGTTCTGCTTGCACTGCACCGCCCCCGCCTCGTTCTGCTTGCGACGCGCTGCCTCTGAGAGCATCTCGGAGTTTGCGCGCCTCCATCCTTCGTCTCACCCCCCTTGCGGTACCCGAAGTTGCATCTGGCTTAGCCTTTCGTCAGGCCAATGTTTTGACACGAGTGGTGGGAGGGTGCTGGGAGTGACTCGGGTCAGCGGTCGGTAGGGTAGGGGGGCTTATCAAAGACGCCTACGGCGAATCACCGCCGCCCCCTGCCTTTTTGGAAGCGCCTATGTGGCCGAACGTTGAGGCCAGACCTGCCAAGCTATCGGACCATGTGTTCCCCGAGTCGGTTTGGAAAGCCTTCGGGGGACACGTGGGCATCTTGAAGGTCATCTTGGCCGTCTGGATGCCATTTTGATCCTTTCGGGCCTTCTTGGAGGACGTCTTGGAGGGCTCTTGGGCCGTCTTGGAGGCCATCTTGAGCGTCTTGGAGGCCTCTTGGGCCGTCTTGGGGGCCTCTTGGGGCCGTCTTGGGCCTCTTGGGCGATCTTTGGGGGCACTTGGGCCGCCTCGGGCCGTCGGAAGGCCAAAGCAAATGCCACAGTCCTTCAACAACTCATGGAACATCAATGATTTTGGCCTTCTCGGGCCTTCCTGGAGGCCCTCTTGGAGGCCTCTGGGCCGTCTTGGGCCATCTTAGTGCCATCTTCGGCCGTCTTGGTGGGCCCCTGGCCCGTCCGACGGCGTCGGAAGCCGTTTGGGGGGCCTCTCTGAGCCGACTTGGGGCCCTCTTGGAATGCTCCAGGGCTGTCTTTGAGGCCATCTTGGGCGTGTTAAAGGCCTCCTGGGCCGTCTTGGCGGCCTCTTGGGGCCGTCTTGGGGGCCTCTTGGGCCGTTCTGGGGCCATCTTGGAGGCATCTTGGGCGATCTTTGGGCGATCCTTGGGGGCTCTTGGGCCGTATCGGGCCATCGGAAGGCCGAAAAGAAGCAAATGTCAAAATCCTTCAACAACTAATGGGATATCAATGTTTCTGGCTTTTTCTGGCCTTCCTGGAGGCCCTCTTGGAGGCCTCTTGGGCCGTCTTGGGGGCCTCTTGGGGCCGTCTTGGGCCTCTCGGGCGATCTTTGGGGGCACTTGGGCCGCCTCGGGCCGTCGGAAGGCCGATAAAAAGCAAATGCCACAGTCCTTCAACAACTCATGGAACATCAATGATTTTGGCCTTCTCGGGCCTTCCTGGAGGCCCTCTTGGAGGCCTCTTGGGCCGTCTTGGGCCATCTTAGTGCCATCTTGGGCCGTCTTGGTGGGGTCCTGGTCCGTCCGACGCCGTCGGAAGCCGTTTGGGGGGCCTCTCTGAGCCGACTTGGGGCCCTCTTGGAATGCTCCAGGGCCGTCTTGGAGGCCATCTTGGGCGTCTTAAAAGCCTCCTGGGCCGTCTTGGGGGCCTCTTGGCGCCGTCTTGGGGGCCTCTTGAGCCGTTCTGGGGCCATATTGGAGGCATCTTGGGCGATCTTTGGGCGATCTTTGAGGGCTCTTGGGCCGTATCGGGCCGTCGGAAAGCCGAAAAGAAGCAAATTACAAAGTCCTTCAAAAACCATTGGAAATTAATATGTTTGGCATTTTTCTGGCCTTCCTGGAGGCCCTCTTGGATGCCTCTTGGGCCGTCTTGGGCCATGTTCGAGCCAACTTCGGCCATCTTGATGGGCTCCTGGCCCGTCTGACGCCGTCGGAAGCCGTCTTGGGGGCCACTCTGGGCCGAATTGGGGCCCTCTTGGGGTGCTCCAGGGCTTTCTTAGAGGCCATCTTGGGCGTCTTGGAGGCCTCTTGGGTCGTCTTTGTGCGGGCCGTCATGTGGCCATCTTGGAGGCCTCTTGGGCCGTTCTGGGGCCCTCTTGGAGGCCTCGTGGGCGATCTTTGGGCGATCTTGGCGGCCTCTTGGGCCGTCTTGAGCCGTCGGAATGCCGAGAAGAGGCACATGCCAAAATCCTTCAAAAACCTAAGGAAAATCAATGATTTTGGCCTCTTCGGGCCCTCCTGGAGGACCTCTTGGAGGCCTCTTGGGCCGTCTTGGAGGCTTCTCTCGAGCGAACTTAGAGGTATGTTGGACTCTCTCAGGCCGTCTTGGCGGCCGTCTTGGACCATCTTGGGCGGACTCGGAGGCCATCTTGCACCATCTTGGAGGCCATCTTGGGCCAACGTGGCCATCTTGGAGGCCATCTTGAGCCGTCTTGGTGGACGTCGAGGTCGTTTGCGGGCCTGGAGTTCCCTCCCGGACCCCGGCGGGACGGGCCGAAGCGCCAGGGGGAGTTCTTTTGGAAAAAGAACCAAAACCCAAACCGTAAGAAGTCCAGCACGCCAGGCACCCCTGTGATGAATCAACACGGGGCGGCGGATCGAAGACGCCTACGGCGAATCACCGCCGCCCCCTGCCTTTTTGGAAACGCCGATGTGGCCGAAAGTTGGACTAGAGCTTGGCCAAGCTATCGGACCATGAGTTCCCCGAGTCGGTTTGGAAAGCTTTCGGGGAACACATGGGAGAGAATGATTATGAACAGGAAGAGGAAGAGGAAGAAATAGAGTAGGAGGATGAGGGTTGTTAGGAGTCTCTTGGGGCACCCTTGGGGTCTGTTGGGGGCTTCTTGGGGGCCTCTTCGAGGCCTCTTGGAGGCATCTTGGGGGCCTCCTTGGGCCTCTTGGGGGCCTTTGGGGGCTTCCTGGGGGTCTCTTTGGCCGTCTTAGGGCGTTCCTGGTCCGTCTGACGCCGTCTGGAGCCGTCTTGGGGGCCTCTCTGGGCCGTCTTGGGGCCCTCTTGGGGCGCTTCAGGGCCGTCTTGGAGGCCATGTTGGGCGTCTTGGAGGCCTCTTGGGCCGTCTTGGGGCGCTCTTGGGGCCGTCTTGGGGGGCCCTTGGGCCGTCATAGGGCCTTCTTGGAGGCCTCTTGGGCGATCTTGGGGGCCTCTTGGGCCGTCGGAAGGCCGAAAAGAAGAAAACGCAAAAAACCTTCAAAAACCAAAGGACAACCAATGATTTTGGCCTCTTCGGGCTCTCCTGGAGAACGTCTTGGAGGCCTCTTGGGCCATCTTGGAGGCATCTTGGGGCCATCTTGGCCGTCTTGGAGGGCATCTTGGGCCGTCTTGGAGGCATCTTGGAGCCATCTTACCCGTCTTGGAGGCCATCTTGGCCGTCTGGGAGGCATCTTGGAGGCCATCTTGGGCCATCTTGGCCGTCTTGGAGGCCATCTTGGGCCAAGTTGGGGCAACAAAGGCATTGACAGACGGATTTTGGGAAAATTACGGGTGGCCGGCGGGACGGGCCGAAGCCCACTGGGGAGTTCTTTTAGAAAAAGAACCAAAACCAAAACCTGAAACGTCCAGCACGCCGTGCACCCCTGCAAGCAGGGGGCGGCGGATCTAGCGTCCTTCGGCCCATCCTGCCGCCGCGCCTCGATTGTACGTCAGAGGCCACTTGGATGCTGAGGATCCTTGGGCCGTAGTGGACGCTGTCAAGACACGAGGCGCGTGTGTCGAAGATGTACGTTTGCCGTCGGGAATCAAATGGTTCTTGCCTTTCGGGGCCCTCTCGACGGCCCTTTGGGAACACTTGGGCCGTCTTGGGGGCCTCGTAGGTCGTTTTGAAACCACTCGTGGGCCGTCTCGACGCTCTCTTGGATCGTCTCGGCGCTCACCGGGCCAGTTTAAGGCTCTTTGGAGGATCCGGAGAGCCCCCAGGATGCGTTGACGAGCGCGCCCCCCTCCCCCGATGCCCCCCCTCGAAAGCGATGCTTGCCCCAGGGGAGAGGGAAAGGGGGTGGGGGACAGCCAATCATCTCACACGTCTCGTCACCCCCAGCAAGCGGGGGTCGGTGGATGCATAGAATATTGATCTAACTATATGTCGGTATCACTGTCAGCATACCGGTTTCGCTATTCAGGTATCGGTCGATCACATTATCCATCGGTCTCTCGGTGCATCTGCCTATCTCATTATACACGAGCTCATCGGCTTCATAACTCGTCGACCTATCACACTAGCATTCTGTCATCTACCGCTCGCTCCCACGTACGGGCTGCGTGATGTCGGCTCCAGAACCCAAGACAGCATTGAAAGCAGCGGGGGCAGCAGGAGGCGTAAGAGGAGCAAGATGGGGAGGAGGAGGAGGGAGGAGGAGGAGGAGGAGGAGGGAGGAGGAGGAGGAGGAGGAGGAGGAGGAGGAGGAGGAGGACGACGACGACGACAACGACGATTGGAAGCAGGAGAAGCATCATTTGTAGGAGGAGGGGCATGGGGGAGCAGGCGGGCGAGGGACGAGGCGGGCGACGGCGACGGCGTGGTGCTGCCTCCCCGAGGCTCTGCCCTGGTCCGCTCGCTCCTGTTCTCGCCGAGCCCGCACTCTCTGGAGGAGGCCGCAGGGCTCCTCCTCCTCCTCCTCCGCCTCCTTCTCTCCTCCTCCTTCTCCTCCTCCTCCTTCTTCTCCTCTTCCTCCTCTCCTCCTTCCCCTCCTCCTCCTCCTCCTCCTCCTCCTCCTCCTCCACGTGAGAAATGAAACTGCTGGAAACTCCTCCTCCTCCTCCTCCTCCTCCTCCTCCTCCTCCTCCTCAACCCCCTCCTCCTCCGTTCGCCCCTGTTCTCGCCGAGCCCGCACTCTCTGGAGGAGGCCGCAGGGAGGGCGCACGACGAGGGGGGTACGCGCAGCGGTGGCACGGGCAGGTGCCGTGCTGCAGTTCAGCAGCAGAGTGGCACAACAAAGGCGCCGAGGCATCTGGCAGCTATACCTCGTCGTATCCGCCTGCGCAGGCGCAGGTGTTGTCCTGTGATTCGTGCCGCGTGAGTGCACCCTGCGCAGCTTGCATATCATATAACGGTGCCCGCACTGGCATTGCCCGGGCAAGTGTGGGCCAACTCGTCTTGTCGCTTAATGCGCATGGGTTGGGTACGTCGCAGGGTAATTCTGCGCCCGCCCACCCTGCGTCTGGCGCGCCCCGCGGGGGAATGTTCCATCATATCGAGGACGCCGGCGGCGCATCACCGGCCGCTCCCTGGGAGTTTACCGAAGTGGTGCGCAGCAACGAAAGTCGTGACGCGTGGGTTTCGGGTCGGAGTCCTCATGGACGCTTCTTGGGGTCTCGCGAAAGGGCTCTCGGGGGCTTTCGCGGGGGAGTTTCGGGACTCTTGGGGGCCTCTTGGAGGTTTTGTGGGAGCCTCTTGGGGCCCTCTTGGGGCCTCATGGGGCTCCCTTGGGGCCTCTTGGGGGCCTCCAGGGGGCCTCTGGGGGCCTCTTGGGACCGAAAGCTCGAGATGTTCATTCGACTTCCCTTTCTGGGTGCCTTCTTGGGGACGTCCTGGGGCCCCTCTTGGGCCGTCCCGGGGGCCTCTTGGGCCGTCTTGGGGCCTTTTCGGGCTGTCTTGGAGCTCTCTTGGGGGCTTGCTGGGCCGTCTTGGGACGATCTCGGGGGCCTCTTGGGCCGTCTTAGAGCATCGGTAAGCCGAAATGACGAGAACGTGAAAATCATTTCAAAACCATCGACAAATCAAGGATTTTTGTCTCTTGGGGCTCTCTCGGGGGTGCTCTTGCAGGCCTCTTGGGGCGTCTCGGAGGCGTCTTGCTCCGTCTGGAGGCCATCTTGGGCGTCTTGGAACGATCTGGAACCGTCTGGAGGCTCTCTTGGACCGTCTAGGGGCTCTCTTTGACCGGTTTGGGGCGTTCCCCGGGCTGTTCCGGACCTTGAAGGAGGGGGGGGGGCCGGCGGCAGAGTGGGGCCCCCTCGGAGGGACTTTTAGGTCGGTTTTTGACCTGGCACTGGCGAATGGGGCTAAAGACTGTGTCAAACACTCTTTCAGAGAGGTCTCGCACGGCCCAACCCGCGGGGCGGGAGCGGCCCGATCGAGGACGCCGGCGGCGCATCACCGGCCGCTCCCTGGGAGTTTTTCGAAGAGGTGCGCAGCATCGAAAGTCGTGACGCGGCGCGTATGCCAGCTATCAAATAGCCGTCGCCCCATCCCGCCACCGTGCTTGGGTTTTGGGTCGGACGGAGTCCTCATGGACGCTTCCTGGGGTCTCTCGAGAGGGCTCTCGGAGGCTTCTGCGGGGCAGTTTAGGGGCCTCTTGGGGGCGTCCCAGGGGCTTCTTGGAGACCTCTTGAGGCCCTCTTGGGGCCTCTTGGGGCTCTCTTGGGGTTTGTTGGGGGCCTCCAGGGGGCCTCTTAGGGTCTCCTGGGGGCCTCTCGAGCCGAAAGCTCGACATGTTCATTCGGGTACCCCTTCTGGGCCTCCTCTTGGGGCCATCCTGGGACCCCTCTTGGGCCGTTCCGGGGGCCTCTTGGGCGGTCTTGGGGCCCTCTTGGGCCGTCTTGGGGCCGTCTTGGGGGCCTGTTGGGCCGTCCTGGGGCGATCTGGGGGGCCTCTTGGGCCATCGTGGAGCGTGGGTAAGCCGAAATGGCGTGAACGTGTAAATCCTTCAAAAACCATTGAAAAATCTATGATTTTTGCTTCTCGGGGCTGTCTTGGGGGTGCTCTTGGAGCCCTCTTGGGCCGTCTTGGAGGCGTCTTGGGCCGTCTGGAGGCCATCTTAGGCGTCTTGGAGCGATCTGGAAACGTCTGGAGGCTCGCTTGGGCCGTCTTGGGGCTCTCTTGGCCCGTTTCAGGGCGCTCTTGAATCGCCCCCGGGCGCCGGAACTGTTCAGGGAGGGGGGGTCCGCCGGCAGAGTGGGGCCCCCTCGGAGGGACTTTCAGGAGGGCTTTGACCAGCCACTGGCGAAGGAAGGGGAAAGATAGTGCCGAACACTTTGTCAGAGAGGTCTCGCACGGCCCAACCCGCAGGGCGGGAGCGGCCGGATTTGAAGGCTGCCGCCTCTGCCGCCGACCCCGGGGAGGCTTTCGAGTTTTCCTGCGGGGGCAAGGTGGGCGCGTGGTCGGGGAGGTCTGGGGCGATTTTTGCTGGGTGGGGTCCCAGAATCAAGCGTTGCTAGAAGTGCCCCTGGGCCGAGGTGCCCCCAGGGGCGCCAGGTATGTCCTCGCGCCTTGCGTTCAGATCAGCGCCTCTGCGTTGAAGCGACGTGCAGGAGATCGTCCCGGACGTTCATGATGCTAGAACCTCTGCGCGAGATGCTCGCTTCGCGTTTTCCAGGGGCGCTTCAGTTCGGGCCCCAGGTAAGAGCGCATTCTTGGAAGGGGCCGGCCATTCATATCGCCCGCCGTCGTCCAAACATCGCGAAGCATCGAAAATGTCAGCGGTGCGTTTGGCCGGTTGGGCAGGGCAATTTCGCAGGCATGCTCATGGAGACCACCGGGCGCTTTGCCGTAAGCCCAGACACCCGCTGACGTCATTTCTGCGTCGGCCGCGGGTGCGGAACTACATTACAGGATCTCGTTTAGCGAGCGTTCTTTCGCGCATGAGGGCATGGGCGGCTTTGTTCGTGGAGGATTTTTTCATGGCATGGCGACGTATATCAGAGTGAGGGGGGCGAGCGGTCTTGCAGTGTCCCTGGGTGCGTGGCTGAAGTGGGGATCCACGGTGAAGATCCTGTTTGTTGTTGTTTCGGCGTCGAACCCCGGGTGGAAGTGAGAAGGGGCGGGCCTTCTCAGAAGGCTCGGAAGCCCCCCAGCCTTCTGAGAAGTTTTCTATGCCTTCCCCGAAAGCACTGTGCATTTATCAGAATGTGCGAGGGTATGAGAAGTCCCGCCGCCTTCTGAGAAGGCCTTCTCCTTCTCACTCCCCCCCCCTGGCGGTTTGGCAGTTTGGTCGCAACGCGGGTGGGTCGCGGCGCGGGCATGTCGCAGCGCGGGTGGACCTCGGGTGGTTTGCGTCGCCGATGGGTCGCGAGTGTGTCGATGGTGGGTTGTCGGTGGGTCGCGCCGTGGATGAATCGTTCGGCCCCTTCAGTGACCACCGCTCTGGGGGCCCTCATGGAGCTGTCTTGGAGCCTCTCGGAGCCGTCTGAGGACCTTCGGAGAAGGCCCAGGGGGGCCCCGAGACGGCTCCAAGAATGCCCCAAGACAGTTCCAAGAGAGCCCCATCAAGGCCCCAAGATCGGTCGCGCTAGAGAAGCTTCGCGTGACTGCTCTTAGGGCCCTCTTTGGGCGGTCTTGGGGCCCTCTTCGAGCTGTCTGAGGGCCCTTCGGACGATGGAAGGGGCCCCGGGGGGGCCCCGAAGCAGCTCAGGGCCCCAAGGCGGTTTCAAGAGGACCCCCAGCGCGGTCACGCGAAGCCTCTCTTGCGTGGCCGATTTTGAGGCCCTCTCGGCGGCCCTCTCGGGATTTTTGTTCGGGGCCCCTATTGGAGCCTTCTCGGGGCCTTCCTGGACCCTTGCCAGGGCCCTCGAAGAGGCCCGCGCGGGCCCGGAAACACTCGAGAGGCCCCCAAGAGGGCCCCCAGAGGCCCCCCAAAGTGCCCCATGATCGGTCGAAAGATCCTACATTTTTTCCGGATCTATTGAAAAAGCTCCAGACATCTCCATACGCAGAGGCCCTTGCCTGCTTTGAATAATCATTCCTTCGGAGGGTGATTTCCAAAGAAGGCAAGGGGCCGCTCCGGGCCCGTGGGGGGGATTTCAAAGGAGTTCGGGGGAGCTCGAAGGAGCGTGCCGGGCAGTGCCCCCCTCGGCGGCTGCGGTGTGTTCGGGTCGCAACGCTACCCCCCGCGCAGTCTGCGATGTCTCTTTTCCCCGCCTCCCCTAGTTTGACGAGGTTTACTTTGACGAGGCCGTGATTTGACGAATCTTCGTGTCAAGACTTGCCCAGAGTTGCTGTCGTCGAAGTCAGTTTCCCTCCCCGAAGGCACTCTTCAAAGTCTCGTCAAACTTTAGCGAGGATGTCTCGAAAAAGTCGCTCGCGTCAAATCCCATTAAAGTTCGTCAAATGTCGTCGCATCCCGTTTCGACCTCGTCAAACTGAGATTCGTCAGATCGCGCCATCGTCAAAATCGCCTCGTCCAACCTACTTGGGAGAGGGCAACAGCGACGCGAGGGGGATTCCGTTGCAACCCGAACGCGGCGCAGTCGCCGAGGGCAGGTCTCCCGGAGCCTTCAACAATCCGGGGGCATGGTAGGGTACAGTCAACGCGCCTAGCGAGGACGCGCGCCTTCATCCAGGGTACCTCTGTGTCCTTGCCTCTGAGGCTCGTCCTTGCCTTTATCACTGGTCGCCCGCCACCCTAAGAAATCCCGACCTCGGCCTCCGAGGGTCTTGCGCCCTTATTCACCACCCACCAAACCACCCCAACCCAACCCGAAGGTCTCGATTTGACCTCCATTTCCAGTTGGGGGGGGTCGGGGAACCTCGAGAAAACACACATATGGAACCCGTACCCCCCCCCCAACCCGAAATTCGGGTCTTCGGGTTGGGTTGGGGTGGTCTGGTAGGTAGTCACTTATCACCCGTCCTCAATCTACGTTATGGTGGGGTAGTCGGCCAGCAGTCGTGCTCGGGGGTCGTTCGCGGGCCCCTCGGCAGGTTTCCCGGGGATGGGCGAGGGAGCCTCCGGGAGGCGCCGCGGACCCCGCTGCCCCGGCTGCCTGCCGCGGGGTGGCGGGCCGCGGGCGCCATCGATTCGGGCCGTGCGCCAGCGTCGTCGCGACGCCGTCGGGGGCTGAGCCGCGAGGCGATGGGTTCAGATCCCAACCGGACGCGTGAGATCCCAACCGGACGGTTCAGATCCCCACCGTCATAAACACCAGGCACGGTCAGATCCCCACCGAGGAGGAAGCGAATGAAGAAAACAGATTGAAATGTTACCATACTTGTTGATTGCTATCTGAAATTGCGATGAACACCTTACAGGAGCAGATTTACGCCTGAGTTATTGCGGTTGGGATCTCGCGCGTCGTTTGCTGGATCGTAGTAGTGGTAG
>CAUYUJ010014102.1:257671-315749 GCA_963575745.1 Prorocentrum cordatum
GGGAAGTTTAACAGCGTGCACTGATTCAAACAAAGGGGCAGCCGTTGCCCGTGGATAAAGGAATTCTGACGGGGGGGATTGGAAGAACAGCTCCGGCTTTGTCGTCGCCGGGGGCCCCGGGAGAATCCCCAGAAGGCCCCGCAAAAGGCCGAAAATGGTTTCGGGCGCTCTTTTGGGGCCCTCTTGGGGACTCCGCGTGGGCCTTCCCTCGGTCGCGCGATCTGATATCGATGATATCGATGGTCTGATAGCCTGCTGCTATGCGATAGCCTGTTGCTATGGTATCGATGGGGCCTGGACCCCAACGACATCACGCGGCTAGGGGGGCCCCGTGGAACTCCCAGAAATCTCAGAGAGGGGCCCGCGAGGGCCCGATGAGGGCCCAAAGACAGCTCCCAGTGGGCATGATCAAGCGTCGCGCCAAACTCCGTCAGACGGAGTTTGGTGCGATGCGTCATGCGCCCCTGTCGGAACCCCCTGGGCCGCTCTTGGGGCCCTCTGGGGCCCTCTGCGGCCTCTCTTGGCGCCCTCTCGGGCCTGTTTTGGAGCCTCTCCCGGGCCCCATACAGAAGCTTCGGGAGGGCCCCGAAAAGGGCCCCCCAGCGAATACTTGATTCTTCAAACGTTCTACGCCCAGAGGGCTGGGTGTTGGAAATATTGAAAGGCAATTGCATGGTATCGCAGGTCCAACTGTAGGGACTTGCGCCGCGTCGCAGTGTCTCTCGTAGGGTACGGTGTGGTATTGTAGCGTCTTCTGAAGGTTATTGGCTAGGTTTGTGCAGTGGTCTCTTTATGGTCTTCACATGTTTTTGCTGGGTGCCTGCAAGGTTCCGTGCGAGATCCCTGCGCGGGGGCCTTTGCAGGGGTCGTCGCGTGGGTTGGCGCTCTGGGGTGGGGGGGCGCCGCGCGCGACCGTTCGTTTGAGCGGCCACGCTGCTGCTTCGCTCGGGCAGCGCAGTTTGCGATGATTCAGTGTTTGTCCGATCCTGGTTCTTGGTTCGACTTGCTCCCCGAGGGCCCCGTGTCCTGGGGGGACCTTTTCCAGGGGGCATTTTTCGCAATTCCCGACAAAAGCTCCACGACACTGGCGGTGTCAGGCGTGGTGGGGGCACGGTGAGGGCATGGTGGGGGCATGGTTGATGCATGGTGGGGGGTCTTGGGGCGGTTTTTGCAGGGTGGGGGGTCCTTCAATTATCTATGCCCAGATGCTCCAGGGGGCTGGCGGTGTCAGGCGTGGTGGGGGCATGGTGGGGGCATGGTGGGTGTGTCCTGCAACGATTTTTGCAGGGTAGGGGGCCCCTGAAAACCTATGCCCAAATGCTCCAGGAAAGTGGTGTTGTCAAACGTGGTGGGGGCATGGCGGGCGCGTGGTGGTGGGGTCCCAGGGAGATTTTTGTAGGGTGGGGGGGCCCTAAAAACTTATGCCCCAAATCTCTAGGAAACTGGCGGTGTCAGGCGTGGTGGGGGCGTGGCGGGGGCATGGTGGGCGCATGGTGGTGGGGTCCCGGGACAATTTTTACAGGGTGGGAGGTTCCCCAATAACGTAAGCCCAGAAGCTCCTGGCGGTGTCGGGCGTGTTTTGCTGGGTGGGAGGTTCCCCGACAACCTATGCCCATAAACTCCAGGACGCTGGCGGTGTCACGCGTGGGGGGGGGTTGGTTGGGGTATGGTGGGGGCATGGAGGGGATGTCCTGGGACAATTTTTGCACGGTGGGGGGCCCCGAAGAACCTATGCTCAGAGGCTCCAGGAAACCAGCGGTGTCAGGCGTGGTGGGGGCATGGTGGGCGCATAGTGGGGGGGTCCAGGACGATTTTTACAGGGTGGGGGACACCCTTAAAAAGCTATGCCCAGAGGCTCCGGGAAGCTGGCGGCGTCAAGCGTGTCGGGGGCATGGTTGGGGCATGGTGGGGTCACAGTGGGGGCATTCTGAGGGGGTCCCGGGAGGATTTTGCAGGGTAGAGGGCCCCTGAGAACCTATGTTCAGAGGCTCTAAGAAGCTGGCGGTGTCAGGCGTGGTGGGGGGATGTTGGGGGCATGGTGGGCGCATGGTGGGGGGGTCCTGGAACGATTTTTGCAGGGTGTGCGGTTCCCTAAGAACCTATGCTCAGAGGCTCCAGGAATCTGGCGGTGTCAGGCGTGGTGGGGGCGTGGTGGGGGCATGGTGGGGGCATGGTGGGGGGTCCTGGGATGATTTTTGCAGGGTGGGGCCCCCTAAAACATATGCCCAGAAGCTCCAGGAAAATGACGGTGTCAGGCGTGGTGGGGGCATGGTGGAGGCATGGTAGGGGGGGTCTGGGGGCGATTTTTGCAAGGTGGGGAGTCCCTACGAACCTATGCTCAGAGGCTCCTGGAAGCTGGCTGTTTCAGGCGTGGTTGGGGCATGGTGGGGGCATGGTGGGGGGGTCCCGGGGCGAGGGTCGTGCGCGCACGCCTTTGGGGTCGGCTGATTTTTCCTGGGGACCGCCGCTAGTTTTCGGGAAATCCGTTCACCGTTCCTTGGTCGACGTGACGTGGCGAAGCGTAAGTTAGGGTAATATATTAATTTGCCTCCCTGGGCATCGGAGCTATGGAATGGTCCTAACATGTCTGGTAGTGGGGTTGCGTTTCGTATCCGACCCCTTCTTCAGAGCCCAGATTTGCCAGAATAAGGGCGGCGGTGCACTGTCTCCACCCCCCTTATCGTTCTGGCTCAAGCGCCATACTGGGTCAAACCGGGCTTGGTCACGCAGGCACAACCGATACTGTACCAAGGATAGGCGTTTGTCCACTTCGGATATCTGCGCTGCTCCGTGCCGCGCCATGTGGATCTTGATGGCAATCGTGGCTTCTGTTCTGCCTCGTGCCCCGCTCGCCACGGGAGTCGTGGGAGCAAGGCGCCCGCTCGAATTTCAGGCGTGCGACGTATTCATGTTGCAGGCTTCAGTGGACCTGCCACACGAGGGAACGTCTGCGTCCAAGCACGCAGTGACGACGCCGTCGCCGACAGCCTGCGTTGACTCTTCAAATGGGGCTACGAACAGATTTGGCAATGGGTGCGAATCTTATTCGCACGACGCTGAGAGCCCCTTTTCAGGCATCTGTTTCGACCCCTACTATGACGATTCGGATTTCACGTCTGCTTCAATGTGTTGCGTGTGTCCAGATGAATGCCCCGAGCTGCCAAGCATACGCCTCCGAGATGATTGTGAGGATTGGATTTCCTTCTCGGAGGAAAACTCCGATGGGGGACAACCAGGGAGATCGCACCATTCGAATCTTGGCGGGCTGGGCCCTCAGTTCGGTTGGCCGAATGAGCTCAGATACTATGGCGTTGGACAAACCGCAGATGGGGTCCCCTTGGACATCACCTTCATTAATACAAGCATCTATATCCCGAGGAACACGAATTGGAACGACATCCATGGCGCCATGGCGACTGTTAACGTCCTAGTAGGGGCGCATGTCGCGCTCAAGGCGGAGTTTGTGCGAAATCACACCTTCTGTCCTGAGACGCCAATGCGACCAAAGATCACGTTGTGTGATGTTGACCACTACAAGGATGGGGAAAATGAGATTGTGCTACTCGACGGCGTAAGCGCCGTCTACACGGTCGACGGCGACTTCGAGTTCGATATGCAGTTGTACGAATTTGACACCATCACCAGCAACAGCCCAGCTCCGCTAGCTTACACCACGACTTCGGTCCAGACGCCAATCCCTGGTAGGAGCTCCAGGAAGTATGTGGCCAATTCTGGGAGCAAGTTCGGGGTACAGGTTACCTCGAAGATGTTCGGGCACGGCTGCGACAACCCGTCGGACCCGAATAGCCTGTCCAACATCACTTGCCCAGACGCGTCGGCCGCCACCGTGGATCAGGCGAAGCGATGCTTCATGGTTGAGTTCGCTAACATAAGCGAGTTCGTCATCGGGTTTAAGATCCTGACGGACATGCCGCCCGAGTACGTCCAGACGTGGGGCCGCAACTTCGCCATGTCCGGGACGTCCAACTACTTCGTGGACGCGGACAGCGTCTCATGCGCCGATGTGGTGCCGACAGGTGCGCCGACAAGTTCACCCACCTCATCTCCAACACTGTTTCCAACAGCCTCGCCTACAGCTTCTCCGACAGGGTCACCGACTGCTGCCCCGACGGCTGCACCAACAAGTGCGCCCACAGCTGCACCAACAGCGGCACCGACAGCTTCACCGACCGCGTCACCGACTGCAGCCCCGACGGCTGCACCAACAGGCGCGCCCACAGCTGCACCGACGGCTTCACCGACAGCGTCACCGACTGCTGCCCCGACGGCTGCACCAACAAGTGCGCCCACAGCTGCACCGACTGCGGCACCGACAGTTTCACCGACAGCGTCACCGACTGCTGCCCCGACGGCTGCACCGACTGGCGCGCCCACAGCTGCACCGACTGCGGCACCGACAGCTTCACCGACCGCGTCACCGACTGCTGCCCCGACGGCTGCACCAACAAGTGCGCCCACAGCTGCACCAACAGCGGCACCGACAGCTTCACCGACCGCGTCACCGACTGCTACCCCGACGGCTGCACCAACAGGCGCGCCGACTGCGGCACCGACAGCTTCACCGACAGCGTCACCGACTGCTGCACCCACGGCTGCACCAACAGCGGCACCGACAGCTTCACCGACCGCGTCACCGACTGCTACCCCGACGGCTGCACCGACTGCGGCACCGACAGCTTCACCGACAGCGTCACCGACTGCTGCCCCGACGGCTGCACCAACTAGTGCGCCCACAGCTGCACCAACAGCGGCACCGACAGCTTCACCGACCGCGTCACCGACTGCTGCACCGACGGCTGCACCAACAGGCGCGCCGACTGCGGCACCGACAGCTTCACCGACAGCGTCACCGACTGCTGCCCCGACGGCTGCACCGACAAGTGCGCCCACAGCTGCACCGACTGCGGCACCGACAGCTTCACCGACCGCGTCACCGACTGCAGCCCCGACGGCTGCACCGACAGCGGCACCGACAAGTGCACCAACGGCTGCACCGACAGCTTCACCGACCGCGTCACCGACTGCTGCCCCGACGGCTGCACCGACTAGCGCGCCCACGGCTGCACCGACTGCGGCACCGACAGCTTCACCGACCGCGTCACCGACTGCAGCCCCGACGGCTGCACCGACAGCGGCACCGACAAGTGCACCAACGGCTGCACCGACAGCTTCACCGACAGCGTCACCGACTGCTGCCCCGACGGCTGCACCAACTAGTGCGCCCACAGCTGCACCGACTGCGGCACCGACAGCTTCACCGACCGCGTCACCGACTGCTGCCCCGACGGCTGCACCAACAAGTGCGCCCACAGCTGCACCAACAGCGGCACCGACAGCTTCACCGACCGCGTCACCGACTGCTACCCCGACGGCTGCACCAACAGGCGCGCCGACTGCGGCACCGACAGCTTCACCGACCGCGTCACCGACTGCTACCCCGACGGCTGCACCAACAAGTGCGCCCACGGCTGCACCAACAGCGGCACCGACAGCTTCACCGACCGCGTCACCGACTGCTACCCCGACGGCTGCACCAACAGGCGCGCCGACTGCGGCACCGACAGCTTCACCGACAGCGTCACCGACTGCTGCACCGATGGCTGCACCAACAAGTGCGCCCACAGCTGCACCGACCGCGGCACCGACAGCTTCAGTTGCCCCAACGCCCGCACCGACAGGAATGCGGGTGGGCGCGTCGGGCGACCCACACCTGGTCAACGTGCAAGGGCAGCACTTCGACGTTCTGCAGCCTGGCGCCCACGTCCTGCTCAACGTGCCGATGCTGGCGCCCTTGTCGCAGGCGTGGCTGCGCGTGGACGCCGACGCCCAGCAGGTGGGTGGCGCTTGCGCGGATACGTACTTCATGAAAATCAACATTACGGGGAAGTGGGTCGAGGCCAAGGTCCACATGTACGGACCTGGCAACGGACTTACGTTCAACGCAGGCGCGGGGGAGCCCCACACGGGCACGAAGTGGATGTCTTTCGGGAAGATCATGCTGAAGGTGGTCCATGGCCGCACCAGTCAGGGAACGGCATACCTGAACTTCTTCGCCCGCAACTTGAAAGCGGCCGGCGTCCTCGTGGGCGGTCTCCTCGGAGAGGACGACCACACGGAGGTGGCCTTGCCGACCAGAGCGTGCACGAGTTTCCTCGAGGTCTGAATTGATGGTTTGCAGGCGGTGATTGTCCGCGGCACGCTGCATGTGCATGTCTATTTTAGGAGCTGCATCCAGTACTGGCTGGCCTGCTGCGGCTCACGCGCGCGCGACCGCCAGTCCTTGATCGTTGGATCGAGCTCCGCTTCTCCTCCTCCTCCCCCTCCCGCTCCTCCCTCGGAGCTTCCCTAGGAGACTTCTGGAGCTGTGCAGAACTTCGAAAAGAGCCCCACGACGGTCTCAGGAGGCCCCGAGGCTGCCCCAGGAAGTCATGAGCAGCACAATGCGGCTCCAAGAGCTGATTCTTCAATCGCTGCAGCGATGCGTGGACATCCAAATCCACTGCTAGAGGACTTGAACCCCCCCCGTCGCCTTACCCAACTGCCTTCCCGACGGCCCCCCCGACTGCCTACCCGACGGCCTTCCCGACGCCCTACGCAGGCCCCCCAGCAGACCCCAGAGAGTGACTAGGGACCGCCCAGAAGGAACCCAAGCCAGCATCGTGCCCCTTCCTCTCCACTACATTAAGGCACCATCAGCAGTGACAGGACTGGCTTGTTTCTGATCGGTGCGGGCTTAAATGAGCTGACAGATGCCATCGTTGAGAGCACTCCATGAGCCGCCGCCTGCGCTCTGCTTTTTGTTGTACTGTCGCAGCGCCATCCTTCTTTCTTGTGAAAAGTGAAGGACCCACGGCGGCCCACAGGAGTCCCAGTGGCCCACGGCAGCCCAAGTGACACCCAGGAGAGCCTCATGGCTCATAGTGCCCAGCGTTACACCAACCGGGAGGAGGGAGGAGGGAGGAGGGAGGAGGGAGGAGGGAGGAGGGAGGAGGGAGGAGGGAGGAGGGAGGAGGGAGGAGTAGAACAGACCCCCCGGGCTCCGAAAAGGGCTCCCCGAACGCCCAGAGATGCCTGCAGGCCGGCCCACGCGAAGCAGTGATGGAGGAGCAGGCGGAGGAGCGGACGTTGGCCGGCGGAGCAGGACGTGGACGTTTGACCCGATTCCAGAAGGCGTCTGTTGATGAGGTGCATGATAACGATGTCTGGGGAGAGGGATTAGGAAGATGAGGATCAAGATAGTGATGAGGATCAAGATGAGGGATTAGGAAGATGAGGATGATGTTTGGAGAGGGAGCGGAGGATTAGGGAGATGAGGATCAAGATAATGATGGTGTTGCGGAGGATGGTGATCATGAGGATGAGCTGCAGAGGCTGGAAGAGTTGGTGGAGAGAGATCAGCACGAGCAGGATGGGGAGGAGATCAAAGTGGAGGAGGAGGAGGCGGGTATTGATGAGACGGAGGAGGGGGACGAGTCGGAGCAGTGATGACGTGGACAATGGGGGAGGATGGCAGGAGAAGGAGAAGGACGGGATGAGGCGGCGATGATGATGCTGATGATGGTGATGATGATGATGATGAGGAGGAGGACAATGCTGAGGCTGATGATTATGCTGATGATGAGGATGCTGATGCTGATGCTGCTGATGATGATGCTGATGCTGATGATGATGATGATGATGATGATGATGATGATGATGATGATGAGGAGGAGGAGGAGAGAACGGGGGATTGTGGAACCCCTTGGGGTTCCAGGGCGCGCGCGCGCCAGGCTTTCACACTGAGTTCGCGCGTGCGACTTTCAGTGGTGTGCGTACTCTGTGGCGTCCTCCTCTCCTTCCGCCTCCCCCTCCTCCTCCTCCTTTTTTTTCTTTCCCCCCTCCCCCCCCAAACAAAAGAAAAGAAATAACAAACCATGTTGAACTGTTTCACATGTTTTTTTTGGGGGGGGGGGGCGGTCGGCGGCGAAAAAAAAGGAATGCGACGTGGCCTCATCTGCCCTCCCCCCTAGAAGGATTCCTATTGAACGCCCCCACAAGAAGGATTCATATTGAACTCCTCGACAGAAGGATTCCGATCGAAACCCTCCACTGAATGATTCTTACTGAAATCCTCCACATGTGGATTCCTATTGAACTCACCCGCAGAAGGATTGATATTGTTCCAATTGTCACCCTCCGCAGAAGGACTCCATGCGAAACCCTCCACATAAGGATTTCTATTGACATCTTCCACAAAGGATTTCCCCCATTGGCAGTGCATTGGCATTGGGTTGGGATCGCTTTGGCATTGGTGTGGCACTGCGTTGGCACTGCGTTGGCATTGCGCTGGCATCAACACCTCCCTCCCGTCGCCGTCGCCGTCGCCCCGAGGGGGGTCGCAGCCCCGAGGGGGGTCGCAGCCCCGAGGGGGGTCGCGCCCGCGAGGGGGGTCGCAGCCCCGAGGGGGGTCGCACCCGCGAGGGGGGTCGCAGCCGCGAGGGGGGTCGCGCCCGCGAGGGGGGTCGCAGCCCCGAAGGGGTTCGCACCCGCGAGGGGGGGTCGTCGTCGTCGTCGTCTTCGCCTGGTTCGGTTCGGTTCTCGCCGCCTGCGTCTGCTTCGCCGCAGGGGTTCTCCGAGGGGGGTCCTCCGAGGGGGAGTCGCAGCCGCGAGGGGGGTCGCGGCCCCGAGGGGGGTCGCAGCCGCGAGGGGGGTGGCAGCCGCGAGGGGGGTCGCAGCCCCGAGGGGGGTCGCACCCGCGAGGGGGGTCGCACCCGCGAGGGGGGTTGCAGCCGAAGTCGCTGTCGCTGTCGCCGCCGCCGCCGCCGCCGTCGCCGCCGCCGTCGCCGTCGCCGTCGCGGGTCGCCAGGGGGGTCGCCAGGGGGGTCGCCAGGAGGGTCGCCAGGGGGGGGCCCCCGGGCCCCCCCCCGGGGCCCCCCAGGGGGGTCGCCAGGAGGGTCGCCAGGAGGGTCGCCAGCCCCCCCCCCCCTGGTCCATTCAAAATCGGTCCCAGGACCTTTCCTCTTGGAATCCATTCCAGCCCGGTGTCAGCAGGCGTGCCCTGTCGGGCCCCCGAGGCCCCCGCGGGGGCCAAAACCACGAAAACCAAACGAAAAACACCCTCGGGCCGACGACGACCGACGACGGCGGCGGCGTCGGCGGGCGCGGGCGTCGGCAAGCGTCCGTCGTCGTCGTCGTCGTCGTCGTCGTCGTCGTCGTCGTCGTCGTCGTCGTCGTCGTCGTCGTCGTCGTCGTCGTCGTCGTCGTCGTTGCGCGCGCCCGCCAGCAAGGTGCTGGACTCGGTGGACTCCAACGACCTGGGGCCTGGGGTCCCGGGGGTCCCGGGAGTCCTTGGGTCCCCGGAGTCATGGGGTCCCGAGGTCCTGGGGTCCTTGGTCCTGGGGTCCTGGGGTCCTGGGGTCCCGGGGGTCCCGGGGGTCTTGGGGTCCTTGGGTCCTGGAGTCCTGGGGTCCCGGGGGTCTTGGGGTCCTGGGGTCCTGCGGGTCATCGGGGTCGTGGGAATCTTCGGGACGTTCTGAGGTACCCGGAGTCCTCAGGGTCATCGGGGTTCTGGGGTCCGGACCGGAGGGGAAAGGGGTTCGGTTCGGTTCCCGTCGGTTCGGTTCAGGGGCCGCCCGGTTCCGGTTCGGTTCCGGTTCTGGTTCGGTTCGGTTCTCGCCGGTTCGGTTCTGAATGAATTCGGTTCGGTCCGGTTCGGTTTTCTACGCGTTCCTGGTTTTGGACCGGTTCGGTCCGGTTCGGTCACGGTTCTCGGTTCTCGGTTCGGTGCGGTCCCTTCATGCATCATTTCTAAGGGATCGGGGTCCTTCCAAGCCTCGGGGTCGAGGATTGAGGCTCGGGGGAAAACCAGGGGAGCTGAGGACGCCCGCTCCGTGCAGGGGCACGGTGGCGGGTCGTCACTACGGCGCGGGCTGCTTGCCCGCGTGGGCAGAGCGGGACTCGCTCCTGGCCCAGCGTCTGGAAACTGTCGCGATGCCTGCAGCTGAGCTTGACGAGGCGACTCATGGCGTCTCCCTGGACCATCTTAGGCATCTGTCTGTTCCGTTCCTGTGAACAGCCGTCCCCCTATCATCCCCCATCCACGTTGATTCGTTGATGGAGTCGGATTTCCCTCTCCTCCTGCTGCCTCCCCTTGTCGCCGTCGTTGTGATCGCACGCGTTCTGCTGGAATTGGCGGGCCAGCTGGTGGGCACTTGGGCGACGCGCAAGAAACAGTTCAAAATGCACGGGCATTCACTGTGCGTCACCACCCAAACCTTCAAACACTAACTTCTGACGCTTCGCATATCCCCACCAACCCATCCAGAACCGATGCCCACGCGAGCTGCGATGATGTTGTGACAGGTTCTCGGAAGTCTCTTGGAGCCATGTTTGGTGGGTCCTCTCGGGGTCCTCTTGGGGCTCTTTTGGGGCCGTCTTGGGGCCCTATTGGAACTCTTTTGGGGGGTCTGGGAGGTCTTGGAGCTGTCTTGGGCCCCATGGTTTAAGATGCGGGTGGTAACAAATGATACCGGGGAAAAACCCCAATCATATTTTTCCCAACCATCCTGTGGTGTTGGGTCCTCGTTTTGAACAGACGTCGCCCCGCGTTCCTCCTTCCTCCTTCCTCCTCCTTCCTCCTCCTCCCCTTCCTCCCCCCTCCTCCCCCTCCCACACCCATTCTGGCACACTCCTCACACGTTTCGTGGCCCCATAGGGAGCTCCACCGAAGGCCCCAGTGGCTGCGCCCGCATGCGGTTCCACCCTCCCTCCATTCTGGCACACACCTCACACGTTTCGTGGCCCCATAGGGAGCTCCACCGAAGGCCCCAGTGGCTGCGCCCGCATGCGGTTCCACCCCCCATTTTGGCACACCCCTCACACGCTTCCTGGCCCCATAGGGAGCTCCACCGAAGGCCCCAGTGGCTGCGCCCGCATGCGGTTCCACCACCAATTCTGGCACACCCCTCACACGTTTCGTGGCCCCATAGGGAGCTCCACCGAGGGCCCCAGTGGCTGCGCCCGCATGCGGTCCCACCCCCCATTCTGGCACACCCCTCACACGCTTCGTGGCCCCATAGGGACCTCCACCGAAGGCCCCAGTGGCTGCGCCCGCATGCGGTTCCACCCTCCATTCTGGCACACCCCTCACACGTTTCGTGGCCCCATAGGGAGCTCCACCGAAGGCCCCAGTGGCTGCGCCCGCATGCGGTTCCACCCCCCATTCTGGCACACACCTCACACGTTTCGTGGCCCCATAGGGAGCTCCACCGAAGGCCCCAGTGGCTGCGCCCGCACGCGGTTCCACCCCCCATTCTGGCACACCCCTCACACGCTTTCGTGGCCCCATAGGGAGCTCCACCGAAGGCCCCAGTGGCTGCGCCCGCATGCGGTTCCACCCCCCATTCTGGCACACCCCTCACACGTTTCGTGGCCCCATAGGGAGCTCCACCGAAGGCCCCAGTGGCTGCGCCCGCATGCGGTTCCACCCCCCATTCTGGCACACCCCTCACACGTTTCGTGGCCCCATAGGGAGCTCCACCGAAGGCCCCAGTGGCTGCGCCCGCATGCGGTTCCACCCCCCATTTTGGCACACCCCTCACACGTTTCGTGGCCCATAGGGAGCTCCACCGAACGCTTCAGTGGCTGCGCTCGCATGCGGTTCCACCCCCCATTTCGCCCGCATGCGGTTCCACCCCCCATTTCGGCACACCCCTCACACGCTTCGTGGGTGGCTCCATGGGGAGCTCCACCGAACGCCCCAGTGGCTGCGCTCGCATGTGGTTCCCCCCCCCATTTCGGCACACCCCTCACACGGTTCGTGGCCCCATAGAGAGCTCCACCGAAGGCCCCAGTGGCTGCGCTCGCATGCGGTTCCACCCCTTTTTCGGCACGCCCTTCACACGTCTCGTGGCCCCATAGGGAGCTCCACCGAACGCCGCAGTGGCTGCGCTCGCATGCGGTTCCGCCCCCCATTTCGGCACACCCCTCACACGTTTCGTGGCTCCATAGGGAGCTCCACCGAAGGCCCCAGTGGCTGCGCTGGCATGCGGTTCCACACCCCATTCTGGCACACCCCTCGCACGTTTCGTGGCCCCATAGGGGGCTCCACCAAAGGTCCCAGTGGCACTGCCCGCTTGCGTCCGCCACCACCCAGCACAGCCCTTGTTCCCTGCGCTTCACCCACCCAGAACAGCGCTTCGTAGCCCTATAGGGAGCTCCACCAAAGGTCCCAGCGGCACCGCCCGCATGCGTCCGCCACCACCCTGCGCAGCCCTTGCTCCCTGCCTGCGTTTCACCCACCCAGTACAGCGTTTCGTGGCCCCATAGGGAGCTCCACCGAAGGTCCCAGTGGCACCGCTCGCATGCGTCCGCCACCACGCAGCACAGCCCTTGCTGACCGCGTCTCACCCACCCAGTACAGCGTTCGTGGCCCCATAGGGAGCTCCACCGAAGGTCCCAGTGGCACCGCCCGCATGCGTCCGCCACCACCCAGCACAATTGCGGCATTCACAACTGCATATGGTTGGGTCCTTCGCCAGGCTAATTTTTAATTTTCGAATTGCTTCGTTTATAATCGGGCTATAGGGCGGGCTATAGGGCTACAGGGCTATCGGGCTACAGGGCTATAGGGCTATCGGGCTATAGGGCTATAACCCTATCGGGCTATAGGGCTATAGGGCTATAGGACTGTGACCTATAGGGTCATAAGGCTATAGGGCTATGGGGCTATAGAGCTATATGGGCTATGGGGTTATGAGGCTATAGGGATATAAGGCTATTAGGGCTATAGGGATATAAGGCTACATGGCTACAGGGCTATAGGGCTATAGGGCTATAGGGCTATAGGGCTACTGGGCTATAGGGCTACTGGGCTATTGGGCTACTGGGCTATTCGGCTATTGGGCTATTGGGCACACCCGGGCACCCGGGCAGCCCCGGGCACCCGGGCACCCCCGGGCACCGGGGCACCCGGGCACCCGGGCCCGGCCACCGAAATCGGCCACGCACCTCACCGGCCACCCGGGCACCCGGGCACCGCCGGGCGCCCGGGCACCTGGGCACCCGAGCCCGGCCACCGGAATCGGCGACGCACCTCACCTAACCCTTTAATCCGCTAGGAACCCTACGGAGGCAAGCCCTGATTAGGGAATCCCCCCCTTCGGAGGTTCAACAATCGCATATTGGGGCGCTCTTGGGACGCTCCTGGGCGCCTCTTGTGCGTTTGGGGGGCCGTCTTGAAGCCTTGTGGGGCCCCTCTTGGCGCTCTCTTGGACCATCTTCGGGCCGCCTTGCGGCCTCAACAAGGCAATCGGAAGCGAAAAGGCGAGAAGGTAAACAACATATACTGTCTTTAGGCTTTTGAAGGATGTTGGCATCTTGGGAGGGTTCCGAGGCCTGAAGGGGGTTCCGAGAGAACATGGTGCCGTCTTCGAGCGGCTTTGAGGCCTGTTGCAAGTCCGTCGGGGGCTGTCTCGACCCATTTCGGAGTCTCTTGAGCGATATCGGAGGCCACCTTGGGCTATCCAGGGCCCTCTTGGAGCCATCGTGGACGGAGAAGGACCCTCTGACACCTCGCGGCCCCCCCTTCCCAGGCCCAGGGGAGAGGTTTTACCCCTCCCCCAGAGCAGGGGAAGGAGGGACTGTGGAAAGAGAGAAGACGAGAGTTCGTTAAGCCACCTACGCCTGGAGGGCTGGTAGGATTGTTAGTTCAACAGTTTCGTGCATGGGTGCTCTTGTTGTGCCTTGCTCGGCCCTCCGGCCCGCGCCTGCTACGAATGCAAAACGTCCCAAGCACTGAGGTCTCAGAGCAAACGGGGCGTGATGCCTGGAAACATATTGGGCAGTGTGGAGCCGTTTGTGCAGGGGGTGCCCTCAGAGACAGTGGAAGGAGGAAGAGGAGGAGGAGGAGGAGGAGGAGGAGGACGACGACGACGACGACACAGGTCGAAGCAGTAGCGTTGTGATGGGGAGAGCGTTTACCAGAGTCCGAGAACGAGGACGACTTGGCGGCGGGGCATGGGGCCCAGGATCCGAGGTCGCGCGTGGCGCCGGCAGCCCGCGAGAGGAGGCAGGGACGAGGAGGAGGAGGAGGAGGAGGAGGAGGAGGAGGAGGACGAGGACGAGGAGGAGAAGGATCACAATGACGAGACATACGAGGAGAAGGAGGTGGAGGAGGAGGAGGAGGAGCAGAACTATGAGAAAAAGGAAAAGGGCGAGAAAGAGGAGGAGGAGGAGGAGGAGGAGGAGGAGGAGGAGGAGGAGGAGGAGGAGGAGGAGAGGAGGAGGAGGAGAGGAGGAGGAGGAGAGAGAGGAGGAGGAGGAGGAGGAGGAGGAGGGGAGAGGAGGAGGAGGAGGAGGAGGAGGAGGAGGAGGAGGGAGGAGGAGGAGAAGAGAGAAGTAGAGAGCTCAGCAGACAGCCGATAAGCCGATCAGCCGATAAGCTGATCGGCTCGGCTGCTCGGCCACTGATCGGCTGATCGGCTGCTCGGCTGCGCGGCTGATCGGCTGATCGGCTGGGCTTGAATACCCCCCTGGGGTGCCGTCGCCCTATAGATTCTTCTTTCCACCCTCCCCCCTCTGGACTTACAGACCCCCCGGGAACCGATGTAAAACACATAGGGTTCTGACCCATGTCCATCCTACCTGTGATTTCATATTCTCCCAGCCAAACCGGTATCGGTTCCCCCCGCCATTTTCTGCAACAAATCGTATGCGCGCGCATTTGTTTATCAGAAATCAGAAGTTTCCCCTTGCAAAACATGGGACGAAGTGCACGCGCGCGCGCGTCGTCGCGCGCATGCCGAAATCCTTCGAGAACCTTCGGTTTCGGAAGGATGTCAAAATCGAGTTTCCAAGAACATGCAACACAGGGTTTTGCAACACAGAGTTTCTAAACTAACTTACGTGCGCGCTCTTGCGAAATCGGACGAAAACGAAAGGTTTGGGCAAGATTTTCGAAACATGCTAGCACATGGACTTCGCGCGCGCATGTCGAAATCTTTCGAACGCCCTTGCGCGCGTGCCGTCGCAAAAATCCTCTGCAACAAATGGGACGAAGTGCACACGCGCGCGTCGTCGCGCGCGCATGCCGAAATCCTTCAAAAACTATCGGTTTCGGAAGGATTTCAACATCGAGTGTCCAACATACATACAAAAACACATGGGTTCGCAGCACGGATGTTCAACAAAAGCGTGCGCGCGCGCTCTTGCGTCGTTGTCTTCGTCCTTGTCGCCGTCATCACTCCTCCCTCGTCGTCGTCGTTGTCGCGGCGTCGTCCTCTGTCTTTCCTCGTAGTCGTCGTCGTCTGGGCGTCGTCGTCGATTCCGTCGTCGTTGTCGTCGTGGTCGTCCTTCCTCCCTCGTCGTCTTCGTCGGCGTTTCGTCGTTGTCCCTCCTATTATGTCGCCGTCGTCGTCGTCGTCGTCTTCGTCGTCGTCGTCGTCGTCGTCTTTCCTTCTCCCTCGTCGTTGTCGTCGTCGGCGTTGCCGTCCTCCCTCCTTCGTCGTTCGCGTCGTGGCCGTCCTCCCTCCTCCCTCGTCGTTGTCATGTTGGTCGCCGTCGTCGTCCTCCCTCCTCCCTCGTCGTCGTCGCCGTCTTCGTTGGTGACGTCGTCGTCGTCGTCGTCGGCGTCGTCGTTCGTCGTCGTCGTCGTTGTCGTCGGCGTCGTCGTCGTCGTCGGCGTCGTCGTCGTCGGCGTTGTCATCGTCGTCGTCGTCGGCGTCGTCGTCGGCGTCGGCGTCGTCGTCGGTGTCGTCGTCGTCGTCGTCGTCGTCGTCGTCGTCGTCATTGTCGTCGGCGTCGTAGTCGTCGTCGGCGTCGTCGTCGTCGTCGGCGTTGTCAACGTCGTCGTCGTCGGCGTCGGCGTCGTCGTCGCCGTCGTCGGTGTCGTCGTCGTCGTCGCCGTCGTCGTCGTCGTCGTCGTCGTCGTCGTCGTCATCGTCGAAGTCGTTGGAGACGTCGTCGGTGTCGTCGTAGTCGTTGTCGGCGGCGGCGTCGTCGTCGTCGTTGTCGCTATCGTCGTCGGCGTCGGGGTCGTTGCCAAGTGCCATTTGGTACCCACCGTCGCGGTCTTAAGAGGTCTTGCAACCAAGTTGCGGGTGGGAGGCTGGGATGTTTGCACGAGCAGTGGAGAGGACAGCTTCAAGTTGAGCAAGTGATGGATTGCATCACATAGACGGCACCACATAGATTGCACTGCATAGATTGATTACATAGGTTGTACCGCGTAGATTGCACCATTGCACCGCATAGAGTGCACCGCGTATCTTGCATTACATAGCTTGCATCGCACACATTGCACCACATAGATTTCGCCGCATAGACTGCAAGAACCTACTGTTTGGGGTCCACGCTGGCTAACATTCTGGCTAACGCTGGCTGTCCAGTAGCTCCTGGAGACGTGCTTCTGTGTGCTCCACCTTCAAGCCGCAGTTCCTGAGCCGCGCCTCCGACTGTGTCATCCAGTCGTGGACGGCCCACCTGAGCTCATCGCGAGGCGCTCGCAGCTCGGCCGGAGATCCTCGTGGCTGCTCCGCGCGTGGCCTCTTGTGCACAGCCCCGCCTGCGGCCCCGGCAGCTCCGCCGGAGGCTCTGGTTGGTCCGCCAGGTCATGCCGGCAGCTCCGCTGGTGGCTCTCGTAGCCCAGGAGGTGGCCCCAGCAGCACCGCTGGTGCATCTCGTGGCTCAGCCCGTGGCCCTGGGCCTCGTAGCTCCGCCGGCAGCACTCGTGCTCCGCGCAAGCGGTGGATCTCGGAGCTCCGCTCGCGGACCTCGCAGCTCAGCCCGCTGCCCTCGGAGCTCAGCAGAGTGGTCCTCGCAACTGTGCCGGAAGCTCTCGAGGCTCTGCTCGTGCCTCTTGCCTTGCACTTCAGCTTGTGGCCCTGGTAGCTCAGCCGGTGAGCCTCGCAGCCCTGCGCGGGGCCCTCGTAGCTCAGCAGGTGGCCCTCGTGGCTCACACCGCCGTGCCTGTGGCCCTCGTGGCTCCGCTCGCAGTCCTTGTGGCTGTGCCAGTGGGTCTTGCAGCTGTGCCTCCGGGCCTCGTAGCTCAGAATTGTGGTCCTCGAAGATCTGCCGGGTTTCCTGGCAGCTCTTCTGGTGGCTGCAGTAGCTGTGCCTGTGGTCCTCGTATAGTTCTGTTTGTTGTCCTCGTATCCCAGTTGGTGCCTCTGATAGCTCAGCTGGTGGTCCTTGTATCTCAGCCGTTGGTCCTCGCAGCGCAGCAGATGGCCCACGTGGTTCAGCTTGTGGTCCTTGTAATCCTGCTTGTGTCCCTCGTAGCTCCGCTTGCGGACTGCGTGTCTCAGCTAGTGGCTCCCGCGGCTCTGCTCGTGGCTCTCGCAGTTCGGCAGGTGGGTCTTGAGGCTCCTCAAGTGGCTCTCGCAGCTGTGCCTGAGGCCTTCGCAGCTCAGCCTGTGCTCCCCGAAGGGCTGCTGGCGGTCCTGGCAGCTCTGCCGGCGGCTGCAGTGGCGCTGCTCGTTGCCCTCGAGGCTCAGGTTTTTTTTGGCCCCCGCAGCTTCCAGGGTGGACCTCGCGGCTCGGCCAGGGCTCTCGGAGCTCCTGCGCGCGGCCGTCGGATCGGAGCTGGTGGCTCCGGCAGCCCCCTCTCTGGCAGGACGCACGGCTCTGCCGGTGGCCCTCTCGTGTCTGAGCTGGTGGCTCTCGTGGCCCAGCTGGTGGGCCTCGTGTAGTCCTGCCTGTGGCTTGGCGCGGGTCCGCCCGCGGTCCTCGCAGCTCCGCCCGTGGCTCCCGCGGCTCCGTGGCTGGCTCCCGCAGCTCGGCGGGTGGGCCTTGGAGCACCTGCGGTGGCTGTCGTGGCTGGGCGTGTGGCCCTCGGAGTTCCGCTCGTGGCCCCCGGCAATGTCTTGGTGGCCCTGGCAGTTCTGCTGGTGGCTATACAGTGAGCGGCTTGAATAAGGAACACTTACTTTTCAAAAGGGGCTCGGTCGTTCCTTAGGTTTTACATGCGTTTTTTACAATTCCTGATGCGTTATCTATGGTTTATCGTTCCTTATGCGTTATTCCTTGGGATAAACAGGGGCTGCGTTCCTCATTTATCGTTCCTTAGGTCAGGCCGATGACTGTCGTAGCTCACAGGGCACGCTCTCTTCGTAGTCCCAGAGGTCCGAACCGAAGTCGTCGGCTGCCAAGTCGTTGTGTTCCGCGTTCTGGACGCCTGAGTAGTCTTGGGGGTCTTAGGAGGAGTATAGTTCGCTATCGCAAAAGCTGCCGTGTAGTTGGCAGCGTGGCCGTAGTCGTGCTCGTCGTCGGCGGCGCGGCCGTTGTCCACTGGTACTTCACGTCGACGTACTTCGTAGCCCATTCCGGGCTGCACGGCCTTGTCGTTCCAGGTGTCGGTCTTGGTGGCGTCTTTGGTGTCGCTCTCGTGAGGGTGATCGTAGCACTGTAAGAACGATAACGATTTCGTCGGGCCGAGGCTGTATCCCATGACCGACGTCGGCATCTTTGCCCGATCGTCGTCTCCACAAGAGTGGGTATGTCTCGTAGCCTCGTAGTTCAACAGTTGGTGGGTGGTGCTGTAGTCGCGGCTGATCACCCTCGTGCCATGGCGGCGCCCCCTGACCGCGTCCGTGGCTGGGGGGCTGATGCCGGCCCGCCGGGCGAGCGGCGGGCGCGCGTGGGCGAGTGCGGGGGACGGATCACGCACATGGCCTTCTGGGTCCACCTGCTTCTCCTCCCGATGCTCCCTCCCTCTTCCTTCATTGTCACCACTTCTTGTCCCCCCTTCTCAGAAGACTATGCCACTGTTCTCGTCCGTTCGTTCCTCCCTCCCGCTCTCCCTTCTCCTGGGCCGCCTCCTCCTCCTCCTCACCCTCGTCCCCCCCCCTCCACTCACCCCTTCTCCTCGCATGCCCCCTCCGGCTTCCTTCTCGATCCCCCATCCCTCTTGCCGTCCTTCCCTCTCCCTGTCCAGCTCCTCACGCTCATCGCTCCCGTCCTCCCGCAGCCCCTCCGTCTTTGCTCGCTTCTTCCTCCCCCTCTCCACCCTCGATCCCGCTTCTCCGCCCGCCTCGTCTTCCTGCTCTCGCCGTCCCTCCCCTCACGCTGGCCCTCTTCCTCCTCCTCCTCCTGCTCCCTGCTGCATCTTTCTGCCTCCTCCTCCTCCACCTCCTCCTCTGCCTCCTCCTCCTCGTTCTCCTCGTCGTCCTTCTCCTCCACCCCTCCCCCCTCCACCTCCTCCTCCTCCTCCTCCTCCTGCGCCCCCTCATCCTCCACCTCCTCCTCTTCTTTCTTTTCCTCCTCGTCGTCGTCGTCCTCCTCCTCCTCCTGCTTCCTTCTCCTCCTCCGAGCCTCCTGCTCCTCCTCCTCCCCTCCCCCATCCTCCTCCTCCTCCTCCTCCTCCTCCTCCTCCTCCTCCTCCTCCTCCTCCTCCTCCTCCTCTCCTAAGCCCTTCCTGCTCAGGCCAGGGGGAATGGGGCTCCCTGTCAGGATTTGATGCAGGCCTACACCCCTACCGCCTGAAGCCCCAGCTCCCGCCCACCATGTGGGCCTCTCTCCTACAAACCGTACTTTATAACCCACTCTCTCTTAGCGACACATGGCGGGCACATGAGGTGTCGACTCGCTTGAGCTTTGCAGACCTGATATTGTTGCCAGGAACACAGCAGCGCCGCCGTGCAGGAGACCCACCGACCAGGATGAAGCTGGAGAAACACACGATGGTGCAGTTCGGGTGGCAGCGGGGGAAGTACACAAATAAAAGCGCTGGATGCGCCATCATGCTCAGAAGACGGGCCTTCAGAGAGGCCCACGTTCATGAGGTACTGGAACCACCACGGGAACTGGCGGGTCGGGGAGGGGCAGTTCGACTCAAGAGCCAGACCTTCGACATCATGGTCGTGGTTGCCTACTACCCGCCCCCACAGAGACATCAGATCGACCATTGGAATACGACATGTGCCAAGCTTACGGCGTGGCTTCATAGAACGATACAGCGAGCCCGTGCACGATGTATGATAGTGGTGGGAGCTGATACGAACTCAGAGTTCGGACGACGCAGAGGGCCCAGCGGCACACCGTCGACGACGAGGGACGACATCCACATCGGCGCGTTCGCCAACAGCTACGAGAATGGTGTGAGCGCTGCACTGTGGCGTATGATGAGCATGGAAGGATTGGCAGCGATCGACACCTTTTTTGATACTGGGCCGACATACTTCGGAGCAGAAGCTCATATCACCTCGCACCCAGACCATCTATGGGGACCGTGCGAAGCTGTGCAGGCGACCAGAACGTGTGTATGTCACCGAAGAGCGATGCGAGATCTGCAACGTATTCCTTCACCTCTACTTCGGGACCATTGCCCTATGTTGTGGAGAGTTCACTACAGACTGCAGACCGCACCTCGTCCAGATGGACGGCGACTTAGGTGGGACAGAGACCTCATGGGTCTGGCACTGAATCAGCGAGGGGCCCCAGAGTTCATTGCGGAGCTGGAGAGAAGATGTGAGAGGTCGGCGAGTGAGTGGCGAAGGTATCTTAGAGCAGATGACCCCTCGCTGTCCTGGTTTCACCTAGTGGCAGACATCACGGAGGCAGCACAGACTGAATTCGTGGAGACCAAGTCGAGGGGGCAGTCAGATGCATATCGAGAAGAGAGAGATCGACTTCTGGCAAAGAGGCGACAGCTCAGTGTTCACTTTCGAGAAGAGGATCGTCTGAGACTGCGAGCTTGCGATCGTGAGATCAAGCGGGCACGCAGCAGGCTGGACAGAGAGAACGTCGAGGCGCTGCTGAAGGAGGCACAAGAGGCTTCGGACCGTGGCCACACCAGCTCGGTATGGAAGATCGCCTTTCAGATCGGGGCGCGTTACCACGGGGTGAGGAGAAGACGCTTCAATCTGATCCCTACGTACGCCCCGACGTTGCAAGAGTGGCAGGACACGCTGGAGTCCGACGCGAAGGAGGGTGGATTCTCGGCTGTTCGACTACGAGGACCAGGCATCCCTCGCAGCGTGGCACTGGCTTCAAGAGAGATGGAGGATCCTGATGGAGAGTGGAAAGAATTGAGAGGACGACCAGGGTCAGCCGCCTACGACGACTGGACGAACACGCTGCTCTGCCTTGAGAAGGCGGCCAGGCGCAGGTACTCCCCCCCGCACTCCGCCCCCTGCGAGGTGTGGCTCATGGCGATGAGGGCGGCTACTCAAGAAGCCAGGGGCGAACCACCAGAAGAAGATCCACAAGTGAGAAGACAGCGAGTTCACGTCCCTTGCCCAAGACTGGCGGAGCGCATTTTTGAGATACTGAGGCAGATTCGGAATACGTGTCGCACACCATACCAGTGGCACTGGTCAAAGACGTTCCAGTTGAGCAAGGGGAATGACAAGAGGGGCACCAAAGCGATGATACTCATTCACTGCTACTGCCCGTTCGGCAAAGCTTGGTACAGGGGCATATTTGTAAGACACGAACGCCCAAGACTTCCATTGCACGCACATGGATATGCAGCGCACAGGTCGAGGCAGAGCGCACAGCTGGTGGCTAAACTTCACTCGTGGAGATTACGAAAGAAGCTCGTATCGCACCTGCAGATCAAGAAAGATATGAGCAATGCGTTCCCATCGACAGATCATGACATCCTGGAGCAGGTGATTGGGGAAGTGATCCCCGACATGCAGGACCAACTCTTCTTGCTCCAGAGGATTCGCGAGGCCGTCATTGAGGTGGAGGCAGGAGAAGAAAAAGGCTTCTTCCAACCCACCCACGGCACGGGCATGGGCGACGGTAATGCGTGCGAGCTGTTCGTGAGGTCGTTCGTCAAGCCGCTGGAGGTGTGGAACCAGATACTCCTACAGGGCACCCAGGCCACCTTAGAGACGGAGAGTGGCGGCTCGGTACCGATGATGGAGGCGGCGACGCTGATTGACTCGCCCATCCACTCCGAGCAGATCGACATCTCCATGCGCGACTACGCCGACGACGTATCGCAGACCCTGCCGCTGCCGAATGGCAATCCCGTCCACGCAGCGGAGAGGGCAAAATTGTCGTCTCGTATCTTGTCTGATCAGCTCGAGGAGATAGGAGGGTTCGCTCAGAATGTAGACAAGGAGATCATCCTCCCAGTCTTTGTTGGCCCAGGGGGATACACGGCTACAAGGGCCGTACTCTCAGGACTCGTCCAGTTCCCAGGGCAAACTCGAGCTGAAACCATCTACCTCGGAGGACTCGAGCACTTGACGGGAGGATCGGGTGCGGAAGTAAAACTACGTGTCGACGCTACGCGCTCTGCCTGGTCAAAGCTCGGGAGGTTCTGGAACCAGCACTCGTCTTTGAAGCTTAAGAGGATGGCTTTCTTGGGAATTATCCACAGTGCGGCCTACTCGGGCCTCGAGGTCTATATCCTAGGTAAGAAAGACTATGCCAAGCTCGACTCGGTGATCTTGGGATTCGCGAAGGTGGCGATGAGAGGTGTTGCCAGGAGGGTAGGGCCTGAGGGAGATAGGATTAGGACACCATCGGCGAGAGTCATGCATAAGAGGTTGCGCATCGCCGACTCGAGGACAGAGCTACTCATCAGGCGACTTGGCTACTGGCAGCGCCTGGCGGTGAATCCCGCAGACTCGGTTCAGGTTGTTGCGGCGCTCTTCGGGCACTTTACTTCGCTGGGCGAGTCTCCGACGTTCACCCCCGAAGGTTGGATCAGGCCTGGCGCTAACCCGTGGGCCCTCCAGCTCCAGCAAGATATCAAGCTCCTCTCGGTCATCCCCACTGGGCGCCAGTTCCTGGAAAGAGGCTATTCGATCTGGGACATCTTCACGAATTACCGCGTCGCGTGCCACTTCAAGAGCGTGAGTATCAAGAGTTTACGGAAGGCCTACTGGGAACAGGAGCAGGAAGGACCCCTTCGGCCTCCTCCTCAGCACGGGGTACCACCAGAGGTTCCACCAGTCCCTGAAGCCCCTCCTCAAGAATACTACTGTGACCTCCCAGGCGAGAACGGGGACCCCTGTGGGCACGTCTTCTACTCCAGAGCGGCCTTGAGAGCTCATCAGTGCCACCACCCGTCGCACAAGATCAGGGTCCCGATGCACCAGCTTGTGGTGACTAACCAGTGCTGTTGCTGCTCCTCTACCTTTTCGTCTGTGGTGCTGGCCAAGAGGCACGTGGTGCAGTCACTTCGCCGTCGCCGCTGCCTCACAGATTTCAGTGCGTTTTCACCCCCCCTGGTTGTGCCCGATGACCTTCACTGTCCGATCTGCGTGGATCCAGAGTCAGCACACGAGGCTTTCAGAGAGAGAATGACCGAGGCCACACTGGCTCAAGAGCCGTTTCAGACGCTGCAGGCACTTCAGACACACATCCGAGAAGCCCACGCACCGCCCGCCCCAGATTTGGTGCTGGATGTCGAACCTGGCGGAGCGGGCTCTCGCCACTGGGACGGAACAGAGGCGACGCGATCTCGAAGGTGGGCGAGGAGATCGGACTCGGAGTGGAGACCGCCGAGGACGAGGAGCACGGGGAGCCCCTTCGCAGCAGAGAGGAGCGGGACCCGCGGCCGCGACGCCAGGAGCAGGTCAGCCCCCGCTGCAGATCGACGTATGGGGCGCTACAGACAACCACTACGGGCTGCGAGAAGACGACGTCAGGAACCTACCGCACATCCCGATCGCGCAGGTGCAGCAGATGATGCCCATCCTGATGCGCATGTCCCTCAGGCACGAGCAAGCGATCAACGCCCTCGAGTCGGCCATCTTCCGGCATGTCCAGCTCCCTGCCAACCACGATGTGCCCCAGTCGATGATGCTCACGGCGCGGTACTACGGGCAGGAGGCCAAGAGACTTCGAGAGGCGAATCAGGCCGCCCTCAAGAACGGCGACCCCGTCCCCGAGTTAGAGGCGCTGGGGATCCCCCATCCGCACGTGTGGGTCGCGCTGGTGGGCGCACTCGTGGGACAAGGAGACAAGGTGGGCCAGGCCAACGCGAGGATAATCAAGGAGTACCAGGATCGCATGAAGGCCGCACCTGCTTCCAACGGAGAGCTGGCCGACCAGGTTCGGCATTGCAGGCTGCAGACGACTCACGCCCAGGACAAAGTCAAGATATGGATAGAGGCCAAAGCGACAGGCATAGAGGACACAGTCGTAGCCGCTCTGGTGCAGCTCGGAGGAGTTCACAAACACGGTGCGCCACCTCGCTCCCACAATGCCAGGCTGCTGCAGATTCATCTCGACGCGCAGTAGTTGCCAGGCTGCTGGACGCAGCGAGGAGAGAAGGGCCTGCAGGCACGCACTGCTCACCTCCCGAGCCGCAGCTCGGAGGCAGAGAGTACCGACCTTGCAGGTCCGACTCGCCAGGGCCCGCAGGCACGCACTGCTCACTCTCCGAGCGGACTCGAGAGAGCAGAGAGTACCGGCCTAGCGGGTCCGAAGCAGTACTGGGGCTCGCACCGCAGAGGCTATCGACTGGTCGATTGGCGACTTTGACCACACCGTTGAGAGCCACCCCTTCTCGCCCACTTACCTTGGCAGCTTCCCTGAGGGCGGCTCGGACGGAGGGGAGATCAAGATCTCCGAGACCCCAGAGAGCTACTCGTCCTCTCCCCTCGGCCACGTCTACAGGGAGTTCGGCTACTCCTGGTCCGATGACTTCGATTAGGCCGAATAATCTCGCCGTCGCTGCCGCCTCCCCCGACCTGTCTCCTCCCCCTCCCACTCCCCCGATCCCTCTCGTCAGAGTCATGGGTCTTCTAGGTCTCAGAAAGCGAGACGGCCCTCCCCCAGGGCCGTAACTTTTTAGCTTTGTGTGTTCTGTGGCCCCTCGGGGCCACGAGCTTGCCTGAGTCGTAGCGGGCCTGTTTCCTGAATTACGAGAGGCGAGGCTCTGACTGATAATACTGGGCCTCCCTGCTCTGCGTTTTCTGTTTTGGCGCCTCGTAGTTTTGTCCCAGTTTCGACCCACGACCCCACGGCCGAGCCCTGCCTTTAAAGCTTTGGGGCCCTCCAGCCGAGGTGGGGTAAGGTGGGCGGGAGCAGAGTGCACCTAGTGCCACGCGTGACCAGTATATATTGAGTCACCGCGCCCTCTAGAAGGGAGTCAGTTCGGAGCTTACATTATTTTGCTTCGGAGTTCCCCGCGTTACGGCAGGATCTTCTGGCACCCTTCTGCAGAGTCGTTCGTTCGTTCGTTCTCCTCTCCTCCTCCTCCTCCTCCTCCTCCTCCTCCTGCCCCATTCTCCCCCTCTCTTCCTCCTCCTCCTCCTCCTCTTCCTCCTCCTCCTCCTCCTCCTCCTCCTCCTCCTCCTCCTCCTCGTCTCCGCCTCCTCCTCCCCATCTTCCCCTTCCCCCTCGTCCTCCTCCTCCTCCTTCTCCTCCTCCTCCTCCTCCTCCCTCCTCCTCCTGCTTCCTTCTCCTCCTCCGAGCCTCCTGCTCCTCCTCCTCCCCTCCTCCTCCTTCTCCTCCTCCTCCTCCTCCTCCTCCTCCTCCCCTCCTCCTCTCCTCCTCCTCCCTCCTCCTCCTCCTCCTGCCCCATTCCCCCTCTCTTCCTCCTCCTCCATCTCCTCTTCCTCCTCCTCCTTCTCCTCCTTCTCTCTCCTCTCCTCCTCTCCTCTCCTCCTCCTCCTCCTCTTCCCCTTCCCCCTCGTCCTTCTCCTCCTCCTTCTCCTCCTCCTCCTCCTCCTCCTCCTCCTCCTCCTCCTCCTCCTCCCCGCCCCCTCGTTGCCCTCCTTTCCCTTCTCTCCGCTCGTGGCGAGGTCGCCTGCAACCGCTACGGCTGCCACGTCGTGCGGCAGCTGTCCGAGCTCCGCGACGCGGTGAGCCGCGCGATGGTGCAGGAGCACGGCACCGATGGAGGGCCTGGGGGAGGGGGCTCTCGGCGGGGGGAGGGGGCAGACCCAGAAGGCGAGCAATTTTACAACATCAGTACTGCTCTCCCCTCTCCCCTGGTGGCGTCTGGGGTGTGCCCCGCCCCCCTTCCTCGTGTGAGTTTTCACGCAGGAATCCCGAGAGTTGGGTTTTCGAGTGCGTTTTTTTCAAAATCTGCTCTCGCTGAAGCGCTGGCCTCATGTTCGGGCTATCTCTCGTTCCGAATCGTGCTGCTGCTGCAGCGCTGGTCTCATCTCCGCGCTTCCGCTCGTTCCGAATCGTGCTCCCGCTGCTGCGTTGGCGTCATTATTTCGAGTGCCATGCACCAGCATGGTTTTCGGTCCCTCCACAGAGGTCCCAACATCTATAACATTGCCTCCCGACGACACGATCGGAAGTGATTGCACATTCGGCGACGATCTGTTCATTTTCTGGGCCGCAGAAGCCCCCCCCACCTTGGGGCGTCGCCACGCCGTGCTATGTCATGGTGCGCGTTGATATTCGACACCGTCCTATGCCGTGTCATGCCATGCCATGCTGCGACATCCGATTGTGCGAATAGAGGGCATCTACGTCATGGTCAGGGATGGGAGGGAGGGGTAGGACGTCAGATATGACGTGAGCGCACCTAGCTTGGCCCCTACCCCCTCCTCCTCGTCCTCCAGAGCAGCTTCCGCCCTCAGGGCACCTTCGTGTCATGCCAGCGCGGCTGGCCAGTTTCATTTCTTGTTTCATCCATCTGGCTGTCGTCCATGGGATGGGCAGTGTACAATCCTCTCCCGATAGTGGCACCATTCAGAAGCATGGAGAGTTCGTATCAGTTCAGTGCAGTGGATGTCGTTATGTTACCAGCATTGCGATGGAGACAGCACGACGCCAGCAGCACCGTGGATCAGCTCCAGACCTACAAGCGCCGCATCTTCACCTGGGGATATAGCAGGGGCCCGCTCACCAACAACTATGCGGGGGTCGCCATCATGATCAGCAACCGCTACCGCGCCAAGTGTATAACCGAGCTGCCGTGCCCCCTGCCAGTATCCGAGGACGTGCAGGAGCACCTTCATCGTGGCGTGCCTTGCACCGCGGTCCAGGCCCGCAGCGCAGCACAACGCGTGGATCAAGCTGGTCAACGAAACTCAAGTGGACCAACAAGACATTCAACGCGACACCAGCGAGGAGCAAGCAAGCACCGGCCCCGACCTCAATGACCAGTACGGGCTCGACGGCCTCATCCCTGCAACTCCAAGCAATGTCATCGGCGACGCAGGGCCAGCAAGAGTACCAGGGGAAGCAGCCGCAGCCTTCCACAACATGCTCGACGTCCACGGTATGTGCATCGTCAACTGTCTCTGGCAGGCAGGGCCGACCTCATTCGTAGCGCAAGGTCAAACTACGCGGCCCGACTACATAGCTATCCCACAGGGACTCCGCGTGGACACTCGGTCGTGCCAGGTCTGGTGGAAAGCCGCCAAGGCACTACAGCTGATCAACGACAGCGTGCCGAGGGACCACGCGCCGCTGGTCACCCTTCCCGGCGTCATCATGCCCAACATCTTCACGGATTCGGAGCGCACCTCTGGGACGACGACAATATGGCACAACTCATTGTAGACGGGAGCGCGCCGTCGCGAGCTCATCGAATCGCTGGAGGCCAACCTCACCACAATCCGAGGTACATTACAGCGCCTGGCAGCGGATGACACCACAGACGACCATTGGGAATTCCTAGTGCAGAATTTCAAGGACACAGCCAATCCATATTTCGACCGCAAGAAGAATAACCATAATAAAAAGAACAAGAAGCCGAGGAACCCATGCCGGATGATCTGTACGAAGCGCTTCGTATTGAAGATAGGAACCATGCGACGGCGCTCAAGGTTCGGGGCCTGAGGGCGACTGAGGCCGAGGCTCCTGTTGGATCCGTCCTTGGGGAGGGGCTCTCGCGGGCCGCTGGGATTGGGGAGCCTCCTCCTCCTCCTCCGCCTCCCCCCCCGATTTCAGAGTTGAAGAGGTTCAGCGCCCTAGTGGCGCAAACTTTGGGCCTCCTGAGAACCCAAGCCGTCTGGGGCCCAGCGAGACCCGCTACGTGCTTCACCTTTTCAGTGGACAGAGGCGGCGCGAGGAGTTCCAGGATTGTTTCGAATCGTTTCAGAAGTTAGGCCTTGATGTAGGCCCTGTAGTAGTGCTTTCCATTGATATCGTCAACGACCCACTGAACGTTGATCTCAGATCGCCAAAAGCACGCGAGAAACTGACCAACTTGTTTTTTGATGCCCGTGCCGTCGGTGTTATAGTTGGACCACCGTGCGAGACATGGTCAGCAGTTCGGCATGTGGAAGTCTCAGAGGGCCCGACTGCTAGGCCACTCCGTTCTCTACGGTTTCTTTGGGGACGACCACTTGGCACCGCAAAGGAATGGCGACATTTTGCTACAGCTAATGATCTGTACCGAAGTGCCCTGTATTTCATCATGTACGTCAGTTTTGCCACCGGTGCTTGTGGAGTGCTGGAACACCCAGCAGTCCCTTTGAATCACGAGGCTCCGAGCTCATGGTTTCTGAAGGAAACTATGCGTATGCGAGCTCTCAAAGAACGAGGACTTAGTGTCGACCTGATCTGGTTAGGCCAATGTTCCTTCGGTGCGCAGACGACGAAACCGACCCAGTTTCTGACAAATCTTCCTAGTCTTGGCCATGAAATCAATCAGATGCCCCGCCGAGGCCGATGCTGCCACAGAGCGGGGCATGACATCATGCAGGGCAAGAATGAGCATGGCCGCTGGGAAACACAGCAGGCCAAACAGTACCCAGCTGATCTGTGTACTTTCTTAGCTCGGCATTTTACGACGCGTGTCGTCAGAAGCTGAGATAGGGGGTGAGGTCCGCGTCGTTGACACTCCTCTTGTGACCCACCATCCCCCCCGAACTTGCGAGTTTCTTGTGTCCCCTGGACCCGTACCTCAACGCCCACGCCATCGGGGAGTACGGACAGGACTATAGCGGCAGGTGGCGAGCATGTTCGTGAATTTATTATGCAGCCTGCGGGTCATTCCCCCCTATGGCCATGGAACAGAACAGGAGAACGAGGACGAGGACGAAAAGGAGGAGGACGAGGACGAGGACGAGGACGAAAAGGAGGAGGAGGAGGAGGAGGAGGAGGAGGAGGAGGAGGAGGAGGAGGAGGAGGAGGAGGAGGAGGAGGAGGAGGAGGAGGAGGAGGAGGAGGAGGAGGAGGAGGGAGGAGGAGGAGGAGGAGGAGGAGGAGGAGGAGGAGGAGGAGGAGGGAGGAGGAGGAGGAGGAGGCGGAGGAGGAGGCGGAGGAGGAGGAGGAGGAGGAGGAGGAGGAGGAGGAGGAGGAGGAGGAGGAGGAGGAGGAGGAGGAGGAGGAGGAGGAGGAGGAGGAGGAGGAGGAGGAGGAGGAGGAGGAGGAGGAGGAGGAGGAGGAGGAGGAGGAGGAGGAGGAGGAGGAGGAGGAGGAGGAGGAGGAGGAGGAGGAGGAGGAGGAGGAGGAGGAGGAGGAGCAGGGAGGAGGAGGAGGAGGAGGAGGAGGAGGAGGAGGAGGAGGAGGAGGAGGAGGAGGAGGAGGAGGAGGAGGAGCGAGCCTCAGGAGGAGCGGTGCCGCCCCACCCGCACGCCCGCGCGCCCTCGCGCAGCGGGCCGACAGAGGTACTGCACCGAGTGGCAGGACCCCTGGCCACGGGGGCCCGCCCGACGGGCAAGGCCCCCGACCGTGAGGAACACCGCGAACACGACGGACTTACCTATGCCGACGTGCATCGCCGCGGAGCCCGGCACCAACCCAGCTCGCCTCTACGTAGACGACGTGGCACAAAACTGCGAAGCACCAGCATGATCATCACCTACGACGTCGTGGCCGCCCCCTCGACCTGGGCCGCGACGCAGTCGATCTCATCCTTCAGTTTCTTCCGAACCCACGCGAGCCCAGCACGGCGCTCCGCCGCCGTCATGGGCACGGGCATGCCCGCGTCGGCGGCGTCCAGCCGCCGTCCAGGCCTGCGGATGTCGCGGTCGGCGTCGCAATCGCGGGCCGCCGACTCCGCCGTCCCGTGCATCTGCAGCACCTGGAGCCTCATCGCGCCGTTGGGCAGGGCGACGACCGAGGCGGCTGCGACAGGCGGCGACCCGTGCACAGCCGGGGCGACGCTGTCGTCTCCCGCATCCGCCGCATCGCGGATGGAGAACTCCTCTATGCCCTGCACGGCGGACGCAACACCATGTTTTTTCTTTTGTGCGGCCCCCCACCGCGCCAGGTAGAGCTCGATCCTCCACCACGGGCACGTCCAGCGCACCGCCGAGGCTCACCGTGCCCTCCAGGACCGACGGCGCGTCGCCGATGCTCGCCTGCTCCTCCTGCTGCTCCGGCATGCTGCCCTGGTGCCACGTGGGGCTGCGCGCGCCGCGGGGCCCCGAGAGCACGTCGCCGAAGCTCACCTGCTCCGCGTGCTTCACCGGCAGACTGCCCCAGTGCCCCGTGGAGCTCAGCGCGTCGATGGGCTCCGAGAGCGCGTCGCCGCCGTGCAGCGTGACCTCCGAGACCACGCGCTCGCCCGCCTCCAGCGTCTTGCCCCGGTTCCCCCACGGAGCTCTGCGTGCCGCGGGACTCCGGGAGCACGTCGCCATCGAGCAGCGTGTCCACCGAGACCGCCTGCACGACACGGCCACCTGCCTGAGGGCCCTGCTCCTCCACGGCATGCCGCCTCGGTCGCACGCGCGCGCTCCCCGCCGTGGCGGGCTCCGAGGCGGCAGGATTGGCGGCCTTCAGCGGCCCACCGTCCCCGTCCTCGACGGCGATCGCTTCGGGGGTGGTGGCCGCACGGCCGGCCTGCTCCGCCGCCGCCGTCCACCACCGCGCCACCCCGGCCAGCGGCTCTTCCACGACGCTCCCAGCTGGCCGCACCTGCTGGGCCAGCTCGAGCCTCGTCCCCGCAGGCAGGGATCGCCCACGTCGCGCCGCCACCATCCAGTCGGCTGGGGCGGCCTCGACGGCTGAGCGCGCAGCCGGCCGCCGACGGTGCAGCCCGCGGGCCGACGCCCGCCGGCTCCCAGGCCGCCGCGCGCCTGCCCGGTGCCGCCGCGCCGCCGGCCCGCCGCAGGCGGTCCAGCGCCTGCTTCGGCATGCGCGCCATGCTCGCTCCGCGCCGCGACGGGCAGTGCAAGCCGCGCACTGCGCCTGGCCCTCTCGAGCCCCTTCGCCCGCGGCGCGCCCGCTGCCTGGGCCACCCTGGCAGCCCCAGCAGCAGCCTCTGCCGCGCCTGCACCCTCCGAGAAACCGCGCCACGGCCAGCGACCTGGCCAGCCGCCAACGTCTCCTCGACCACGGGAACTGCCAGCGCCACGCGCGCGACAATCTCGCTGCGCCAGACCGCGTTGGGCTTCGCAGCGCCGAGGTCGCCCTGGCGCTCCGCCAACCCGACCGCCTGCTCCGCCGCCTCCGCGTGCCGCTCCCGCATCGCTGCGGGCTGCGCCTCCAGCCCGCGCACCTCCTTCTCAGGGCCTCGACGCGCACGTGGGCGGCCGCCAGCCTTCCGCAGGCTGCTTGCCGCGCCGCTGCCCGCCGCGCCTGCCGCGCAGGCCAGAGGGAGCCTCCAGCCGCCGCGGCCTCGGGCTGCGCCGCCGCCTCGTGGGCAGCTATGCAGCCGACCGTAGCCAACCGCGCCCAGAGGCGCCTCCCCGTGTGCGCCGAGCCCGCCCGCGCGCCCAAGGAGCAGCTCTTGAGCCAAAACTGCTTGAGCCAAAATGGCTACGGAGGAGGAGGAGGAGGAGGAGGAGGAGGAGGAGGAGGAGGAGGAGGAGGAGGCGTGCGGGGGGCGGCGCGGCGGCGGCGGAACGATGTCAGGCCGAGTGTGTCCAAATGACCATGCAGCGTCAAATCCATAGCATTCTGCTACGTGGGACCCGCCGTGCGCGATGCATGCGGATAGAAGATGGCCCCCCAGGACAAGGGGCGCCCAAGTTGTCCGTGCCCAACCACCGTGAAACAGCCAGGAGCCACAACTGCCGTCTGCAAGCAGAAAAGGCCCCCTCCCCGGGGGCTCGAGGAGGACCAGGGCCAGAGTCGACAAGACGTAAGAGTGACCTTTCGCTGGAGTGACCTTTGGTGCGGGCACAGTGGGGTTGCCCGATCACCGAACGCGATGCGATAGTGGCGCCTTGCGCGCCTGTGTTTGGTCCCCCCGCGGCCCCCCAACAGCCGCGCACCAAAGGTCACTCGTATCCAGGGTCACTCCTGCGTGTAGCCGACGGAACACGCCCGACCACGTGAGCATCGGCTGGCGAGAGCTCCTTGGCCCTTCTACTAAACGGCTTCGAGCGCCTCAGGAGGAGGGCGGGGGGGGGCGGGGGGGGGCGCGGGCGCGGGCGCGCTCCCCGACCCGCGGCCGGCCGATCCTGCCCCCCCCCGCGGCCCGCGCCCGCGGAGGAGCGCCTGGCGGCCCACCTGCCCTTCCTGGAGGCAGGGCAGGGCTCGACCCGAGCGGTGTTTGGGCGCTTCCGGGTGCCGTTTTTTGTTTGGTTTTCGGTTGCGCTCGGCAGCCAGGGGGTGGGGCAAAAGACAGCACGGGGGCCACACGCGAACCCTACCCCTACCCCCCAAGATGTTCTGAGGGGGAGGGTGGGGGGTAGGGTTCGCGTGTGGCCTCCTAAATAGCACGAGGGGACCCGGAAGCGCAACGGACATTCCAAACACTGGTCGGGCCGGTCTTTGCTTTGAGGCCTCCCAGTTCGGCCGCCGCGCCCTGGAGGCGCTCGCGGGCACCGTCTCTTCTTTTGCGCGCGCAGGCAGGTCAGATCAGACCGTGCAGCTCGCTCATCTTGCCCAGGTTTCCCACATCTCACTGGAGGGCGAGTTGAGACCACGGCAGTTGGCCTCCAGGGGGGGGCCCTCGTCGCCACGGCGGGACGCAGCTTGGAACATTGGTGCGTTCGGATCTGGGAGGGGTCTGGGGACCGATTTTGAGCCGCCGGTGTTTCGGCGCGCCCTGCCTGCACATCGGGTCCGAGCAGGTGGGGTCGGAGGACTGCGCCGCATCGCCCATGCGTCGGCGGTGCGTCTCGATATTGTGGCTGATTTTCCCCACGCCGATGACGCCAGTGCATCGCCGACGTCGTTGACGCATCCGCGATGCGGTACGATCCTCCAACCTCCTGTACTCCGACCCCATTCAGGATGCCTCTTGTGGGGAGACATCTGACAACACAGGCTTTGGGGGTGATTTGTGTTGGCTTGCTGTCACGCTTGCGAGATGGTATAGCCTAGCCGAGACCACGCGCAGCTTCTTATTGTTGTTATGTATGAATTCTCTTGCACAGCTGTGCTCTAGAGCTCGGACCTCTTGATTTTCGTTCGTCGTCGTCCCCCTGGTCCGGTCCTGGCCCTGGACCCAACCTCCCCCCCTGGTCCTGGCCCTAGCCCCCCTCGCCCCGCTGGCCCCGGCCCTGGACCCAGCCCGGTCCTGGCCTGGACCCAACCTCCCCGCCTGGTCCTGGCCCGCTGGCCCTGGCCCTGGACCCAGCCTCCCCCCCCCCAGCCCTGGCCCCAGTCCCCCTCGCCCTGGACCCTTCATTTTCGCTCGTCGTCGTCCCTGGTTCGGTCCTGGCCCTGGACCCACCTTCCCCCTTGGTGCTGGCCCCAGCCCCCCTCGCCCCGCTGGCCCTGGCCCTGGACCCAGCCTCCCCCCCCCGGCCCTGCCCCAGTCCCCCTCGCCCTGGACCCTTCATTTTCGCTCGTCGTCGTCCCTGGTCCGGTCCTGGCCCTGGACCCAACCTCCCCCCCTGGCCCTGACCCTGGCCCCCCTCGCCCCGCTGGCCCTGGCCCTGGACCCAGCCTCCCCCCCCCGGCACTGGCCCCAGTCCCCCTCGCCCTGGACCCTTTATTCTCGCTCGTCGTCGTCCCTGGTCCGGTCCTGGCCCTGGACCCAACCTCCCCCCTTGGTCCTGGCCCCAGCCCCCCTCGCCCCGCTGGCCCTGGCCCTGGACACAGCCTCTCCCCGCGGCCCTGGCCCCAGTCCCCCTTGCCCTGGACCCCATATTACCGTCCGTCGTCGTCCCTCTGGTCCTGGCCCTGGACCCTGCCTTCCCCCCTGACCCTGACCCCAGCCCCCCTCGCCCTGGACCCGTTGTTTTGGTTCGTCGTCGCCCTCTTGTCCTGGCCCTGGACCCAGCCTCCTCCCCCGGCCCTGGTCCAGCCCCCCTCGCCCTGGCGTCGTCGTCCCCCTGGCTCTCGCCCCAGTCCTCCTGCCGTGGCCCTGAACCCAGCCTCCCTCCTTGGCTCTGGCGTCCCCTGGCCTTGGCCCCAGCCCCCCTCGCCCCAGATCCTTTATTTTCGTGGTTCGTCGTCGTCGTCCCCCTGGCTCTGGCCTGCCCTCGCCCCTGTCCTCCTGTCCTGGCCCTGAACCCAGCCTCCCTCCTTGGCTCTGGCGCCCCCCCCTCGCCCCAGACCTCTAATTTTCGTGGTTCGTCGTCGTCCCCCTGGCTCTGGCCTGCTTCCCCTGGCTCCCTCGCCCACGTCCTCTTGTTCTGGCCCTGAACCGAGCCTTCCTCGTTGGCTCTGGCGTCCCCTTGCCCTGGCACAGCCCCCCTCGCCCCGGATCCTTTCTTTTCGTGGTTTGTCGTCGTCTCCGTGGCTCTGGCCTGCTTCCACTGGCCCCCTCGCCCCCGTCCTCCTGCCCTGGCCCTGAACCCAGCCTCCCTCCTTAGCTCTGGCGTCCCCCCTCGCCCCAGACCCTTTATTTTCCTGGTTCGTCGTCGTCCCCCTGGCTCTGGCCTGCTTCCCCTGGCCCCATCGCCCCCGTCCTCCTGCCTTGGCCCTGAACCCAGCCTCCCTCCTTAGCTCTGGCGTCCCCTGGCCCTGGCTGTGGCCCGCTTCCCCTCGCCCCCGTCCCCCTGACTGGCCCGCCCCACCTCACCCCCTCGCCCCAACCCGGACCTCTGGCCTCTGGTCCGGGCCCCAGCCCTCTGGCCCTGGCTTAAATCAGCTTGTTTCCTGGCCTTGGCCCCACTCGCCCCGACCCTGGCCTTCGCCTCAGCCCTCCTCGCCCTAGACCGTGTATTTTCGTAGTTTGAACCCGGACCTCTGGCCCCTGGTCCGAGCTTCAGTCCCCCTGCCCTGGCCCTGGACCCCCACTCGCCCCGACCCTGGCCTTGGCCCCGGCCCTCCTCGCCCCGGACCCTTTATTTTCGTGGTTCCGTCCCCCTGGCTCTGGCCCCCCATCCCCTGGCCCTCTCGCCCCCCCCTCGCCCCTCCTCCTCTTTGTCTCCTCAAATGTGCAAGGGCCAGGGCACGCGTGCCACTTGATGTTTGTTAATCGCACGATGGTGGTGTTATATTGTCGACTTGCCGTCCGTGAGAGCGCTCAGCGCAAGCTGGTCAACGACACACCGGGTAGCAGGTTTAGTCGAGCGCATGAGAGCACTCGTTTTTTGGTGATTGGTTTGTGCTGATTGGCGATCCCATCTGCATCGCCCACCTCCCCTCCTTTTTCATCCTCTTCTTTCCTTCCTCTTCCTCCTCCCGCCTCCGCCTCGCCCTCCTCCTCCTCCTCCTCCGATCCGAGCGGGACCTTCTGATACGTACCTAGCTTGACTATCTTGCCTTGATTTGAGTCTCCCCGCCGCTGCCGTCTTGTTCGGGGGCACGGGGGTCGGCCGACCCCCGTGTCCATGCTAGAGAGTGGCTCGTCTTGTTTCCATTGTGTTCGATCTTGAAAACGCATCATTTATCTCTGCACACCATCCCTTGTAGGTGGAAGTGGGACTTCGGCTTCCATCCACGCGCCGCCATGGCGCTCTCCCGTTGCCGTGAAAGCGACGACTTCCCATCCCCATCGGGACATGCATGGACTCCACGTACGATCTTTCCATGGCCCCGTGTTATCCCCCTGCCGCGCCCTCTACGTTCGACGTGATCGCGTTCCCCTACCCGTCCACCTGCACGGGGGGATGTCACCAATACAACATCGAATACATCACCTACAGGGAGTACCGCGCCCCCCGCCGACTGCTCTTCCCCTCGGGTACCTTCGAACTGTGTTTGGGATGCTCGGTGTTCTCTCGTCTTGGCGGCAGTCGCCCGTGGGCCCCGAACTATTTGCAATTATGTTGTGGAAGCCGCGGGGGAAGGTAAAAGAGGCGCATTGCCCTCATTGCATCCGCATGCGGGCGCAGCCGACCGTGCCAAGCAGTCGTTCGTTCTGACGCTCGCACTGTCGGCATTGGCAATGCGCCCCAGTCTGTCCGCAATTGCGTTGTGGAGTCTGGGGGGGTTGCGCGCGGGCAACAGCGGGAATCCAGAAGGGGGGTCGGGCAATTATGTTGCCATCCTTCCAGGAGGCCGTTGCACAATATATTGGGGCTCTTCGTTATCGGATCTCCGGGACGTGACTCTCTCGACGGCACTTGCGCGCTCCCTGCTGTAGCAGACTTGGGTGCCTGCGCGGCGTGCGCGTACTTCTCTTCGTTGCCGCGCTGCTGGCCGTGTTCAGTGCAGTGGCAATGCGACTCGCGACGCGTTCTTTCGCCGCCACGTGGCGGGGTGCTCCGAGCCCTACGGAGTTCTGTTATGTTTAGCATTCCCCTGTTTCTGCCCAGAGGCGCAGAGGAGTAGGCCGAGGTGCCGGGGGAATTTGCTGTCGAGCTCACATTGTCCTGCATCCCCGCAGGTGCACAACGACGCCCCCCTCTTCTCTCCATCTGTAGTAACTTGCCATCCCAATCCATCTTTGCCATCTCCCTTCCCATCCACATGTCCACCCCTTCTCTCTCCATCCTGCTTATGATTGTGCGCGTTGTCACCGCGCTCATTCAGAGGCGATTTCGGAGCGATTGCTGACCGCAGTGCAATGCCGAACGGTTCTCTTTCCCTTGAACGCCCGTCTTCTTTCTCCCTTGCGCTTCTGCGTGTGCGCGCGGAATCCCGGCGCCCTGGCAGAGCTGCATGGCGCACGGGCCCACTTCTGCAGGCTGGTGATCCCGATTTCGGCTTACGACTTCGCTTCCCTCGAATGGGCGGCGGCGGGCCCCGCGCGAGACTGGCGCCCCCCCGCTCGTGCAGAGTAGGCCATTGGCCGGGGGCAACTGCTGCGCGTCACCTCTCCCAGCGTTTATACAGAGACAGTGAGTCGCGTCTGGGAATAGCGCTGCTCGATCAGCGTCCAGAAGTCAGCGAGCTCCCCTTGTTCTTCTTCTCCGTGCGTGACGGACTACCCTACGCGCAGGCACAAGGAAGAGCCCCCGTAGGCGCTCGCAGCTGAACCCTGAGCTTTTGATTGTTCGTTTGTGGATGACGGGTGTCGCAGACTCGCTCTGCGCCTTCAGAGTTATCCTTCCCGTGGGTCCCTCTTCGTTGGCCTCGTGCGGGCCTCGATTCTTCTCATTGCTGACGCGCGTGCGCGGTGGCCCCCCATTGTGTGACGGGCTACCTCGCGCGTTCTTTCGTCCTTATTTTTTATGTCTTGTCCCTGTCCTGCAGCCTCCGGCGGTCGTGGGAGCCCCTCCCCCCCCGCGTCTGCCTGGGGTCCGGCCTTTTTTATATTTTTTTTGTTCCTCTCTCTCTCTCTCTCTCTCCATTTTTTTTTTTTTTTTTTCTCTCTCTCTCTCTCTCTCTCTTTTTCTTTTCGCTCCTGCTTAAGGATCCTCTGCGGGGGGGGGGTCGCAGCCCCGCAAGGAACCTCTGCGGGGGGGTCGCGCCCCCGCGATTTGGCACCTCCTACAAAGGAGCACGCTGTGCCCGAGGCGGCCAGAGCCCGGCCCCAATCGATGGGGGCAGCCCGTTTGGGCGGAGGCGACGCGTATTTCTCTTTCATTTTTTCTTAGTTTTTTTTTTTTTTTTCCCCCCCCTCTTTTTTTTTTTTTCTCTCTCTCTCTCTCTCTCTCTCCTCGTCTCGCGTCGGGGGGGGGCCGCTGCCGCTCTGTCGGTGCGCCGGGGCCCGTGGGCAGTTGAGCCATGCGGACTTGCGTCGAGCTTTCATTACACATCGCATCGTCTCGCGTCGGCGGGGCCTCTGTGTCGGTGCTCCGGGGCCTGTGGGTTGTCGAGCCCTACGGACTTGTATCGATCTCACATTCATCCGCCTCCCTGCAGGGCCACCTTCTGCGCGGCGCGCGACGCGTGCCCTCGCCGAGCGTTGTCAGTGCGTCGGCCCACTACGGGCGCATATTGAGGAATCAGTTTGGCTTCATGGGCGGCGCTTGTGTCGCTTGCGCGCTGCGCCAGCCGAGTGCCAGCTGCGTGCTCGGCCGCGTAGTGCGCGGGGAGAGGTTGGCCTCGTGGCCTCAGTGCACATCGACATGCTCTTCATTCTGTCTCACTCTACTCTTGTCTTCTGTTGTTTCGCCATCTCACAGGTTTCAGTCGACGGACGCACTCTCAGTCTTCCTTCATTTCTCGGTCGTTTGCTGTTAGGCGCATGGCATGTTCTTCTCCTGCGCCAGGTCGCGGCCCACTATCCATCCCGTCCTTGCGTGTCTTGCCCTGTGCAGCGCATCTCTCCGACCGCCTCCTCAGGGGCGCTGTCGCTGCGAGGTCTGCCCGGCCAGGTCGGCATCATCTCCTCTTCTACTGCCTCCTCCCGATGATGTGCATGATCGCGCGTCGTCGGGCGCGCGCGCGCGGGGGCGGGGGGGGGGGCGTGGGGGGTGCCCCAGGCCAGGCCGATGGGGCCACCCGCAGTCTCCTCTTCTCTCTCCCTGTGCGTGGCCCTTAAAGCGCGCGCGTCTTCACACATATGTATATATATATGTATGTATATGTATGTATATGTGTGTATACATATACATATATATATATATATATATATATATGGGTTAATCCTTGCCCTCTCTCTCTCTCTTTCTTTCTCTCTTTCTTTATTCATTCCTTTCTTTTTTTTTGTTCTCTCTCTCTCTCTCTCTCTCTCTCTCTTTTTTTTTGTTCTCTCTCTCTCTCTCTTTCTCTCTGTCTCTCTCTCTCTCTCTCTCTCTCTCTCTCTCTCTATTTATGTCTCTTTTTGTTAAGTCGCCGGCGGCGCGTCGACAGGGGCGAGTTCGCCCGCGGCGCTATCTGACAGAATCGTCGACGCCGAGGGGAAATCGGGCAAGGAGGTCCGCAAATCCCGCGCTGGTAGAAGCAGCATTATCGTAGACGCACCCATGCTCATCGCAAAGGAACTCAATTCCAACGCAGGTAAGTACCCCGCCATCGAGCGCGTGATCGCAGGCGGCAAACGCGACATCATCGAACGCACTGGGGTACACGACCACAACGCAGATAGGCGCGTCATCGGGCTCGATCGCGACGCCCCTGACAGCTGGCGCGGTATCATAGGCGGCGTGATCACGACCATCAGCCTCGCCCAGCTATTTCCGTCGTCGGATTGTTGTCTTAGCTTTGTCCCGCTTGCGACGCTTCTCGCCGACTCCCTTGGAGGGCGTTTGGCGTCGTCTGGGGTTGGTCAAGCCGAAGGCCGGCCAGCGTTGACCTCGGCCCATCGTCGCGGGCTCTCCCTGCCACGCGAGGCCGCGTGCCTCGATCGCTGGCCCGCCAGGTCGCGGCCCCCCGCGGGGGCCGCCGCAGGGCCCGCGGCGCCACCAGGGCCGCGGCTCCAGACGCCGCGGGCGCGGGCGGCGCTGCGCGGCCCGAGCCGGCGCCCCAGTGCTGACGGCGGCCTCGGCGCGCGCGGGGCGGGGGGCGGGGTCGCGCCCAGCGCTCTGCGGCCTCTTCGTCGCCTGGGCCAGGAGTCAACTGCCGGCGCCGCGTTCGGCCGACGAGGCAGGCCCGGCGACCGCCGGATACCTCCGCGCGATGTTCGACGAGGGGAAGCGCTTGGGGCGAACCGGCCGCGTCGCCGCCATCGCCTGGGTGCGCCCAGACATGAGTCGGCGCGGCCAGCTGCTATTCCCGTGGTGAAAGCAGGCCGCGGTCAGATGGCGGCACCTGGCCCCGCCCAGGAGCCGCCGGGTGCCCCCGATCGAGGTGGTGTTCAGGATCGTGAGCTGGCTCTTTCCAGCGGCCCTGCGAGGCCGCGCTGGCGGCGCGGCTGTTCCTCGAGATCTACGGCAGGCCCAGTGAGGTCCAGAGATGATCATCATCAGTATCACAAGCACCAGCACCATCATCATCATCATCATCATCATCATCATCATCATCATCAGCATCATCATCATCATCATCATCACCATCATCATCATTCTCATCAACTTCACACCAACCACTACCATCGTCGCCCTCAGCATCGCCATCGTCATCATCATCATCACCATCACTGTTGCGCTCATCATCAAGAGCATCGCCATCACTGTTCCTTCCTCTTTCTCGTTATTTGTGTCCCTTGTCTTCCCCTCCGTTCCATGTCCATCTTCCTTCGTGCGTCTTGTCCGTTCTCTCTTCCATTCAGTCCACCCTTTTCCCTCTTTCCTCCTGCCTCCTCCCTATTTGTCCTTCCCCCTTCCTCCAGACCGTTTCTCCCGAGCGCGTCCCCAAAACAGGGGACTTTTTTCATCTTGGAAAACTTGTTAACTTGGTTTGGGCTGTATGTTCTGTTTTGTGTAGCAGGTTGCGAGCCTATCCTGTTTATTCCTCAGTGGCCTTTCGCTGTAGCGTCGTTAGTTTTTCGCCCCCATTGTCGGTACCCCCGTCGATAACTTGTATTTGCGGCAGTTGCGGCTTAATGTCAGCCTAAGACAAAACACGTGTCCGCTTCCCTTTCCCCTCTTCTTCATTCATCCTCCCTCTGTATGTCGTCTTCGAGTTCCTCTTCCTCCTTCCTCCCGCCTTCCTTTTTCGTCCTCATCCTCAGCCTCCCTCGCTCCCTGCCTCCTCCCCTCCTCCTTCCTCCCCCCTCTTCCTCTTCCCCCCTTCATCCTCGCCCAGCCTCACCCATGTTTGCCAGACGACAGCCTTATTATTTTTGTTCTACCTCGTCGTCGTCGTCGTCGTCCTCCTCCTCCTCCTTCTCCTCCCCCTCCTCCTCCGATCGGTTTCCGGCGTTATCGTTTTTCTTAGGGGGGGCGTTGCCCTTTTCTGGGTGCCTGCTCATCATCCCTCGTCCGTCCTTTTCCCTCCTCCTCCCTCGTCCGCCCTCCCTCATCCTTCCCCCTTCTTCCCCCCCTCCCTCTCCCTTCCCTTCTGGTTCCTGCTCCCCCTGCCTGCCGCCGCCTGCGCGCGCGTGCGGGGGTGGTGGAGGGGAGAATGCCGACGGCTTCTGAGAGCCTTCGTAGCAAACAAAAATGCAACATCGTGACAAATCACGCCCCGAGCCCCAGACCCCATCTTTCTGCACCATCTTTCGAGCGGGATCGTTCTGCGAGGGTCCCAGGGGCCCGAAAAAGAGCGAACACGCCGGCTCGAAGTATCGACTACACGTAAGAGTGACCCTTCGCCAGAGTGACCTGTGGTGCGCGCTCATTGGGGTCCCCCGATCGCCGCGCTCGTTGCGATAGTAGCGTCTTGCGCGCTTGTGTTTGGCCTCCTCGCGCCCCCCAAGAAGCCGCGCGCCAAAGGTCCCTCTTGCCCAGGGCCACTCTTATAAGTGCAGCCGAGAGTGGTGGAGGCGCCAGGATCTCCTCCTCCTCCTCCTCCTCCTCCTCCTCCTCCTCCTCCTCCTCCTCCTCCCTCCGTCTCAGGGTTGCCCCCGAGCCTCCAGGCGTTCGAGCTGGTGGCGCCGCTGCCCGCGGAGGCGCCGGCCGTGGACGGCGACGGAGCCGACCTCGAGTCCTGAAGGCCTCTGTGCGCAGCTCCTCGGCCCGCCGCCTCTGTGCCCGGCCTGGCCCGCGTGGCCCAGCCCTTAGTGGGCCCTGGAAACGGCAGGGCCGTTTTGTTACCGGTTCCGTGTTCTGCCGTTCTGTTGCCGTTGTTCCGACGCCGCTTTTTTTGCCGGTGCCGGCGCCGTTTCTTGACCGGTGCCGGCCCCGGTTCCAGTCCTGGAGCCGTTTTTTGTTGCCGCTTCCGGTCGCCGTTATTTTGCCGTTTCTATCTTCAAGGGACATTTTTTTTGGAAACGGTGAAAACACGGCCCTGCCGTTTCCGGGGCCCACAAATCGGAGGAAGGAGAAGCGATACCAACACCACCAGGGGGTCCACCGCCAGCGAGGAGGTCCACGATGCCTCTCCGAGCTGCAGGCTGGGGATGTCTCGAGCGAGAGGAGGGAACCACACCACCAGGGAGTTCCCCCTTGCCTCCTCGCATCTCCTCGCCCTGTTGGTGTTGGTGTCGCCTTTCCTTGTTCCTAACAAAGGCCCAGCCCCCTCGCGCGGAGGCGGCGGGCGTGGCCGCGAGAGGCGCTCTCCTGGCCGCGGGGCGTCGCAGGGGGCGTCCCAGGATCGGGGGCGGCACGGAGGGGGGGGACGTCGTCCTGCAAGGGGTCGGAGGGGGAGGAGGAGGAGGAGGAGGAGGAGGAGGAGGAGGAGGAGGAGGAGGAGGAGGAGGAGGAGGAGGAGGAGGAGGAGGGAGGAGGAGGAGGAGGAGGAGGAGGCCCTCCTGGATGGGGTTGGAGCAGATGGGGTCGGAGGGTCGCGCCGCATCGCCGATGCATCGGCGATGCGGCTCGATTCGGAGCACGCTCTCAGCCGACGTCGCTGATGCATCGCCAGCGTCCCTGGTGCATCGCCAATGCGTCGCCGATGCATCGGCGATGCATCGGCGATGCGGCGCGACCCTGCGACCCCATCTACTCGGACCCCGTCCAGGAGGCCTCTACAAAGAGGGGGGTGACGACCAGGGGGGTGGACATCATGGCGGGGAGGGGGGGGAGGAGGAGGCCAAGACCCTCTCGCAGTGGAAGTGCAGCGACGGGAGGTCTCTGCCGCCGTTCTCGGCAGCCAGGTTTCCCCGACGGGCCCAGGACCGTTATTTAATCGCTTCGCTCATTCCGCCGGCCCTGGAGCCCTCTTTAGGGCCTCTTGGGGACCTCTAGGGAGTCTCTTGGGGCTCCTTGGCGGCGTCTTGGGGGCCCCCAGGGCCTCTTGGGGGGCTCTTGGGGGCCTCTTGGGGCGGGAGGGGGGGTAGTCGATTGCGGCTCCCCCTCGGAGGCCACGATCCTCGTGAGGGGTGTCGAAAAATTGCCCGGTCCGGCATCTCTGACCCGAGTCTGCCGGGACCCTGCCGGGGTACTTTTCGCCTGGAGACACCCAGGGGCGGCCCCGCGCGCGCGAAGTAGAATATTGTTACGCAGTTACCGGAGATCTTAGCACGCCTCTGGCCCGTTGGGCCGGCGAATTTGAAGCTACTCGGTTCGGGGGTGGCCAGGAGGAGGTTGATGGTTAGGGGGTGGGGGATCATGGCGGGGGCCATGAGATCTTCCCAGATCTCATGGCGCCTCTTCTTATCTCAATGCTGCCCCGGCCGCCCCCCCGCTTGTGTCGCGCACGTGCCGCCGGCCACGAGTTGTGCCCCCCCCCCGCTCCTCTTGAACGCCCCCCTCTTGGACGCCCCCGACAGGAGCGTCGAGGGTGAGCCGCGGAAGGAAAAATGGGGCCGACGGCGCCGTCGTCGGCGCGCAAAAGCTGCCCGCGGCAGTTCGCGCGTGGGCGCCTGCGTTTCCAGAGCGGCGTGCCACGCCAGCGGCCCGCGTGAGCCGCGGCGTGCCATCTCGCGTAAGAGGAGGAGGAGGAGGAGGAGGAGGAGGAGGAGGAGGAGGAGGAGGAGGAGGAGGAGGAGGAGGAGGAGGAGGAGGAGGAGGAGGAGGAGAAGAAAAGGGAGGGATGAAGGAGGAGGAGGAGGAGGAGGAGGAGGAGGAGGAGGAGGAGGAGGAGGAGGAGGAGGAGGAGGAGGAGGAGGAGGAGGAGGAGGAGGAGGAGGAGGAGGAGGAGGAGGTGGAGGAAGAGGAGGTTTCGTCGCTCATGTGGACGGTTTCCAGGGTACGGTAGGTTCGTGTCGTGTCGACTGGCGGCGACCACGCCGACGGCGTTCAACGTTCAACGCCAGCGGCGGCCCAGAATCGGTCGATGTTGAACGATCGGAGGTCGCGGAAACGGCCGATCGTTCAAGGTTGAGCGATCCCCGCGGTGTCAGGAACCATCGCCCGGGTCGACACGACACGAGCTTGCCGTACCCTTTGCAAGGCTCAGAGGGCCCCAGGCTCGGTTGCACTTCTTGGGAGGTTGAATTCAGCATCGGCGCTGGTGCAGCGCACGCTCCCTTCCTCGGCTCGATGTTGGGCTCGATGTGCTTTCAATCTGCTCACCAGCTGAAAGGTCGCCAGTCGTCCCTGCGAAACCTCCCAGAGATTGCCTCCTGACCCAGGAGCTGCAGGCTGGCGAGAAGAGCTAGGGGCACCCTGTCGGGCGGGTTGAGGGCCGGGAGAAGTCGTTCCAGAGCGCTCTCGGAGCCGTCTGGAGCGCTCCAAGATGGGCCGCAGTGCTCCGAACCGCCACCAGCACCGCCAGAGTTCGGAGACCCCCTGGCACCGCTCGGGCGTGTGCATTCTGCCTCGGCGAGGACAAGCGAGGAACGCGTTGGGGCAGCCTGCGAGGAGCACGCGCACGATGCCGGGGCAGGCACAGGGAAGGGACGTCTGGGCGAGGGCGAGGTCCCCCCGCGCTGCCCCCGTCCTGGCCCCGTGCCTCGCCCCTTGGCCGGGGCCACCCAGGGCCTCCCTCGCCCCTGCGGTGCTCTCCTCCTCCTCCTCCTCCTCTGCGGGCAAGATCTGCATCCGTGTCCACTGCGTCGTGGGCTCCGCTGCGCAGGGGCGCCGCAGGGCCGAGGCGCAGTGGATGTGGCCGCAGAGCCAGCTCCCCCCAAAAGGTCGGGGGTTGCTCAAGGTGCCCCTGGCCCAAGGTACCCCCAGCTTTTCCCTCAACTTTGGAGCCCCTGGGCCCTCTGGGCCTCGCGAGGGGCGCTCTGGAGGCCCTCCTTGGAAGAAATCCTGGGGGCACCTGGGGCCAGGGGCACCTCTAGCAACACCCGACAAGGGGCCAGGCCTCTGCCACTGCACCTCCACGGCGCCCCGGGGCCTCCGAGGCAAAAAGCTGCCCGAGACGCCGAGACGCAGCGGGCATGGCCTGCACCTCTTGCCCGCCCGCGCGGTGCCCTCCGCCTCCGCGGCCCGCCGCCGCGGGCCCCGCGCGCCCTGCCGCAGGCCCCTCCTCCTCCTCCTCCTCCTCCTCCTCCTCCTCCTCCTCCTCCCTCCTCCTCCTCCTCCTCCTCCTCCTCCTCCTCCTCCTCCTCCTCCTCCTCCTCCCTCCTTCCTCCTCCTCCTCCTCCTCCTCCTCCTCCTCTCCTCCTCCTCCTCCTCCTCCTCCTCCTCCTCCTCCTCCTCCTCCTCCTCCTCCTCCTCCTCCCTCCTCCCTCCTCCTCCTCCTCCTCCTCCTCCTCCTCCTCCCTCCTCCTCCTCCTCCTCCTCCTCCTCCTCCTCCTCCTCCTCCTCCTCCTCCTCCTCCTCCTCGTGCGGAGCCGCGGGCACCGAGCGGGCCCCCCATCTGTACAGTGCGCGGGGCGCCCGCCTCGGCCTGGCCGCCCCGGCTCCGGCCCGCGGTGCCGCCGTCCCCGTCGCCTCGCGGGCGGAAAGCCCGAAATGGGTACGGAAAGAATGGGTACGATGCCCAACAGCAGTTCCTGTTCATTTTGAACAGGACTCGCTGTCCACGCCGCCGCGGCCTGTGTCCATTCGAGACAGAAGGCCGCCTGCCCAACAGCGGCCGCTGTTGGCTTGGTACAACATTTGTTGTTGGGCATAGTGCCCATTCTTTCCGTACCCATTTCGGGCGTCCAAAGGAAAAGAGGGGGGTGATGACTAGGGGGGGGGTGGATCTCATGGCGGGGGCCGTGATATTTCCCCAGATCTCATGGCGCCTCTTCTTATTTCATTACGTCCCAGGCCCCCCCGCTGGGCCGCGCACATGCCGCCGGTCATGATTTGCACCCCCCTCTTGGACACCCCCCTCTTGGACGCTCCCGAGTCGCCGCGTCCTCACGCGCGGTCGCCTGGTTGGCCGCGCTGGGGTTCAGTCGGGCCGGTCCCTCTGCATTCCTAGTCAACAAAAAGCGCCCGGGGACGATCTGTTCCCCAATCAGGGCTTGCCTCTGTAGGGGTCCTAGCGGACTCACATGGTTAGGTCAGGTTTGCCGCCGATTTTCGCCGCACGCACGGGTGCCCGGGTGCCCGGGCGTGCCCGGGGGTGCCCGGGTGTGCCCTACAGCCCTATAGCTCAATAGCCCAATAGCCCTATGGCCCTACAACTCTATAGCCCTACAGCTCTATAGCCCTATAGCTCAATAGTCCTATATAGCCCTATATCCCTATAGCCCCCCCTAGCCCTATAGCCCTGATTGTTTTTTTTTCTCCGGTACCATTGACTATTTTTGATCACTTTGTAGTACTTTTACATTTTCATCCAAAATCCCCCTGTAGGGGGACACGCCCGACCTGACGCTGGGGCCGGCGGCTCCTTCTTTTCGCCAGGGGTCGCGGCGAGAGTCCGCACGGCGTGTGTACAGCAGTGCCGTGGGGTCCTCCAGCGCGCCCCGCCGAATTCGCCGCTCGGCTGGACCGCCCTGCCCCGCCCTTCGCTGCTGTCTCGGTGCAGTGCGCGTCCAGACTGCTTCTCCACTTGTCCGATGGCCTGGTTTCGAGTCGGACGAGAGGGGGGATAATCACCCTGAGTCCCTGGCAACTCAATCTTTGCGAGCCAGCGTTTTCGCCTTTTTGTTCGAGCCCCGGGACACCGCACAGATCGACCTGGCTCGAAAAATGATGCAGAACTGGAGCCAGGAGGGAGGGGGGAGGGGAGGGGGGGAAGAAGGCGGGAGGAGGGAGGAGGACGGACGAGCGAGGAGGAGGGAAGAGAACGGACGAGGGAGGAGGAGGAGGAGGAGGAGGAGGAGGAGGGGGAGGAGGAGGAGGAGGAGGAGGAGGAGGAGGAGGAGGAGGAGGAGGAGGAGGAGGGGGAGGAGGGGGAGGAGGAGGAGGAGGCGGAGGAGGGAGGAGGAGGAGGAGGAGGAGGAGGAGGAGGGAGGGGAGGAGGAGGAGGAGGTGGAGGAGGAGGAGGAGGAGGGAGGAGGAGGAGGGAGGAGGAGGAGGAGGGGGAGGAGGGGGAGGAGGGGGAGGAGGAGGGTGGGGCTCATGGCGTGGCAGCCGGTCTCGGCCCCGCCGCCGGGCTCTCGCGGCTGATTCTGCCAGCTCCGGCGGCGTGTCGAGGGGAGTGCTCGGCGGCGGGGCCGAGGCCCGCTGCATGCAGCAGCTGTCGTGTGGTAGGGGCTCGACCGCAAGAAACCCTCCGCAGGACACCTAACCCTGGAACCCCCAGGGCGTCCTGGAGACTGTTTTTTGTTAGGGTCTGGCGATAACCCGGGTTATCTGGCTTGCCCCCCTCCCCCCCACCCCAAAAGGATAACCTGAGCTCGCCGGTTGTGCAGGTCCGGGGTGGGGGGGGGGGCGCGGGCATATGCAGGGCTGTCCACAGCCTGAAGGTTAGGTTATCGGATGGTCCCTTCCTCCCCCTCCCCAGATAACCCAGGTTATCGCCGATTCAAGAAAAAACGGTCTCCTGTGATTTTTGGCGTGGGGACGTCACGCTTTCCACCAGGACTGGACCTGAGCGCTGTTTCGCTGGACTTCGGCCGTGTCGTGTTCTTCGTTTTGGCAGGGAGGTGCAGGAAAGCAGGTAGAGCAGAACGAAGAACAGACCGAGCACAGAACGAATCACAACGTTTAGGGCCAGCCCTGCTTCCCACAGCAGGACCATCGAAACCCAAGAAGCCCAGGGCACCCTGGAGGCAAGCAGGGTGCTTCTCGGCATGGCTCCCGAGGCCGGCTGCGGGGCCTGGCGCCTCCGGCGTCGGGAAAAGCTCAGGAGGGAGAAAAGCACACAGACACAATGAATCGTCCGTTCCTAGAAAATATGGGGAAATATGGGAAATGGGAAAATATGGGAAATGGGGGGGAAAACAAAACCCTTGAAAATATAGGAAAATATTGGGGATATTCTTATTTGTGTGTATTTATGTGTGTGTCCTGGGGCCCCTTCAAAAGCGCTGGGAAGGCCAGCTGCGCGAGGCGCGCCGCTGACCCCTCCCGCCCCTCTAGTTTTCGGCCAGGCATGTCCCTCTCAGGGAGGAGTGTTCAGGAAGAGTCAACGCATAGCCTGGGGGCGATCTTTTGATTTCTGTTGCTGAACATTCTTTGGTTTATTTCCTGCTTTTCTTTAAATATCCGCATGCAGGAGGACATGCCCGACCCAACATGTAGTTACCGGCCCCCCTCTCGTCCGACCCGATCGTTGCAGCCACCCATGCTGCACTGAGCTGGGCAGTCTTGGAGGTGGGGTCACCGACGCCCGAGCGCGTCAGATTGCATGCGGTCCCCAAAGGACGCGCGCCCGGTGCGAGCAGGGAGTCGAAGAAGAAACAACGGCATACACATACACTTCTTGGCGCTCCGCGCGGATTTCTCTGATCCGCGTTGGGCCCCCCATGCGGCGCCTCTGGCGCCGCCCCTGGCGCGCTCCGCGCGCTCCGCGCGCCAGGGAGGGGGGTCCAGCGCGGATCCGAGAAATCCGCGCGGAGCGCCAAACGTTTATGTTTACGACTTTCTTCATCATCTCTTTCTTCTTCTACTTCTTCTACTCAAGAACGCGCGAGCAGGGAGGCTCGGAGCGAGCAGTGTGGTTTGGCCTCGGGTCGGCGGCGAGCCCGGGGGTGGAAGTGAGCAGGGGCGGGCCTTCTCGGAAGGCTCGGAAGCCCGCCGGCCTTCCGAGAAGCGCCCTGAGTCGGGAGCCTTGAGACGGGGGTCAACGCAAACGGGGGTCAGCCAGAGCGCCCCGACCTTGCAGGATCCTGCAGGGCCAGGGTCGCATTGACCCGGGTTTGGGTGCAGGATCCTGCAGGATCTTGCAGGATCCTTCGCATTGACCCGGGTTTGGGTGCAGGATCTTGCAGGATTCTGCAAGGCCTGACTGACCCGGGTCTGGATTGACCCGGGTCAGAGGACCCCCGACTGAGCCTCCCCCGAAGATGCAGAACACCTCTCAGAGGGCGCGAGGGCTTCGGGCACGTCTCGCTGCCCTTGAGAAGGCATTCTCCTCCTCACTTCCCCCCCCCCTCTCTCGCCGTCGATCGGGGCCAAGGCTGGCGGGGGCCCGCCTCAGGCCCGTCCTCCGTCGCGAAGCTGCGCGCGTGCACGCCCGCGCGGCGTCCGCGAGGGGGCGGGTGCTGCGCACTGTGGCGCGGCCTTCGATCCGCACCAGCGCAGCTCGGGTGGTGGGGGGGGGCCATGGATCTCATACAGTGGAGTCCCATGCCAAGAACACACCCTGCTTGCCTCCAGGGTGCCCTGGGTTTCTTGGGTTTTGATGGTCTTGCGATGGGGAGCGTGACGTTCCCGCACCAGGCATCAAAGGACGTCTTGGGGTCTCAGGGTTGGGTTTCTTGTGGAAGGTTCCTTGTGGTCGGGTCCCCACTGTAGGTGTCCAACCCCTGGAAACCAGAAGGGGGCGTGCACGAAAACATCTCCAACGAAGAGGGTGCTGCTTTGTCTGCGTTGTTGGCGCTGCCGCGCGCGGAGGGGTCCACTGGTCGCCTGGGCGCCCGGGCGGTTCCGTGGCCCGTCTCGTACCCTATTGTGTCTCTACGGGGTCGGCCTGCCTTTGCGATGGACTGGTGAAGCCGAAATGGGTATGTAAGGAAAGACTGGGCAGGAAGGCCAACGGCGGTTCCTGTCCATTTTGAACCGGGCTCGCTGTTGGTGTCGTCGCGGAAGCTGTCCATTTGAGACTGAATACTGCCTGCCCAGCAGCGGCCGTTGTGGTTTTGGACAACATTCGCTGTTGGGCATCGTGCACATGTATATTGCACCCATTTCGGGCGTCCAACATAGAGGAGGATGACAGAGTCAGGGGGCAGGGGACCTTCACCAGGCCAAGACGGGAAGGCCCGCCAGGTTTGGTGAGTGAATCTTTCCTCTGGGGAAATTTTCCCCCCGCATCCTTGGCCTGGTTTGGGTTTCTCTCCGCCTTCCAAGGAGGAGGGGAGGAGTATGAGGGGGATGTGGCGTCGAGGTGCCTTCGCCGTGCTTCTGGGGAGCCGACCCTCGATTCTTTTGTCGGGAGTGCTGAAGTATTGTTTCGCGTGCGCTCCAGGATCTTGCGTGCTATTTTCGTTGTGTCCAAAGCGTGTGATAAAGTCTTACGCTCCGCGTGTTCTTGCCACCCGACCCCCTGCCCAGCGGAGCGGCCCTGAATTCTTAGAGGTCTCGTGGGGCGCCTTGTGGCTTCTTGGGAGGGCTCTGAGAGCCTCTTGGGTACCTCTGGAGGGCCTATGGGTCCTCGTCGGGGCCGCTTGGGGGCCTCTTGGTGGCCCTCTTTGGGGCCTTTCGAGGGTTTCTCGGGGTCTATGCGGGGCACTTGGGGCATTTCTGGCCCTCTGGGGGACCTTCGGGTGATCGAGCGAATAAGGGGGGGACGTCACAATGCCAACACAGGCCCAACAGCTTTGACAAAACAATGTTGTTGTCTCTTTCTTGCGAAGGTCGTCTTGGACGTTCTGACCGCTTGCGGCCGCCCCCCCCGTCCAGACCGCGGGGGAGGGGTAGGGCGAGGAGTCAAGACACCCTCCAGATAGCAAGCCGTCTAGCTCACTACCACCCGCCCTCCTAACACATAAGTAACACCCGCGCCTCAGCATGTTCAGCGGTCGTCTTTTGCTGGGCAGCTACTGGGAACCAACACCGAGCCCATGTGCGCGACGCTGGGGCGAGGTGCGCCACGCGTGCCAGGCGCGCCACGCGCGCCAGGCACCCCTGGGGCCCGAGCGTGCCAGGCACGCCTGGTGCGCCAGATGCGCCACGTGCCTCCGCGTGCGCCAGGTCTGTCGCATACGCCAGCCGCGCCAGGTGCGTCACGTTCAGGGCACGTGCAAAGTGTGTCAGGTGCGCCTGCGCGCGTGACAGCACACATCGGGAAACATGTCGTCGGCTCCAACCATCCTCGTCGAAAACCTATGCCCGTCATTGTGTTTGGTGGGCCTGCGCGCAGCAGGTCATTCGCCACCACCCTCGCCGTCCCTGTCAAACACCACTTCACAACGATCGCGGGGTGGCCGCGCATGATGCAGTTTTAGCCGCGAGGTGCATTTTGCATTGTGCTTTGTTACGGATGGTTGCCCTGCACACAGCACGCAATCTGCTGACACCCCCGCCGTCCCTGTCAAAAAAAATATCCCGGCAAAGCAACCTAACAGCGATGTGTAGAAGCATATCTGAAAGCATTCCCCTTAAGATTCAGATGAAAATCCAGTTGTAGAATTCTGCTGTTCTCGCAGTCGTAGTCGCATTCGCGATGACAGTCGCAGCGGCAACGGCAGTCGCAGTCACAGCCTCAGCCTCAGCCTGCCTCAGCCTCAGCCTCAGCCTGCCTCAGCCTCAGCCTGCCTCAGCCTCAGCCTCAGCCTGCTTCAGCCTCAGCCTCAGTCTGCCTTCAGCCTCGGCCTCAGCCTCAGCCTGCCTCAGCCTCAGCCTGCCTCAGCCTCAGCCTCAGCCTCAGCCTGCCTCAGCATCAGCCTGCCTCAGCCTCAGCCTCAGCCTGCCTCAGCCTCGGCCTCAGTCTGCTTCAGCCTCAGCCTCAGTCTGCCTTCAGCCTCGGCCTCAGCCTCAGCCTGCCTCAGCCCCAGCCTGCCTCGACCGCAGCATCAGCCTGCCTCAGCATTCAAAATGTGGCCCAGGAAAGGGAGTTCTGGGAAGTCGAAGAGCACGAAGTTGCCTACAGTTGGCTACGGGCATTCAAAATGTGGCCCGGGAATGGAGTTCTGGGAACTCGAAGAGCGACGAAGTGGCCTACAGTTGGCTCCGGGCATTCAAAATGTGGCCCGGGAATGGAGTTCTGGGGAACTCGAAGACACGAAGTGGCCTACAGTTGGCTCCGGGCATTCAAAATGTGGCCCGGGAATGGAGTTCTGGGAAGTCGAAGAGCACGAAGTGGCCTACAGTTGGCTCCGGGCATTCAAAATGTGGCCCGGGAATGGAGTTCTGGGAGGTCGAAGAGCACGAAGTGTGTGAAAGAAACTTCTAAGGCTGTGTGACTGTTGGCTTAAAAACGACATTACGCCACATCCGCCGACCCCTTCTGTGACTGTTGCGAGGCCAGGAGTTTCTGGCCAGCGGCGTCTTGTGTGAGGGTGCGGTGTCGCGCGCGGGTGGTGGCAGATACGTAGGGGGTCCAAATGTTTGCGTGATGCCGGTGGTCTGGGGCGTGTTTTGCGAGCGCTTTGCGTGCTGTGCACCCGGGTGCGGGGTGTCCTTCTGGGAGGTCGGCCTTTCGCCCCTCAACCAAGTGGAGGAGCACCGGAAGACGAAAGGAGCAAGAGTAGCGTGCGGAAGCTGTGATCAGCGAAGCATCACCGCGAAAGATGTGGCAGATGAGTCGAAACGGGTGAAGAGGCTGTTGACGTTCGCAGCGCGCACGAAACAGTTCGCGTAGCAGCAGCACGTCGCGTAGCACAGCGCCGAGCAAGATTGTGAGCACGTCGCGAGGAAGAGCAAGGCTGCATGCGCGGAGTGCATTGCAGTTGGCTTGACGGCTCGCAATGCGGAAGCGTCTGGTGGTCTTTTGGAGGCCTCCTGGGGGCCTCTTTGGGGGCTCCTTGGGGCGTCTTGGCGGCCTCTTGGGGGCCTCTGGCGGCCTCTTGGGGCACTCTTGGGGCCCCCTGGGGCTCGTGGGGGCGGGAAGCTAGATTTTTGAATTTTTGGTTGCCCTCTTGGGCCCCTCTTGGTGCCGTCTTGGGGCCTTCTTGGACCGTTTTGGGGACCTATTGGGGCGTCTTGGGGCCATATTGGGCCGTCGTGGGGCCGTCTTGGGGGCCTCTTGGGCTGTCTTGGGGCGGTCTTCAGGGCACGAGACGAATTTGTGAAAACTATACGTTTTACGAAGGAAAGGAGCATTTTTTTCCGTCTAGGGACCCTCTTGGGACGCATCTTGGAGGCCCCTTGGGGGCGTCTTGGGCCAGCTGGAGGCCATCTCGGGTGTTTTCGATCGCTCTTGGACCGTGTGGGACCATGTTCAGCTCTCTGGGAAGCCACTTGGAGCGCTCCTGGAGCGCTCTTGGGGCCGTCTTCGGGGCTCTCTTGGGCCGTCTTCGGCGCCTCTTGAGCCGTCTTGGCGCCCTCTTGGGCTGTCTTGGGGCCCTCTTGGAGGCTTCTTGGACCGTCTTGGTGCGGTCTTGGGGGCCTCTTGGGCTGTCCGGAAGCGTCGGAAAGCCCAAAAGGCGAATTTGTGAAACATGTACGTTTTACTCAGGGAACGGGCCAACTTTTTGCGTCTAGAGGCCCTCTTGGGGCGCATCTTGGATGCCCCTTGGGCTCTTGGGGGCACCTTGGGCCGTCTGGAGGCCGTCTTCGGTGTCTTTGATCGCTCTTGGACCGTCTGGGACCATATTGAGCTTTCTTGGAGGCCACTCGGAGCGCTCCTGGAGCGCTCTTGGGGTCGTCTTCGGGGCTCATTTGGGCCGTTTTCGGCGCCTCTTGAGCCGTCTTGGCGCCCTCTTGGGCTATTTTGGGACCGTCTTGGAGGCTTCTTGGGCCGTCTTGGGGCGGTCTTCGGGGCCTCTTGGGCCGTCTGGGAGCATCGGAAGACCCAGACGGCGAACTTGTGAAACATGTGCGTTTAACGGGCAAGTTTGTGCGTCTAGGGACCCTCTTGGGACACATCTTGGAGGCCTCTTGGGGCCTCGTGGGGACCTCTTGTGCCGTCTAGGAGGCCTCGTAGCCCGTCTTTGGGCCACCTTGGGCGTCTTGGAGCGCTCGTTTGGCGTCACGGGGCCATTTCGAGGCCACCGGAGGAGTCCTTGCAGGATTTTTGGGAGCGGATGACCCCCCTTCGGGGGAATCGGAGGAATCGGGGAATTTGGCCGGACCCACCCCCCACTCCAAATCGACCGGACCAGGCTCCCGGCTTGGAGGCCATTCGGAGCGCTCCTGGAGCGCTCTTGGGGCCGTTTTCGGGGCCCTCTTGGGCCGTCTTGGGCGCCTGTTGGCCCGTCTTGGGGCCCTCTTGGTCTATTTTGTGACCCTCTTGGAGGCTTCTTGGCGGGAGCATCGGAAAACCCAGAAGGCGAACTTGTGAAAAATGTCCGTTTAACGGAGGGAATTGGCAAATTTTTGCGTCTAGGGACCCTCTTGGGACGCATCTTGGAGGCCTCTTGGGGCTCGTGGGGACCTTGTGCCGTCTAGGAGGTCTCGTAGCCCGTCTTAGGGCCACCTTGGGCGTCTTGGAGCGCTCGTTTGGCGTCTCGGGGCCATTTCGAAGCCACCGGAGGAGTCCTTGCAGGATTTTCGGGAGCGGATGACCCCCCTTCGGGGGAATCGGGAGAATCGGGGGAATCGGGGGAATCGGGGAATTTGGCCGGACCCCCCCCCCCCCCTCCAAATCGACCGGACCAGGCTCCCACGGGAGGGGTTTGGGGAGGGGGAATCTCACACGCCGATGAACCCCAAAGGGTCGGCGGATTTGGAAAGATTCGCAACCCTTTCGGGAATGCGGTCCGCGCAGGCAAAAGTGGCCACAGTAGCTCCCACCTGGAACCAATGTAATAGAAGCGGTAATAGTAGCAGTAGTAGTAGTAGTAGTAGTAGTAGTAGTAGTAGTAGTAGTAGTAGTAGTAGTAGTAGTAGTAGTAGTAGTAGTAGTAGTAGTAGTAGTAGTAGTAGTAGTAGTAGTAGTAGTAGTAGTAGTAGTAGTCGTAGTAGTAGTAGTCGTAGTAGTAGTAGTAGTAGTAAGTAGTAGTAGTAGTAGTAGTAGTAGTAGTAGTAGTAAGTCGTAATTACAAAAAAAACAAAAAAAAAAAAAAAAAGTAAAAAAAAAAAAAAAAAAAAAAAGGTTTTTTTTTTAAAAAGTTGTGATAGTAAGTAGTAGTAGTGGCCCTCAGGTGTGGGTTAGTCGTAGTAGTAGTAGTAGTAGTGGTAGTAGTAGTAAGTAGTAGTAAGTAGTAGTAAGTAGTAGTAAGTAGTAGTAATAGTAGAAGTAGTAGTAGTAGTAGGTAGTAGTATTGAAATACTCTCTTGTAGTTGCGTTTTTAAGTCGTAGTAGTAGCAATAGTGCCGTAGTTTTCAGTAGTCCGTATCGTAGTAGTATAGTATATTAGTACTAGTATCAGAGTAGGAGAGTAGTAGTAGTATAGTAGGAGGAGTAGTAGTAGTAGTAGTATTAGTATTAAGTAGTGACTTAGTATTAGTAGTAGTAGTAGTAAGTAGTAGTAGTGTATAGTAGTAGTCTGTAGTAGTGTATTAAAGTCGTTAAAGTTGTTTATTGTTTTAGAGTAGTATACACTAAGTAGGTAGTAAGTAGTAGTAAGTGATAGTATAGTTTTAGTCGTTTGTAAGTAGAAGTAGTAGTAGAGTAGTCGTAGAATATTAAGTACTAGTTTTGTAGTTTGTACTAGTCTTAGTACTTGAAAGTCGTAGTAGTAGTAGTAGTGGTAGTAATAGTAGTAGTATATAGTAGTAGTAGTAGTAGTAGTAGTAGTAGTAGTAGTCGTAGTCGTAGTCGTAGTCGTAGTCGTAGTCGTAGTCGTAGTCGTAGTCGTAGTCGTAGTCGTATTCGTAGTCGTAGTCGTAGTCGTAGTAGTAGTAGTAGTAGTAGTAGTAGTAGTAGTAGTAGTAGTAGTAGTAGTAGCAGTAGTAGTAGTAGTAGTAGTAGTAGTAGTAGTAGTAGTAGTAGTAGTAGTCGTAGTAGTAGTAGGGGTGGTAGTAGTAGTCGTCGTCGTAGTAGTAGTCGTGGTCGAATCAAAAAAAGGTGGTGTGCGGAAGCTGCGCGGCACTCGGGTTCACAGCCCGCAGTTGCCAGGCGTATCAGTGCAGCGGCGCGTGCAAGAGAAGACTACCGAAGTCGGCGTTCCCCGACCCTCACAATGTCCCGCGCGACACAAAAAAAGGCACTCTGAAGTGCAAGACCTGCAAATGATGCCGAATCGGGCGCGCGCGCTGAGGAAAAAGGAGAACGAGGACAGGAGAATGGGGGGTGAGGCGGAGGACACAGGGGAGAATCATCGAACGTGTCGAGGTGACGGGCCACGAACAAGAGGAGGGGGACGAGGAGGAGGGGGACGAGGAGAGGGTGGTTGAGGAGGAGGATGAGGGGGACACTGAGAGGAGGCTCTGGGTTATGGTCTTTGGGTGAGAGGTTCTTGTATGTGTATCGGAATTTCGCGGCACTCCTTTCGGGGGCCTCTGGAAAGCAGTTTTGACGCCACTGGGGGGCCGACGTGGACAAGGCGGGTGAGGGGGAGGCGGAGGGGGACGCGGAGGAAATGTTCTGGGTCATGGTTTTGGAATTCTTCGCCTCGGGAGCGCGAATCCCGCTTGTGCGATGATCGCTGGGATCTCTGGTGGTGCTTCTCGCGGGACTCTTGGAGGCAGTTTCGAAGCCTCTTGGGGGCCGTTTTGGGGCCGTTCTGGGGCCTCTTGGGGTGCCTCTTGGGGCCTCTTGGGGGCGTCTTGGGGGCCTCTTGGGGCCTCTCGGGGCCTTTTAGGGCCGTCTCGGGGCGGAAGGCTCGGGATGTCAGTTCGGGCTCCCTCTCTTGGGCCCCTCGTGGGGCCGTCTTGGGGCTCTCTTGGGCCGTCCTGGGGGCCTCTTGGGCTGTCTTGGCGCCCTCTTGGGCGGACTTGGGCGCGTGTTGGGGGCCTCTTGGGCCGTCTTGGGGCGGTCTTGGGGTGCTCTTGGACCGTGTTCAACGCCGTGAAGGCCGAGAAGCCGTATATGATCAAAATGTACGTTTTCCATAGGAATTTGAAGATTTTCGGCTCTTCGGCCCTTCTGAGAACTGCTCTTGGAGGCCTCATGGGCCGTCTTGGAGGCCTCGTGGCCCGTCTTGGGGCCATCTTGGGCGCCTTGGAGCGTTCGTTTGGCGTCTCGGGGCCCTCGTGGGCCGTCTTGGAGGAGTCTTGGGGCCTTCTTGGGCCGCCTTGAGAGACTTTTGAGCCCAAAGAAGCCCCGTGAGTCGCTCGGGCGGGGCCATGGGGGGGGGGTCAAATCGCCAGTTTGGGGTCCCTGGGGGGGGACTGTAGGGGGGGGAACTATCTCACACGCCTAGGGACCCACAAGGGGTCGGCGGACTTCTGCGGCACCCTGTCCGGCACCCGCCCAGACCCCCCTGTGGAGTCATCTGCTGCTCTCTTTTTAGCCCATGAGAAACCTATCAGTCTTCGCTGTTAGGTAACAACAACACGAAGTGCTCGCGGGCCTCACGAACTGGACTCCAGACTTTGCCCCAACGTGTACTTTGTATTGTTGTTTGACAGGGTTGGTGGTGGGGGGGGGGGCGCATCGGGTTGGTTGCGCATGCTCCGAATTTGGAGGTAGAGTGCGTTTCGTATGATTTTTTGTCAGGGATGGTGGCGGGGCGGGAGCATGGTTCCTGGTTGGCCGCTGGTCACTTGGGTGAGGGGGTATAATGATAGGGAACAGTGATCAAGTACCCAGTGGGGACGCTGCAAGCTGTCTCGCTCACTCGCACCCGCCCTCCCAACACATAAATAGCACCCGAACCTCAGCATATTCATATGTCGCCATCGACAATCATCGGGAATTAGTGAAGACGCCAGCCAGGTGCGCGACGCCCGCGAGGTGCGCCGCACATGCCTGGTGCGCCACATGCAACAGGTGCGTCGCATGGGGCAAGTTATCGACCCTCCACCATCCCTGTTGAAAGCCGGTGCGTTGTGCACTGTGTTTGTAGAAGCGCGGCCGCAAACACTCTGCACTTGTTTCTCGCAGGAGCGGTGGGCCTGCACGCAGCTGGCAACATGCCGTCCCCCCCGCCGTGTGGTCCAACAACCGGTGCAACGTGATCGCGGGGCGCCCGCGCGTGGTTCACCTGCTGGTGCAGAGCACACTTCGTATTGTTTTTTGCCAGTGGTGGTGGGGGGTAAAACGACGCGAACATCGGGACAAAATCGGATCGGGATAACTCGAAATCTCTGAGAATCGGCGGGTTTGGAGGATGTATTGGGCGCCGCGGCCGCTCCAGAGCGTTCCGGAACGCTCTGAGAGCGCTCCGGAACTCTCTGGAGCGATTTATCCCGATCCTAGCCCTGTTTTAGGGGTTGTTGGCACTGCACACAGCAGGCAAACTGCAGGCCCCGCCGCCACCCTTGGCAGCAACCCCTGCAAAGTGATCGTGGGGCGCCCGCGTCCGATCTAAGTTTTGATGCGGCGTTTGCAAGTGATGGTGGGGCGGTGGTGACATTGTACGCAGCAGTCAACATGCCAGCATCCCCGCCGTCCCTGGCAAACACCATTTCAGAGTGATCGCGCGGCGTCCGCGCATGCTCCACATTCTCGTGCA
>CAUYUJ010014102.1:315849-328349 GCA_963575745.1 Prorocentrum cordatum
AGGATGGCGATGGCACGAGACTCACTGCCAGCGAGCCTTTCGGGATCGGAGGCGAGCCCGAGTCAGATGCGCCAAGTGGTGCGCCGAACTGAAGAGTCAGGCGAGGCCTGGCGATGTCGAGGAGGAAGCGCGCAGGCATGTGGACGACCTGGCATGCGCGGCGCAGTGGCCTCGACGCAGAGCAACAGTCTCGACCCCAAGAGCGCCTCCCACCTCGACTACGCGAGCCACCGCGGCATCGCCTGCCAGCGGGGGCCCATGAAGAGCCAGGAGATCCACGTCGACCTCGCGCTCGACGCGTCGGCGCCGCCCCGAGCTGCTTCTGAGGCCAGCCAGGGCCTGTCAGGAGAGAGCGCGGATGAGGGCGCCCCTGTCAGTAGGACGCAACGCGCAGACCGGCGTTTCATCGCGGTCAGCCCCAACACTTGGGGCAGCTTCCAGGACGTCGGCGAGTGGCAAGCGGCCCACGTGAGCGGCCGAGGCCCGCGCCCGGGGCGCCCAGGAAACGCGGCTCGACAGGGCTGCTGTCGATGAGGCCTCCAAGTGGGCCCTCCTGCGCGGTTTCAGGGCGAGCTTCTCGGGGGCCAACCGCGCTGGGGAGCGCGGCCTCGCAGCGAGTCGGGGCGCTATGGCGGGGTTTGTCAAGCACGTCGGCAGCAAGCTTATCACGCGCGAACAGATGGGGCTTCGTAGTTCAGTGGCGGGCAGGACAGCGGCCATGCATCTGGACGCCGTCGTCCCCACTGGGGTCTTCTGGCTTACCATCTACGGCCATTTGGGTAGGGAAAGCTCTGGGCCCGGCCTGGAGCTCCTGCAGGAGCTCGGCGCGCACCTCCAAGGGGCTCGCGAACCCTGGATCTCGGGCGGGGATTTCAACGCGCAGGCTGTCAGACAGGGGCCCCTGAAGTGGAGCCGGGTGTTAGGTGCCAGCATTGCCGCGTCATCGAGCGCGACCTTTTCCTCGGGTGCTGGCACGAGCTGCCGTCTCGACGTCTTCAAGGTCTCGCGCGGCGCGGCCAATGGCATCGCTGATGTCTCTGCCCTGCATGCGGCCCCGTGTGGGCCGCGCTCGCCAGTGCAGGCCACCGTCCGCGGGCCCAGCCTCCGCGCGCCGGGTTCGGTCAGGGTCGAGCGGGGACCTTTCCCGACTGCGGCCCAGACGGGCTGCCGGAAAGCTCCCATCGAGCACCTGGGCGTGGGCCTTGGGCCAGGTGCCGAAGGAGGCCGCCCTTCAGGACCTCTGGGCGGAGTGGCTGACGCGCGCGGAAGACGAGTTGTGCTTTCAGCTTCATCTAGTCCATGGACTAGACAAACCTTGCCGTGGTCGGGCCCAAGAGTTCCAACGTAAGCAGAATCAGCTGCAGACACCTCTGCAGAGTCAGTGGGATGAAGGCACCAGCCCCGAATCGAGAGCCCGGCGGGCCCCCGCGGCCCGGATGCGCAAGATCGAGAGCCTCTGGAATCACCCCAAGGCCCCGCTGTACTGGGAGACACTCGATAAGCACTTCAGAGTCCTTGCCAAGGCCGATGAGAAGACGCTGCGGCCAGACCTGGCGCGAGTGGGAGGCAAAGACCTCCTCCTGCAGGCTGCTTCGGGGGGCGGCGAGAGACCCCGCCTGGCCCGGGCCAGCGTCGACAGCGTAGCCGGGCGGGACCTCGAGGAGCAAGCGAAGGCTAAGTGACAAAAATGGCGGGAGTGGGCAAGGCAAGCTACGGTAGGAGGAGCGAAGGAAGCTCGTAAGTATACTCCCTTCCAATCCCCCAACCGCTGGGCTCCGAAGGCATGCCCCTGCACGGCGACTCCGCGTTGGGCCACCTCATGGACGAGAGGGCCTCTTACTGGCAGGGCGCCGCGCGCAAAATCACCTCGGCCCAGGCCGCAGCAGCGGCCCAGCCCCGCCTCCCCCCGCCCAGCCTCGACCATCTAAAACAGACACTGTAGCAGTTCCGTCGCGACGTGGGGCTAGGAGTTGATGGAGTCAGCCCTCGATGCTGGCCACTGCTAGGAGATCCGTTTCTTTTGCGGCTGCTCGACATCCTGCTTATGTGGGAGCAGCAGCCCGGCCTGCCAGAGTGCTGGCTGACGATCATCGTTCTCGCTGGTAAGCTAGATGGTTCGGGCGGATGACCGATGGCTCGAACACGCGGCCTCCTTCGAGCGCGGGCTCGACTTCGGAGGGGCCTCGCTAGAGACTGGGAACGGGCGCGCCCCCTCGAGAGCTTCCTGGGCATCAAGGACAACGCGTGTGAGCGAGCGGGCTGGGGGCACAACGCCCGCTCGTTCGTCGCGCGTCTCTCGCGCCTCGAGGCCGCCACCCCCTTCGCGGACTTATCTCAGTTTTACAAGAGGGCCGTTCACATGGCACTCATGCGCGAGGCGATCGCCACGCAGATGCCGACCATATTGGCGCTCGCAGCGTGCAAGCTGCACGCGGGCCCTCGAGACATCGAGAAGAAAAAGAAGCGGGAGCAACAGAGGGAGGAGGTGGAGGAGAAGGCGGAGGAGGAAACGGGGCGCAAGGGGCCCGTTCCTGCTTCTCACAGCGCGCTCGCGGCCCAGATGCCCCCCCCCACAGGCCGAAAGCCTGCCGGGCAGCCCCCGTTGGCGCCGACCTCGGCGCGCGGCGCCGGCGCAGGGGCGCCTGGAGGAGGGGAGGGGAGGACCTCCCTGCACCCCCTCCTCTTGCGCACGCCTCCTCCTCCTCCTCCTCCTCCTCCTCCTCCTCCTCCTACTCCTCCTCCTTCTCCTCCTTTTGCTCCAATCTCCTCCTCCTCCTCCTCCTCCTCCTCCTCCTCCTCCTCCTCCTCCTCCTATCTCCTATCTCCTTTCTTTTATCGTCGCAGATCGCCTGCGGACGAGGGGTCGGCGGCAACTCCTTCCCAATCGCGTGACCCTCGACAGCATCGTCGAGAGCCGCGGGGGCGGGGAGGATCGGCGGCCGATGTGGACTCGCTTGCGCTACGTTCATGATCATTGATTTCAGCCCCTCACCTCACTACACCTTGCTTCTCCTCTGCCTTCCTGTCTGCCTCCTCGCCCTCCTGCTCGGGTTCCAGTCCCTGATCTCTTTCCTCCTGTAGCTCCCTTCGGTTCAGCCTGACGGGGCACACGGTTTGGGGAAAGCTTGGCTAACCATTTGTTGTTTTGCATTCGCTCGGGAAACTGAGCACGCGCGATTACAGCGAGGGTTGCAAAAGTTTGGGAAGCGTCGTCCTGTCCCTTTCCATGGTCTGGTAGTTTCCAAGAATGATCGCGGGGCAGTCATCAAGTGGGTCGAGCAGCGGGTTCAATGCGGTAGCTTGTGCAATCGAGGAAGCAACAGGAAAGGTGATGGCATCAAAACCGACCCCCCCCCACCACCACACACACACATTACACATTGCCCAAGTCAAGCCCCACGAGAGCCTCGGGCACAATGTACGATGCTGTTGCTGTTGATGATGGTGGTGGTGATGATGACGGTGGTGGTGGTCGTGACGATGTCGATGTCGATGGTGATAGTACTGATAATGATGACGGTGACGACGGTTATAATGATTATGGTGGTGGTGATGGTAATAAGGAAAAGGAGGAGGACGAGGTGGAGGAGGATGAGGGCGACGAGAACGAGGGGGAGGGGGAGGGGGATGAGGAGGAGGAGGCGGAGGAGGAGTAGGAGGAGTCAGGACGACGTCCAAAAATTTGGGCTACATGCGCTTCTCTCTTTGCCACAAATTCCGAGGCATTCCTGACGGCCGCACAACGATTCGACTCCTCGTTATTCCGTGACTCCTCTCTGTCGGCCAACTGAGGGTGGAGAAGGACCGGCGAGTGATGATTGGGAGTCACCAGTGGGGGGAAGGGGGAATGGTAATGTGCCAGGTGATGACGTAGGAGACGAGAAGAGGGATGATGATGATGCTGCTGCTGGTGATCATGATGATGCTGACGATGACGACGATGATGATGATGATGATGACACTGATGATGACGACGATGCTGATGCTGATTCTGATGATGCAATTTGGTGATGATGCGGATGATGATGCTGATGATGATGATGATGGTGATGGCGATGGTGATGATGATGATGATGGTGATGATGATGGTGATGCTGATGGCACTGAACGATGACCATATTCATGACGATGGCGATGACGATGACGATGATGATGACGATGACAATGGCGGTGATGATGATGCTGCTGACGACGAGGATAATCACGCAGGTTATGATGATTATGATTGTGATGATAATGCTGATGGTGATGATGGTGAGGATGATGCTGCTGATGATGAAGATCATGCTTAGAAGGATGATTATACCGATGACGATGAGGAGGAGGATGCTGAAGCTTCTGCCGCTGATGCTCCTGATAACGACGACGACCACGACGATGAGGATGGTGCTGATACTGATGATGATGCTGATGATGGCGATGATGATGATGCTGATGATGAGCATGGCGATGACGGTGATGATGATGAGAAGGATGAGGATGCTGATTATGTTGATGATGCTGATGGTGATGCTGATGATAATGATGCTGATGCTGATGCTGATGTTGATGCTGATGCTGCCGATGATGCTGGTGATGATGATGCTGGTGATGCTGATGAGGAGGATGTTGTTGCTGCTGATGATGATGCTGCTGATGATGATGCTGATTATGATGGTGATGATGTTGATGATAATGATGACGATGGTGATGCTGCTGACGATGATGCTGATGCTGATGCTGTTGCTGCTGACGATGATGCTGGTGATGATGATGCTGGTGATGGCGATGATGTTGCTGCTGATGATGAAGATGATGATGAAGATTATCATGCCCATGATCATGATGATGCTGATGATGATCATGCTGACGCTAATGATTATGCTGCTGATGAGGACGGCGATGATAATGATACTGAACGATGATGGTGATAGTTAACGATGCTGATGGTGCTGATTGTAATGATGATGATGCTGATGATGATTATTATGATGCTGCTGATGATGACGATGATGACCGTGATGATGATGATGAGGATGATGATGATGATGATGATGATGATGATGATGATGATGATGATGATGATCAGGATAGCGACGAGATGATGATAGTGTTGATGGTGATGGTGGGAGTGGTGGTGGTGATGATGCTGATGCTGATGATGATGAACATGATGATGATAATGGTTCTGCTGCTGCTGCTAATGATGAGGTTGATGATGATAATGATGTGTAGGAGGTCGAGGGGAGGAGGAGGAAGAGGAGCAGGAGGAGGAGGAGGAGGAGGTGGAGGAGGAGGAGAAGAAGAATAGGGTGAGAGGGAGGAGGAGGGGGAGGACGATAAGTGGAGGTAGCGGAGGAGGACGAGGGTGAGGGGCCGATAGGAGGAGTGAGAAGAGGAGGAGAAGGAGGAGGAGAAAGAGGACGGAGGAGGAGGAGGAGAAGGAGGAGGGAGGAGGAGGAGAAGGAGGACTAGGAGCAGGAGGAGAGGATCGAGGGAAGAAAGCAGGATGAAGAGGTGGAAGAGGAGGAGGAGGGCGGAGGAGGAGTAGGAGGAGGAGGAGGAGGAGAGGAGGAGGGAGGAGGAGCAGGAGAAGGAGGAGGAGGAGGAGGAGGAGGAGGAGGAGGAGGAGGAGGAGGAGGAGGGGAGGAGGAGGAGGAGGAGGAGGAGGAGAGGAGGCGGAGGGGAGGAGGCGGATGAGGATGAGGAGGAGGAGGAGGAGGATAAGGGGTGCATAGGCGGTGGACGAGGAGGAGTAGGATGAAGGAGGAGGATGAGGAGAAAGAGGGATAGGAGAAGGATGAAGAGGTGGAGGGGGAGGGGGAGGATGAGGAGGAGAAGGAGGAGGAGGAATCTGCTTCTCCCTGCAAGTGTTACAGCCGTACGCCGATGCACGATCGTCTCGGTTGCGACGGAAGCTTCCTGAGATGCTGTGTTGCTTGCTGAGATAGTGCGCTGCCGTTGGCACCCGTCCTCCGCGTCGCCTCTTCTTCCTCCTCTCCCCCGCTTCGCCCCCACTCCGGCGCCCCTCCGTGGGCCTCGGTCTCTGTGGTTGTAGGCGTACGCGTGCATGTAGCGGGCGCTCTGGCTGGGTGGGCTCCTGTTACTCAGCGAGCTTCCAGTGTCCTCCGGTAGGAGTTGCCTCTGAACAGTATGATTTCACCTTTTCTTCTCGCTCCAGTTCAGTTGCTCCCTCCTTTCGCTCCTGCTTGTCCTCCTCTCCTCCGCCCGGTCTCACCGATACGATTTTGGGGTGCACCCGTATCGTCCTGCGTTCGCTTGTCATGGCGTCACGTTGTGCTCGATTCATCGGCGTGGCCGTTTGGGCCCTCCGGCAGGGTTTGACGCAACTCTCCGATGCACCCGCAGCCCTAGGGGCCGTTGCGCTCCGGGCGCGGCCTGCGGGCAGCGGCCTCCGGCGGCCGCCCCTCCCGGAGCGGCCTCGGCGAGGCAGAGGCAGCCGCTGGAGCGCACCCCGAGGCTGAAGCGCCGAGAGCCAGCGGAAGTCCGCGGAGGACGCGCGCGCACAGTGCCGCGTCGGCGCCGCTCGAGGCGTCGTCGAGGCCCTCGGCCCAGGAGTGCGGAGGGGTTCGCAGCATGGACTCCCTCTGCTCCTGCCCGAGCCGGGGGCCACTGCCAAGTGTCGGGGGCACGGCTCGGCTCTCCGGCTCCTGCCCTCCTCGTCCTCCCTTCCTCCTGTAGGGGGCCACGTGCGAACCCTGACCTCCCGTAGGGGGGTAGGGGTAGGGTTCGCATGTGGCCCCCTATCCTGGCTGCCCTCCGGCAGCTGCCATTCAGTGCAGGCGTCGTCGGTGCGTCTTTTGCCTGTGCTGACTCTGGAGGCCCCTCTCAAAGTACGGCGGACTTGGCAGAAGAATGCGCTGGACGCCTCCGCTTCATCTTCCTCGGCGGGCTTCCGGTGGATCCGGGGCGCGCGGTTGTCACTTAGCAGCTGTATCGTAGCAGGTGAGCACTCGTTCCTGGATTTCGACCTGACAGGTTCGTAACTGTCTCCAGGAAGGCCTCCTCTGAAGCAACATGTCGGACGCTCGGCCAGTAAGTGCGTTAACGAGAAAAACTGTCTGCCCCTGGGGTATCTCAATGGCCCTTCGAGGGAGGAGGACCGGGGAGAGGAGGACCGGGGAGAGGAGGAGGAGGAGGAGGAGGAGGAGGAGGAGGAGGAGGAGGAGGAGGAAGAGGAAGAAGAGTGGCGGCCTGTAACGTGCCCCTTCCTCTGCGGCCGCTGTGCTCGGTTCGCAGGTGGGTGGCGTCACCGCGGCGCGGAGACTGCACCGGCCACTGAAGAGAGCGAGCGCCCCTTCCCCCCCCCCGACACCCTTCTCCCGTGTGTTTGTATATAGAGAGAGAGGGAGAGGGAGACAGAGACAGAGAGACAGAGAGGGAGAGGGAGAGGGAGAGGGAGAGGGAGAGGGAGAGGGAGAGGGAGAGAGAGAGGGAAAGAAAGAGATACAGAGACAGAGAGAGAGAGAGGAGAGAGGGCGGCGAGATCGGCGGCCCCCCCCTTCGCGTCACCCAGCTGCCCGCGCCCCCGCTCGCTTCCGCTTGCCTGCTGTCTGACGGCTGCCAGGGCAGGTGGTCGGTCGAATGGGACCCCCCTTGCATCGTTCACTCTTCCTCCTCCTCCCCCTCCTTCTCCTCCTCCTCCTCCTCCTCCTCCTCCTCCTCTTCCCTCCTTTGCCCCTTCCAATCATTCCCCTCCCCCCTCCCCCTCCCTCCTCATCCTCCTTCTTCCTGCTGCTCCGCCTCCTCCTCCTCCTTCTAGGTCGTGGGCGCAGTCGTCCGTCGTCGGAGGGGGGCGGGTCGCTCACAGGTACTCGAAGGGCCCCTCGGCGCCTCCCCAGCCCGTCTTGGCTGAAGTTGATGAAGGGGTGACTGTTCCCCTAGTAGGTGATGCCGCACTGCAGCAGACTTTACAAGAGTGGTTGCCGATTTGGTGCAAACATAATCGAGCTGGTGAGCCCCCGCCTTGGCACTGGAGGTGTGAAGATAGCTTGCCGCCGATTACCTCGGAGCAGGTCCTTGTGGCTGCCAAGTCGTTTCCCCCAGGCACGGGCCTGGGGTGGGATTCCTTTCACCCCCAGCTCCTTCTTCAGGTCTCCCCCGCGCTCGTCCAGGCCTTTGCCGATATCCTCACGGCCTGGGAACGGGACCCCTCTGTGGGCCCGTTGTGGCTCGTCGTGGTTGTGTTTCTTGCGAAACCGTCTGGGGGGGTAAGGCCTATCGGCCTCCTTCCCCTCTGGGCCCGAGTGTGGAGCAGGATTCGGCATGCCAGATGCGCGGCGTGGGAAAGGGAGCTGGACGCGCCCTTTTTCTGGGGTTTGAGCACGTCCACAGCATGCGACAAGAGCGCATGGGTTCACAATGCGATGGCTGCTTTTGCTCGGGAAACTCGGGGCTTAGTTTCGGGTACTTTGTTTCTGGACCTTCGCAAATTCTACGAGCATATCAGCCATGCTGAATTACTTGCGGCAGCTGAGCAGGTGGCCTTTCCGAAGGCCCTCTTGAGGGCCTATTGCACGGTTTACCGTTCCCCGAGGCGGGTGTCTTGGCAAGGGGCGATTTCCAGAATCGTCTCGCCGAATGGCACCGTGATTGCTGGCTGTTCGGGGGCCACCTCGCTCGCTCGCCTGGTGCTCGTGTCGGTGCTGCGCAGAGTGGTATCGTCGTGCCCAACTGTTATCCTGAAAAGTGTCATCGATGATATTTCTTTTCAGTCCATCGGAGGCCAGGCCACGGTGTGCACGGAGCTTTCGGCGGCGTTCAATCTTGTCACCCAGGACCTCCAGGCTAGGGGCCTCCCAACTGCCTGGAACAAGCTGGGGCTTTTGGCGTCGTCAGCCTCCCTGGCCAACCAGCTGGCCTCGTGCTGCCAGCTCCCTGAAGAGGCCAGGTCGCCTGTCCACCGCGACCTTGGAGGGGACGCGACGGATGGTGCAAGGCGGCGAGTGTCTACCCACCAGGCCCGCTTCCTGGAGGCCCAAGCCAAGGTGGCCAAGGTCCTCAGCCTCCGCGAGGCTGGGGCCCCGACGGGTGGAATCTTTCGGGCGGGCGTCACCGCCAAGGCTCTCTGGGGGGGCCAACATCCAGGGGCTGCCTGATGGAAAGCTGAAGAGTTTAAGAGTTGCGGCTGTCAAAGCCGAGGGGAGGCTGCCCAAGGGATGCTCGCTCGGATTGGCTCCGATGTGCACGCGTGGGGGTTGGCCGCGAGATGCCTTGGTGCAGGTCTCAGCAGACGCGATCAAGACGTATGTTCAGATTCTAAATGATGGCAGGCTGTCTGAGCGCGTGCTTTCAGTTTTGTTTGCAAAGGCCCAGGAGGTCGCCCAGAGGCCGAAACCTTGGACACTGGTCAAGGACCCTGTGTCCGCCCTGGTCTTAACCTGCCTGAGGATCGGCAGGGACCTTTCTCGGTGCAGGAGGCCCAGGGGCAGGTTTGGGACCTGACTCAGGTCTCGGTCGCTTTCATGGCCAGGCGCGCGCGTTTTTCGGCGCGGAGATCTTCGGACCTAGCGGCCTTGGGCAAAATCGGACCAGGCAAGGCCTGGCGCGCAGAACTTTTTTGGCAACCGCTGAGCGAGCTGCTGCATGGAAGGATCGACGGGGAGGGCGAGGCTGTTGGGACGGGTGGTCCGTGGGGGGTCAGAGAGCAGCGTGCGCTCCGAGGACTACTCATGGGTTCTCATTGGTGCCGGCACAGGCTCAGCGAGCATAACCCTGAGCTGGCGCCAGAATGCCTGGTGTGTGGTGGGCGAGGCACTTTGTTCCATCGCCACTTTCAATGCCAGGCTTGGTCGGCCTGGCGCCGCGACAATCTTCCCGTGTGTGTGCAGCGCGCAGCCAGCAGAGTTTCGACTTGCAGCGTCGAGCTGCAAGAGCGGTTTTCCCGAGGAATCGTCCCTGACCCGTGCCAGCTTCTGGCCAGGAAACCCTGGGATCCTTCCACGGAGTTTCGCGTTGACGGAGGCCTTGCTGGGCCGCTTATGCTTTCCGAGGGGCATGTTTTCTGTGATGGTTCAGGCCTAGATGGACTGTTCCCGTCCATGCGTGTTGCTGGATGGGGAGTCACCGTCTTCGATGAGTCACGCAGGTGCATAGCGGAGTGGTATGGTTCTGTGCCCCCAGCCACCTTGCCTGATCAGGTGGCGCGTGACGGCGAGGACTATAGTGTTTTTATCGTCTCGAAGCTGTGCGCTGGCGATTTCACTCTGTACTCTGACTGCAAGGGAACGCTAGACTGCTGTAAAAATAGAGCGCGCTCGGTCTCCTCGGCCAACCCCAGGGCCCAACTCTGGATTCAGTCTTGGGCTTCGGGAGGCCTTGAGGGGGCCAGGTTTAAGAAGGTTCCTGCTCACGCCTCGGCCAAGGATGTCAGAGACGGCCTCTTGTCAGATTTCGAGCGCACTGGTAACCATGGTGCTGATAGGCTGGCCAAGCAGGGGGCCTCGCTTGTCCAGCACGATGAATGTGACACCCTCCTGGCCAAGGGTTGCCTGTACCTGGCCCGTGAGGTGTTGCGGTTTATAACGCGTGCGGAAGTTTACTACAGTGAGCTGGGGGTCTACGACAATGTAGGTGCCCAGGGCCTGTCTTTGGTTTCCCTGGACCTCCCCTCGGACCACGACGCTCGGCTCGAGTGGGCTCGGGCCGAGGATGAGGCAGCTGCGCCCCCCCCCCTCGTGTTGAGGCCCCGACGGTCCCTGACCCTGCGGCTGCCGCCTCGCTGGAGAGATTCCTGGATAGGGCGTCCGAAGGCACGCAGCCGTGGAAGGCGGGGGGCCACTGCCTGTTAGAGTTTCCTGTGGAGTCTTCGGAGGAGGGAGAGGATCACCCGCCCCTCCTCTTTGCTCCACCTGTGGCAGCTACGCAACGACGGTCACAGGTTCCAGGGGCTTGCATTCTGGATGCCAGGGCTCGGCTCATTCTTTGATCGGCCCTGGTAAGAAGAACACGTCGAGTTTTTTAAAGCTCAAGCACCCGAATCGGGCGCGACGGCTGGGGCCCCCGAGATCTCCTGGGGCTCTGGCTCGCGAGCTTTTCGGTTCTCGGTTCCAGGTCGGAGGTTTGGGGTCCCAGCCGACGATTTGGACTTCGAGAGCCCAGCAGTTTTCGGGAACCGCCACTCTCTGCATGGCAGACTGTCTTCAGGCTTTTGGGCTGAATGAGGTGGAGGCCCGTGAGCTCGGGCGAGAGTTCCGTGTCCAACAGGCTGCTGTTGTCGAGCTCGACGAAGAATTTTCCTAAGGGGGCCCTGTCGCTGGCCCACGGTGCGCAGCCTATGCCGAGCCGCACCGTGGTGACAAAAAGGTCCTCTCCGATGGGCCCCCTTAGGGTTTTTGCACCCGTCGGATTCTCTCTCTCTCTCTCTCTCTCTCTCTCTCTTCCCCCGAGTGGCGTGCAATCCTTCCTCGTGTGTTAGACGTGAGTCGTCTTCGCTGTTCGTCTTCGCCTGGTCGTCTTTGCAATGACCTTCGCTGGCGGTCGTCTTCGCTGGCGGTCGTCTTCGCCGGCGTCGTCTTCGCTCGCCGTCGCCGTCGCTTGCGGGCCGCGGTCGCCGTCGCCGTCGCCGTCGCCGCCGTCGGCGTCGGCGTGGTCGTGGTCGTCGCCGTCGTCGTCGTCGCCGTCGTCGTCGCCGTTGCCGCCGTTGTCGTCGTCGTCGTCGTCGTCGACGTCGACGTCGTCGTCGTGGTCGCCGTCGTCGTCTCGTCGTCGTCTCGTCGTCGTCGTCGTCGACGCCTCGTCGTCGACGGCGTCGTCGTCGTCTTCGTCGTCGCCTGGTCGTCGTCGCCGTCGCCGTCGCCGCTGTCGTCGTCGTCGTCGTCGTCGTCGTCGTCGCCCGGTCGTCGTCGTCGTCGTCGTCGTCGTCGTCGTCGTCGTCGTCGCCCGGTCGTCGTCGTCGTCGCCTCGTCGTCGTCGTCGTCGTCGTAGTCGTTCGTCGTCGTCGTCGTCGTCGTCGTCGTCGTCGTCGTGTTCGTCTTCGCCTGGTCGTCTTTGCAATGTCCTTCGCTGGCGGTCGTCTTCGCTGGCGGTCGTCTTCGCCGGCGTCGTCTTCGCTCGCCGTCGCCGTCGCTTGCGGGCGGCGGTCGCGGTCGCCGCCGTCGGCGTCGGCGTGGTCGTGGTCGTCGCCGTCGTCGTCGTCGCCGTCGTCGTCGCCGTTGCCGCCGTTGTCGTCGTCGTCGTCGTCGACGTCGTCGTCGTCATCGTCGTGGTCGTCGTCGTCGTCGTCGTCGTCTCGTCGTCTCGTCGTCGTCGTCGTCGTCGTCGTCGACGCCTCGTCGTCGACGGCGTCGTCGTCTTCGTCGTCGCCTGGTCGTCGTCGCCGTCGCCGTCGCCGCTGTCGTCGTCGTCGTCGTCGTCGTCGCCCGGTCGTCGTCGTCGTCGTCGTCGTCGTCGTCGTCGCCTGGTCATCGTCGTCGCCTCGTCGTCGTCGTCGTCGTAGTCGTCGTCATCGTCGTCGTCGTCGTCGTCGACGTTCACGTCGACGTCGACGTCATCGTCGTCGT
>CAUYUJ010014102.1:330849-363349 GCA_963575745.1 Prorocentrum cordatum
GTTTAGGTAAAAATCCGATCGCCGTGCGATGATGAGTCCCTTGTGCTTCCTTCGGCACGAACAATTGGGTGCGGAAAGAAGGGGCACAACGCGGCGTTCCTAATGATTTTGTGCCGGATTCGTTGTCCGCGCCGCCACGGACGTTGTGCTTATGAGAAAGAAAGCCGCCTGCCCAACAGCGGCCGCTGTCGGTTTTGGGCAACATTTGCTGCTCCAATTTTCTTTGACAATTTCGGGCGTCCAGATTCCCCTGGATCTGCTTGGATTTCTCGCTCCCTCGGCATCTCTCTCCGTGCCCGCGCCTGTGGGTATCCCCTCTTCAAAGAATTCGTGCGCAATCTGTCCTTGCCCGTCGACCGCTTGAGCTGGACGAGGCACATGTTTCATCACGGTCCGCCAGTAGTTGCTGGGGCAGCTGCCAGGTCTTGCAGCAGGAGGAGGGGGAGGGGGAGGATCGAGGATCGTGCGGTCCGACCAGGATGGCTCTGCCGCGGCATCGTGCTTGGTTTCGTGTCCTTGTTCGGGCTTTGCCCAGGATTGTTTTGCCTGTTTGGTGCAGAGGGCTGGTGATCTCAACCGGGTCTGGGCGGCCCGCTCCTTGACACTTGGATCTTGTCTCCTCGCGTAGTTGGTTTCCACTCAAGCAGCGTTGCCTCTCGCATGAGCATTCACAGAGTCATCACGGTGGTATATCATGTGCTGTATAGCAGGATTGCAGTGCGGCGCCCGAATGAGGAGCGCTTGCTTTTCAAAAGGGGCTCGGTGGTTCCTTAGGTTGCATGCGTTCCACTACTGTTTTGGCGACGATCCCCCCCGGTGTTCCTTAGGGTTTTGGACGCGCGGGTTCGTTGTCGAGAAGGGCGGCTGGTCTAAGGAACGGGGCTCCAGAAGGGGCTCGGTTCTTTGCGACATAGTGCGACGGTGGTTGCATAAAAACCCAGCGCTTCTCTCAGGCTTTCCCATTCCTTGAGGGGCGCGCGTCGGAGTTTTCGCCCGTATCTGCGTGCCAAGGTAGGGGCATTAAGGTCCGTTTTCTCGCAGGAGCACCTCCTGTTCCTTAGGCCGTGCGGTTCGGAGCTCATTGGGCCGCGTTGAGGTCCAGCTCCTCTCTCGGGCCCTCCCGTTCATTGTGGGGCGCGCGATGGAGCTTTCGCCCCTTATCCGCATGCCCAGGTATGGGCGCTAAGGCCCAGTTCCTCGCAGGAGCACCTCCCGTTCCTTAGGCCGCGCGGTTCGGGGCCCACTGCTTCGACATACAGTGAGCGGCTTGAGTAAGGAACACTTACTTTTCAAAAGGGGCTCGGTCGTTCCTTAGGTTTGCATGCGTTATTTGTTATGTATCGTTCCTTATGCGTTATTCCTCGGGATAAAAAAGGGGCTTCGTTCCTTATGTATCGTTCCTTAGGTCAAGCCCCCGACTGTAGTGCAACGGTGGTCGCATTAAGGCCCAGCTCCTCTCTCGGGCCCGTTCCTTGCTTGCGGGGCGCGTGTCGGAGCTGCCGACCTTCGCCGACTGCAAAGGTAGGGCCATTCGGGTTCAATTTCTCGCTGGAGCACCTCCCGTTCCCCAGACCACGCGCGTGTGGGGGGAGGAAGGGAAGGAGGAGGAGGAGGAGGAGGAGGAGGAGGAGGAGGAGGAAGAGGAGGAAGGCGTGGAGGGAGAGAAGGAGGAGGAAGAGGAGGAGGAGGAGGAGGAAGAGGAGGAGGAAGAGGAGGATCTGAGAATAAGTGAAACTCGTGCGTTATTTTTTAATACGATCGGTCGTTGTCGAGGAATCACTCTTCTATCTCTGCAACCGTTGAAACGAATTAAAAGGTTCACTTTTAGCTCCCAGGCCAACATGATAATTTTCGATTGTGGGCAATGCAGAACTCGCCACGCGCGCGTCCGCGCGCGCGCGCTCGATTGGGTGACCCGCGCGCGGGCGTGTCACCCGAAATGTCGTTCGCCAAGGGTTCACTTTAGTTCCCAGGCCAGCACGGCGATCTTTCCATTGTGGACAATACAAAACTCGCCACGCGCGCGTTCGCGTGCGCGCGCGCGATCGGGTGACACACGCGCGGGCGTGTCACCCGAAATTTCTGTTGCTACCGTTCGCGATTCACTTCCGTTTCCAGAGCAACACGCGCATGCTGTGTTCAATGTTTCAGACATAGAAAAGCTGCCGTGTTGGCTTGGAAACCAACTTGAGTCCTTGACTGTGACCAGCGGGATTTCGGGTGACACGCCCGCGCATGGGTCATCCGATCGCCCGTGCGCGCGGACGGGCGCGAGGCGAGTGTTGTATAGTCCACAATGGAAGAGTCCCAATGTTGGCCTGGGAACTAAAAGGTATGCTTTCGGTGACCATCGTGATTTCGGGTGATGCGCCCGCGCGTGTGTCACCCGATCGCGCGCGCGCGCGCGCGGACGCGCGCGTGGCGAGTTTTATATTGTCCACGCTGGAAAAGTCGCCGTGTTGGTCTGGGAACTACAGTGCAACCTCAACGGTGCCCGAGTGTTTTGTAATTAACATGCGTTGCTCGACCTTCTCCAAAAGAGAAGAAATCGCCATGTTGGCTTGGAAGCTACAGTGAACCCTTCAACGGTGACCGATTGGATTTTGAAGTGAACCTGGCTTTCATCGCACTAACAGCAGTTGAACGGTGCGGAAATTCAAATGGCGAGCGGCGCGGGCAAGTGACACGCGTCATCCGCGCATGCGTGGAGTTCGGTCATGTCCACGTTCGAAAAATCGCCACGGTGAGAAAATTTAGTTTCCAGCATAACATGTTGTATCCTTGAGGCGTTGATAGCGCTTGTAGTACTACGCGGCTATATATACATATATATATGTGTGTGTACACATATATATATGTAGATATATATATATATATATACACGTTTCTCTACACCTATGTACACATTCATGCGCACACGCATCTATGTGTATATATATATATATGTATGTGTGTCTATGTATATGTATATAACACAACAATTACGCGTTGCGTTCCTTGCGCGAGCTTTTCTGCATTCCTTGCGAGGTGCGAGTTGGGGCTCACGTGCGCGACCTGATCCGAAAACGGTCGCGTGAAGCCCCAGTTCCCCGCGCGAGCCTCTGGCTTTTTCCCTGCGCGGTGCGAGGTTGGGGCCCGCGCGCGGAACCGGATCGGAGAGAATGGTCACGTGGAGGCCCCGCCTCCCGCGCGAGCCCACGGCGTTCCTTGCGCGCGCGGTGCGAGCGAGGGTCCGCGCGCGTAACCGAATCGGAGAATGGTCACGTGGAAGCCCAGCCTCCCGCGCGAACCCACGGCGTTCCTTGCGCGCGCGGTGCGAGCGAGGGTCCGCGCGCGTAACCGAATCGTTTGCGTCGTGTCGACCAGCGGCGACCCCAGCGCGGACATTCAAGGTTGAACGCCGCCGGCGACCCAGAATCGGTCGATGTTGAACGATCGGACGTTGCGGCAGCGGCCGATCGTTCAAGGTTGAACGATTCCTGCGGTGTCAAAAACCAACGCTGGGGTCGGCACGACACGAACCTGCCGTAACCGAATCGGAACGTGGCGACGTTAGGGCCAAGTTCTTAGCTCGAGCCCCTGGCGTTCCTGACGCGTTGTTCGCGGGCCGCATTTTTGCGTTCGATCTTGGAGCGGCGGGGGAGGGGGGGGGGACTGGCGTTCCCTCGTAGTTTGGCGGAAGGGGCGGGGGTCGAATCGCGAAAGCCACTCGTGGCAGAACGCCGCTAGAAAGGGGCTCGGCCGTTCAGTCGGATCCATGGACTTACTTGGAAAAAAAAGGGTTTCGTTCCATATGTACCGTTCCTTGGGTTACTGGCTTCACTGAACGCATACCACAACATTGATTGCATCACTGCCATATCCGGTCACATCACAGATCACATCGGATCATGCCATACCATGCAGCATTTCAAAACCCATGACGTTGCCAAACAATACAAAGCGCAGCATAGCATCGCACAGTAGCCCGATCGCCAGAACGTCGTCGTTGCCATGACTGACGCGCTGTAAAAGCGTCCGTAGTGGCCGCGCTGCAAAGAGTCGGCCGACGTGCCACGTGAACACAACCGAAGTATAATGCGACGCGCTCTCGATTGAGGGCTTGGGACCAGGGTCCACTGAGCCACGTTGTGCCCTGAGCCACCCAGGGTCACAAGTGGCGCGGCAGGCCTTGATGCACACTGACGGGATAACAGTTGACAGACTCGTGTTGTGCACCCTGGTCAGGGCAGGGCTCTCCGTGCACCAGGCGGGAATAGAACCAGGATGAACCGTTCCAGAGCGTTCCGGAGAAATGTCAGATCGTTCCGGAACTCTCTGGAACGGTCGCGGCGCCCGATACATCGCCCAGATCTGCTCGATCTCAGCGGTCCCCTTGTGCGTCTTGGTCCGATGTTGTCGCGGTCCTGGCATCGTCTCGGGCCCGGGATGCACCTCCTCCTCCTCGTCCTCCTCATCCTCATCTTCCTCCTCCTCCTGCTCCTCCTCCTCGTCCTTTTTCTCCTCCTCCTTCCTCCCTCCACCTCCTCCTGCTGCTGCTGCTGCTCCTCCTCCTCCTCTTCCTCCTCCTCCTCCTGCTCCTCCTCCTCCTTTTCCTTGTCCCCCTTTTCCTCCTCGTCGTCGTCGTCCTCCTCCTTCTCCTCCTCGTCCTCCTCCTCCTCTTCCTCCTCTTCCTCCTCCTCCTCCTCTTCCTCCTCCTCTCCTCGTCCCTCTCCCGCCCCCTCCAGGACCCCCCCCTCCTCTCCGAAAGTGATGTGCTCAGGCCGTGGGATGCAGCGGGCGGCCACCAAAAGGGCTCGAGGTCTGAACCCCGCTGCCCCGGCTCCCCCGCCGCCCCGCCCAGGGCGCCCTCGCCCCAGAGAGGCGACCATTAAATCGGGCACGCCCCTCTACAGGAGGAATACCCAAAAATAGTTTTAAGATCAGTCAGGGACCATCTTTCGGTTTGTTTTGATCATTTTGGGGCATGTTTTGGCTATTCCTTATTTGTCATCCAAAATCTGCCTGCAGGGGGACATACCCGACCTAGGGCTACCAGGCCCTGGCCAGGCCGCAGCACGGCCCGTAGGTGAGCCGCGCTTCCTCGCAGGGAGCGGCCCGGAAGCCTGGAGCGACCGTCTTAAGTCGAGCGTGTCATATCTTCAGGACGAATATTCAAATATAGCCAAATTAGTTCGACGGAAGGACCTTACATGAAAATCTGTTCGGCGAATCTGGGGATAGCCTTCACTGTCGTCCTCGCGATTAGTGAGGCGCCCTTATTGTCTGCCTTCTCTGCGTCATTCTCATTCTCGCCCTGGCGCAGGGCCCTCACCCGCTCCCCGCGTTGCCCTTGCCTCGCCCTCTTGCTTTTTTTTCGGTCACCCACCACCTCCTCTCCTGTCTATTGCAAGAGCGCGCGCGCCGATTTTCTTCGACGCCGTCGCCGCCTCGGCCAGCGCGGGCGCATTCTCCAATGGCCGCGTCGCGCGGCCGTTGGGACAACCCCGCGGGGGCCGTTGGGGCAACCGCGCGAGCCGCGTGGGCGCGAGAGCAAGCCGTTGGGACTGACAGTTCGCTCACAGACGAGCCTGCCGCCTGATATTTCCCCATATGCAGGCCTCAGGAACCCAGAAGTGACGACAATTATAGGCTCGAGGATGACGCACTCGGATTAAAAACGTGAGGCGCGGGCCCTATAGGGAGAGGGCTTCCGCCTGAGACCCCCTCGCAGTTCACTCACAAACGAGGCTCGGCTCCGGTTGGATACCTCCCCCATATTCAGGCCTCAGGAGCCCAAAAGTGACGTCGAGGATGACCCATTCGGATTTTTAAAAAATGAGGTGCGGGCCCCATAGGGAAAGAGCTCCCGCCGGAGATTTCATTGAAATTCACTCACAGACGAGCCTCCCGCCTGATACTTCCTCCATATTCAGGCCCCAGGCCTCAGGAGCCCAATAATGACGACAATTACAGGTTCGAGGAGGACCCGTTCGGATTAAAAACATGAAATGCAGGACCCTTATGGAAAGGGCTCCCGCCTGACACTTCCTCGCAGACGAGCCTCCCGCTTGGTACTTCCCGTGTTCAGGCCTCAGGAGCCCACTCGGATTTTTTGTATAAAAACATGAGGTGCGGGCCCATAGGGCGAGGGCTTCCGCCTGAGACTTGCTCGCAATTCACTCACAGACGAGCCTGCCGCCTGATATTTCCCACATATTCAGGTCTCAGGAGCCCAAAAGTGACGACAGTTATAGGTTCGAGGATGACCCGCTCGGATTAAAATCGCGAGGTGCGGGGCCCATAAGGGGGGGGGGGGGTCCCGCTTGAGACTTGCTTGCAATTCACTCACAAACGAGCCTCCCGCCTGATTCGTTCCCTCAGAGTCAGGATTCAGGAGCGCAGAAACGACGACACTTACAGGTTTGAGGATGACCCGCTCGGATCAAAATTATGAAGCGCGGGCCCCATAGGGAAAGAGCTCCCGCCGGAGATTTCATCGAAATTCACTCACAGACGAGCCTCCCGCTTGATATGTCCCCCATATTCAGGCCTCAGGGGCTCGAAAGTGGCAACGTTTTAATGTTCGAGGATGACCCGCTCGGATTGAAAACATAAAGTGCGGGCCCCATAGGGAGAGGGCTCCCGCCTAAGACTTGCTCGCAATTCACTCACAGACGAGCCTCCCGCCTGAGACTTCCCCCCATATTCAAGCTATCGAATGAGTGGGTGAGTGCATGAGTGAGTGAATGTCTGAATGAATGATGATGATAAGTGGTGATGATGAGTGCGTGAGTGAGTGAGTGAGTGAGTGAGTGAGTGAGTGAGTGAGTGGGTGATGATGTCGTGTGTGTATGTGTGTTCCTGTGTGTTCCTGGGTGGTGTCCAGAGAAAACAAAACTCCATTTTGGACATGGGGAAAAATAGTCTGGGGCCGATTTTTTGATTATTTTTGGCTTCCGCCATTTTTTTCTTTTTGGTTATTTTCATGTTTCCAAAATCCGCCTGTAGGGGGGCATGCCCGACCTAACGATCGTCCCGATCATCAGGTCAATGGCGCTCGGTAGCGGGAGGGCAGTGCGCGGTTGGGAGCTTCTGCTTGGCGTGCCACGGCGCCGGCTCTGGCCCACCGCGCGTCGGGGCGACGCGCGGAACGCGTCCCGGTGCCCAGCCACCTCAACGTTCCGAGCTTTTCTCCGCCTCCCGTCCCGCGGAGCGGAGCAGCACGCTGCCCGCTCGCAGGGCGTGGCGTGTCGCGTCGTTGGGGCCAGCGCCGAGCAGTGCTCAGCAAGAGTTCCCCGCCGTCAAAGGGGGGGCGGGGGGAGGCAGGGGTGGACCTATACACAGTGTGGGGGCGACTTCGTGGGCCGTTCTCGTTCCGACGTCGTCTTGCAGCAGAGGTGGACTGCAGACGGAGCGAGGGAAAGCGAAGGCAGCAAGAAGACGAAATGCACTGTTTAGGTTGAGCCGTGGGTACAGTCGGGGCGCTGACTAAGGAACCCTTTTCGTTGGGGAAGGGTTCGGTGTTCCTTGATTGTTTTACAGTTTGCCTTGGGTTTTCCTCAGGTTTTCCATGGGACATCGAAGCTTAACTTATGGAGGAAAGGGGCCTCGTTCCTTATTTTAGGGTTCCTCAGGTCAACGCCCCGACTGTATGGAGGATTGCGGGACAGCGGCCCCGCCCATGGGTGCCCAGGCTGGCCTCCGAACCCTGCGGCCGCGGGCCCCGGCGGGGGCGGCAGAGGCGCGCCGGCTGCTCCGCCCCTCGCGCAGCCGAGCAGCCGACGAGGGGACCTCCTCTCGCAGAGCTGGGCCAGCGCCTCTTGACCAGCTCCTCCTCCTCCTCCTCCTCCTCCTCCTCCTCCTCCTCCTCCTCCTCCTCCCCCGCTCCTCCTCCGCTCCTCCTCCCCCTCCCTCCTCCTCCCCTCCTCCTCCTCCTCCTCCTCCTCCCTCCTTCTTTCTCCTCCTCCTCCTCCTCCTCCTTCTCTTTCTCCTCCTCCTCCTTGTCCTCCTCCGCTTCCTCCTCCTCCTCGTCCTCCTCCGCTTCGTCCTCTTTCTCCTCGTTCTCCTCCTCCTCCTCCTCGTTCCCTCCTCCTTTCCCTCCAGCTTCTTGGGCACATTCGCCCCTCCAGCCTTTACCACCAAAGGGTGGCCCAAGCCTGTTTCAGGGAGAGTCCGCAAAGCTGGGCTGGGCTTCCTGGAGGGTAGCTTTCTTGCTCGCGTGTTTGGTAGTGCAGTCGTCTTGACCCTGCGTCTCGACCGAGGAGTCCCCGATCGATCGATGGGGTGGGTATACCTCCGCCCTAGGGAAGTGCCGAGAAGCTGGCGCGGGCTTCTTGTATGGTAGCTTTCTTGCTCGCGTGTTTGGTAGTGCAGTCTTATTGACCCTGCGTCTCGACCGAGGAGTTCCCGATCGATCTTGGATGGTAGCTTTCTTGCTCGCGTGTTTGGTAGTGCAGTCGTCTTGGCCTTGCGTCTCGACCGAGCAGTCCCCGATCGATCGATGGGGTGGGTATACCTCCGCCCTAGGGAACTTGCGAGAAGCTGGCGCGGGCTTCTTGGATGGTAGCTCTCTTGCTCGCGTGTTTGGTAGTGCAGTCTTCTTGACCCTGCGTCTCGTCCGAGGAGTCCCCGATCGATCGATGGGATGGGTATACCTCCGCCCTAGGGAACTTCCGAGAAGCTGGCGCGGGCTTCTTGTATGGTAGTTTTCTTGCTCGCGTGTTTGGCAGTGCAGTCTTATTGACCCTGCGTCTCGACCGAGGAGTTCCGATCGATCGATGGGGTGGGTATACCTCCGCCCTAGGGAACTTCGGAAAAGCTGGCCCGGGCTTCTTGGATGGTAGCTTTCTTGCTCGCATGTTTGGTCGTGCAGTCTTTTTGACCCTGCGTCTCGACCGAGGAGTCCCCGATCGATCGATGGGGTGGGTATACCTCCGCCCTGAAGAACTTGCGAGAAGCTGGCCCGGGCTTCTTGGACGGTAGCCTTCTTGCTCGCGTGTTTGGTAGTGCAGTCTTCTTGACCCTGCGTCTCGACCGAGGAGTCTTCGATCGATCGATGGGGTGGGTATACCTCTGCCCTAGGGAACTTCCGAGAAGCTGTGCGGGGTTTCTTGTGTGGTAGCTTTCTTGCTCGCGTGTTTGGTCGTGCAGTCTGCTTGACCCTGCGTCTCGATCGAGGAGTCCCCGATCGATCGATGGGGTGGGTATACCTCCGCCCTAGGGAACTTCCGAGAAGCTGGCGCGGGCTTCTTGTATGGTAGCTTTCTTGCTCGCGTGTTTGGCAGTGCATTCTTATTGACCCTGCGTCTCGACCAAGGAGTCCCCGATCGATCGATGGTGTGGGTATACCTCCGCCCTGTGGAACTTGCGAAAAGCTGGCGCGGGCTTCTTGGAGGGTGCTTGCGTGTTTGGTCGTGCAGTCTGCTTGACCCTGCGTCTCGACCGAGGAGTCCCCGATCGATCGATGGGGTGGGTATACCTCCGCCCTAGGGAAGTGCCGAGAAGCTGGCGCGGGCTTCTTGGATGGTAGCTTTCTTGCTCGCGTGTTTGGTCGTGCAGTCTGCTTGACCCTGCGTCTCGACCGAGGAGTCCCCGATCGATCGATGGGATTGGCATACCTCCGCCCTAGGAAACTGCCGAGAAGCTGGCGCGGGTTTCTTGTATGGTAGCTTTCTTGCTCGCGTGTTTGGTCGTGCAGTCTGCTTGACCCTGCGTCTCGACCGAGGAGTCCCCGATCGATCGATGGGCTTGGCATACCTCCGCCCATTCCTGGGGCACCGGCTCGGGCGCAGAATGCCCAGGCGCGCCCCGCGTCCACCGCGCGCCTTCTGGTCAGATGATTTGGCCACGTGCGGGTCCGCCGCCGCCTCCCCCCCTCGCGTCCGCCCCTCCGAGGCGGGGATCTGTCCATATCCACCGCCCGGAGGATCGATCTCCGCGGCTCTCCGCAGGCGGCGGACATGGACAGATTCGGGCCGCCCCTGGGGGCCCACATCTCTCCACGTTCTGCCTCCCGCTGGGACACCCGGCCGTCGGTTCCCGGGCGGCGGACGTGGATGACTCCCCGCGCCTCTCATCCCAGACCTCCTCGAGTCATGAAAAAATCACGACGGGAGGTTTTTCGCTATTCTTGGCCTGTGAGGGCCCTTACCGGCCCTCGGGACCGTCAAAAAACGACTCAGGACGAAAAACCGGTCCCGGGGAATGGGTCTGGACCTCTGGGGGTCGCGTCATGAAAAAATCATGACGTCGGGGGTCTGGGATCCTCCCCCGCGGCCGCGATCGCCCGAAGCCTCGTGGGCGCACCCTGCCGGCGCAGCTGCGCGGCTCAGGATGGCCCCTGCGGGCTAGGGCGGGCAATCTCGGCGGCGCGCCCGGGGGGGGGGGGGGCGGGGTGCAGAGCGGGCGGGCCTCCTCGGGAGGCTCGGAGGGCCCGCGGCCTTCTGAGAAGCGTCCTGAGCCTCCCGCGAAGACTCCGGGCAGCTTCTCAGAAGCCCCCGCCGCCTCCTGAGAGAGGCCTGCCCCCTCTTATACTTCCCCCTGCGGTCTTCGGGCCACAGCTCGGGTCTCCGGCGGCCCTTCGGGCGATCCGGGCACCCCAGACCCCCGACGTCGTGATTTTTTCACAACTTCGACCCCCAGAGGTCTGGACCCCTTCCCCGGGACCGGTTCTTCGTCCTGAGTCGTTTTTTGACGGCCCCGAGGCCCGGCGAGGGCCCCCGGGGGCCGAAAATAACGAAAAACCTCCCGTCGTGATTTTTTCACAGCGCGAGGGGGTTTGGGTCAGCAAGGCCCAGGAGGGCCCGAGATGGCCCGAGGGCCTTCTCAGAAGGCGGCAGAACCTCTCGGAAAACCTCCCGTCGTGATTTTTTCGCAGCGCGAGGAGGTCTGGGCACCCCCGGGGAGCGCTCTTCTCGGCGAGGCGCGGCCGCCGGGGCGCACCCCGCGGCGGGGGAACCGCGCCGCGGAGAGAGCCGGCGGGAAGGCGCCGGGGAAGGCCTCGCACGATCGACCCCGACGCTTCTCCACCTATCGGCACGCCCTTCCCAGTTTTGAAACATATCCCTATCCCTATGTTTGACGGCACCGCACCTCGATGCCGGTCTTATAAGAAGGCTTCCCTCCGTTTCTGAGGGCCTATCCCCAAGGTTGTCCTCGCTTTTTGCTCGCCCATCTTAGGAATAGGGATACGTCCGAGGCTGGTTAACGCCGCCGGTATAGCCTCGGCGACGAAGTCCGAGCCCTGCCCTCGCCGATCCACGATTCGGGCACCTCGAGGGGCGGCGGGCCCAGAGATCCAACGTCTTGAAAAAATCGAGACGGAGGTTTTTCGCAATCTTGTCGCGCGTTTGGCGCCTCCTGTCCGCCAGCTAACGCGTTTGGCGTAGCTCGCACGCTCGCCAATTGTCTTGCCCACGCGCGCTTTGCGTATGGCTGCTTCGCTTCCTGCGGCCTCCAGGGGCCGCCGCCGGGCCCCGGGGCCGTCAAGAAACGACTCGGGATGAAAAACCGGTCCTGGGGGATGGGGAATGCATCGCGAGGCTTCCGGGGACCGCGCATGGAACAAGTCACGACGTCGGATCTCTGGGGGGGCAGGGTGCGGAGTGCGCCGAGCGCGTGGCGAGATCCGAGCCCCGCCTCCGCCTCCCGGCGAGTCAGGCGAATCGATGGTCTGCGGGGGGGGGGAGGGTTCACACGTCGCCACCCAGACGGTTGGGGCGCTCGTGGAGGAATGTGCAGGAGGCTTCCCAGACAGGCGACGTCTGGATTTTGTTCAAATACGGGGTCCCTGAAAGTCCCGACCCTTTCCCTGGGATCGTTTTTTCGCGCTGAGTCGTTTTCTGGCGGTCCCGAGGCCCGGCGAGGGCCCCTTTGGCCGAACGCGTCCTGATTTTTTCACGACGCGACCATGTCTGGGTTTGGACCCTGGCAGGGTTCCTTGTCTCGTGCGGGCGGCGATGACATCCGTGGCCGCTCCACGACGGGAGTTCCACCAGCTTCCAGATTCGGCCTCCAGGGTTATGTTGCTCCCATCGTACTACAAGACCGCATCCCAGAAGTAATTTCGAGCACCCGGAACAGTGTCGGAAGTGTCGAAAGAGTGTCGAAACGGTGTCGGACGAGTGCCACCCAGGGCCCGACGCGTGAAAATCCTCGAGCCTGGGGGTATTTCTTGGTGCTCGAACTTCTTTCTGGCGATCCAGGCTAAAGTAGGTTGGAACATCGTAACTGGGCGACAAGGGGTGGCTACACGTGGCTGTTAGATCAACGCGTGTGCACAGGAGGAGGAGGAGGAGGAGGAGGAGGAGGAGGAGCAGGAGGAGGAGGAGGAGAGGAGGAGGCAGGAGGAGGAGGAGGCAGGAGGAGAGGAGGAGGAGGAGGAGGAGGAGAGGAGGAGGAGGAGGAGGAGGAGGGAGGAGGGAGGAGGGAGGAGGAGGAAGGAGGAGGAGGCGGAGGAGGAGGGGGAGGAGGAGGAGGAGAAGGAGGGAGGAGGGAGGGAGGAGGGAGGGAGGGGCAGGGCGCAGGCGCACGGGTGCCAAGGCTTGGCAGGGTGGTGCGCCGAGGCGGTCGGAGCGCGGAGAGGGCCTCTTTTTCGTCTGGGAGGGGCCCTCGGTGCTCCTCTATGTCGGAAGCTGGAGCATGTGCACTGCCAGTGTCGGGCTGTTTTTCGATCCCTGGACTTCCTCCTCCTCCTCCTCCTCTTCATCCTCCTCTTCCTCTTCCTCTTCCTCCTCCTCCTCCTCCTCCTCCTCCTCCTCCTCTTCTCTCTTCTCTTTCTCTTACTCTTTCCTCCTCTCTCTTCCTCCTCCTCCTCCCTCCCCTTCCAACCTCCTCCTCCTCCTCCTCCTCCTCCTCCAACTCCTCCTCCTCCTCCTCCTCCTCCTCCTCCTCCTCCTGAGGATCGAGGACGGCGCTGGGGTGGTGTGGTGTATACCTTTTTCTCCGGTGTCCCGGGAGAGCGCCGAAAAATAGGGTCCCGTATACACCAGGATCCGCGTTCCAGTGTGGATTCCAATGCAGGGCCGGAGGAAGCGTCGGTGTATAGAGTTCGATTCCCTTGGCTGTTTTACAGTTCGCCTTGGACTTCCCTTCGGTTGTCGATGGGTAGGCGAAGTCTAACTCATGGAAACAGGGGGCCTCGCTGGCCCCTTGTTCAGGGTTCCTTGGGTCAACGCCCCGACTGTAGAGTTAAGTCGGGCCTGTCCCCCTACAGGAGGAATATTCAAACATAGCTAAAAAATAGTATGGGGACTTTTTGGGGTATTTTTGTTACCATTTGGGAGTATTTTACCTAACAGCGAAGACTGATAGGTTTCTAGTGGGGTCAACAGAGAGCATCTTGACTCCCCAGGGGGTCTGGGCAGGATCCGGGGGATGCCGGGGAAAACCGGGGACTCTCCATTTTGATTGCCAGGAGCTACATTTTGACTGCCCAGAGCCAACAGAACACAATTCCCATGTCACATTTTGAATGCCCAGAGCCACATGTGTAGGCCACTTCGTGTTCTTCGTGTTCCCAGAACACCATTCCCAGGCCACATTTTGAATGCCCGGAGCCACCTGTTGGCCACTTCGTGTTCTTCGTGTTCCCAGAACACCATTCCCATGTCACATTTTGAATGCCCGGAGCCAACTGTAGGCCACTTCGTATTCTTCGTGTTTCCAGAACACCATTCCCAGGCCACATTTTGAATGCCCAGAGCCAACTGTAGGCCACTTCGTGTTCTCCGTGCTCTCAGAAACCACTCCTGTACCATATTTTGATTGCCCAGAGCCAACTGTGTGCCACTTCGTGATCTTCGTGTTCCCAAGACACCAGTCCTGTGCCATATTTTGAATGCCCGAGCTGAGGCAGGCTGAGGCCGAGGCAGGCTGAGGCCGAGGCAGGCTGAGGCTGAGGCTGAGGCACGCCGAGGCAGGCTGAGGCTGAGGCTGAGGCAGGCTGAGGCTGAGGCAGGATGAGGCTGAGGCTGACGCAGGCTGAGGCCGAGGCAGGCTGAGGCTGAGGCTGAGGCAGGCTGAGGCTGAGGCAGCAGGCTGAGGCTGAGCTGAGGCAAGCTGAGGCCTGAGGCAGCTGGAGACTGGAGGCTGAGGCAGGCTGAGGCTGAGGCTGAGGCTGGGCAGGCTGAGGCTGAGGCAGGCTGAGGCTGAGGCTGAGGCTGAGGCAGGCTCAGGCTGAGGCAGGCTGAGGCTGAGGCCGAGGCTGAAGGCAGACTGAGGCTGAGGCTGAAGCAGACTGAGGCTGAGGCTGAGGTAGGCTGAGGCTGAGGCTGAAGCAGGCTGATGCTGAGGCAGGCTGAGGCTGAGGCTGAGGCTGATGCAGGCTGAGGCTGAGGCATGCTGAGGCTGAGGCCGAGGCTGAAGGCAGACTGATGCTGAGGCTGAAGCAGGCTGAGGCTGAGGCTGAGGCAGGCTGAGGCTGAGGCAGGCTGAGGCTGAGGCCGAGGCAGGCTCAGGCCGAGACAGGCTGAGGCTGAGACTGAGGCTGAGGCTGAGGATGAGGCCGAGGCAGGCCGAAGCTGAGACAAGGTGAGGCTGAATGGGGGGGGGAAGGGGGGGGGGAGGAGGGGAGGCTGAGGCAGGCTGAGGCTGAGGCAGGCTGAGGCTGAGGCTGACGCAGGCTGAGGCCGACTGAGGTTGAGGCTGAGGCAGGCTGAGGCTGAGGCCGAGGCAGGCTGAGGCTAAGGCTGAGGCAAGCCGAGGCAGGCTGAGGCTGAGGCTGAAACTGAGGCAGGCTGAGGCATCCGTAGGAATCCATAGGAATCCTTAGGAATCCCTAGCAATCCTTAGGAATCCGTAGGCATCCTTAGGAATCCGTAGGCATAGTTAAGCATCCTCAGGAATCCCTAGGAATCCTGAGGAATCCCTAGGAATCCCTCGGAATCAGGATTCCTAAGGATTCCTGAGATTTCCTAAGGATTCCTATGGATTCCTAAGGATGCCTAAGGATGCCTTAGGAATCCCTAGGAATCCTTAGGATTCCATTGGATCCTAAGGCCGTTGCCACTGCGACTGTCATTGCGAATGCGACTGCGACTGCGAGAACAGAAGAATTCTACAACTGGATTCTCACCTGAATCTTAAGGGGAATGCTTCCAGATATGCTTACACACGTCGCTGTTAGGGGGTTTGCACGACGGGCGGGTTTTTCGGGTCCTTCGGGCCTCCGGGGGCCCCAACCGGGCCCTCGGAGGAGGAGGAGAGTGGAGGAGGAGGAGGAGGATGAGGAGGAGGAGGAGAGGAGGAGGAAAGGAGGGGAGGAGGAGGAGGAGGAGGAGGAGGAGGAGGAGGACGCGGGGACCGTCTCTTCCAAACGAGGACCCAACACCACAGGATGGTTGGCGAAAATCGCGACGGGAGTTTTTTCGCTATTTTCGGCCTCCGGGGGGCCCTTGCCGGGCCTCGGTAGCCGTCAAAGAACGACTCGGAATGAAAGGCCGGTCCAGGGGAATGGGCCGAGGCTCAGGAGCCTTGAGACGGGGGTCAATGCAGACGGGGGTCAGCCAGGGCACCGGATCCTGCAGGATCCTGCGAAGACCCCTTCTGGCTGACCCGGGTTAGCGAGCCGCTCGTGGCCGCGAGGCGCCCGCCCGTATTGGCTGACCTGGGTTTGCGAAGACCAGCGTTGCAGTTGTTTTTTTTCCTTCCTGCATGGCAGTTTTGGGTTTCCTGCTGGCCTGGGTCTGGATTGACCCGGGTCAGAAGATCCCCGAGAGACATCTGGGGGTCGACGTTCCCAGACCCCCGACGTCATGATTTTTTCATGACGCGACCCCCAGAGGTCCCGACCCATTCCCCGGGACCGGTTTTTCGTCCTGAGTCGTTTTTTGACGGCCCCGAGGCCCAGGAAGGGCCCCCGGAGGCCGAAAATAGCGAAAAACCTCCGTCGTGTTTTTTTCACGACGCGAGGAGGTCTGGGTTCTGAGCAAGTCATGACATCGGGTGTCTGGGAGCGACGAGCGCGCAGCGCAGGCGGGCGGCCGGGGCCGGCAGGGCGGGCGGGCAGGCGGAAAGGCGGCCGCGCGGGCGGAGAGGCAGCAGGCAGGGAGCAGGAGGAAGGGGAGGGAGGCAAGGACGAGGAGGAGAGGGGAAGCAACCCCAGACCTCCTCGCGTGAAAAATCACGACGGAGGTTTTTCGCTATTCTCGGCCTCCGGGGGCCCTTCCTGGGCCTCTGGGCCGTCAAAAAGCGACTCAGAACGAAAAAGCGGTCCCGGGGAAGGGGTCCAGGCCTCTGGGGGTCGCGTCGTGAAAAAATCACGACGTCGGGGGTCTGGGGCAGGCGTTCCTCGCGGCCCCACCCGCCCCAAACCCCCGACGTCATGATTTTTTCACAACGTCGACCCCCAGAGGTCTGGACCCCTTCCCCAGGACCGGTTTTTCATCCTGAGTCGTTTTTTGACGGCCCCGAGGCCCGGGAAGGGCCCCCGGAGGCCGAAAATAGCGAAAAACCTCCGTCGTGTTTTTTTCACGACGCGAGGAGGTCTGGGTTCTGAGCAAGTCATGACATCGGGTGTCTGGGAGCGACGAGCGCGCAGCGCAGGCGGGCGGCCGGGGCCGGCAGGGCGGGCGGGCAGGCGGAAAGGCGGCCGCGCGGGCGGAGAGGCAGCAGGCAGGGAGCAGGAGGAAGGGGAGGGAGGCAAGGACGAGGAGGAGAGGGGAAGCAACCCCAGACCTCCTCGCGTCGTGAAAAATCACGACGGAGGTTTTTCGCTATTCTCAGCCTCCGGGGGCCCTCGCCGGGCCTCGGGGCCGTCAAAAAGCGACTCAGAACGAAAAAGCGGTCCCGGGGAAGGGGTCCAGGCCTCTGGGGGTCGCGTCGTGAAAAAATCACGACGTCGGGGGTCTGGGGCAGGCGTTCCTCGCGGCCCCACCCGCCCCAGACCCCCGACGTCATGATTTTTTCACAACGTCGACCCCCAGAGGTCTGGACCCCTTCCCCAGGACCGGTTTTTCATCCTGAGTCGTTTTTTGACGGTCCCGAGGCCTGGTGAGGGACCCTGGAGGCCGAAAATTAGAAAGAACCTCCCGTCATGATTTTGCGGCCGGCGCGGCGAAGAGATCGGCGCGCAGCCCAGACACGGCGCGTCCAGGCCCCCGGGTTCCCAGGCACGATCGCGTCGTAAGAAATCACAACGGGAGGCTTTTGGACCGTTTTCGGCCTCGGGGTGCCCTCGCCGGGCCTCGGGACCGTCAACAAAACGATTCGGGACGAAAAGCTGGTCTGGGGGAAAGGGTCGGGACTTCCAGGGGCCCCGTATGGAACAAAATCAGGACGTCGCCTGTCTGGGTTCCTTCCATCGAGAGCAACAGAACCCGTGACCCTAAGACACGATGAAGACGTGGCCTCACCGAGGTCCCCGCCTTCGCAGTAGGGATCATACTTCTGTGCGGCTTGGTCCCGCACATGTGCAGAAAGGACCCCCTATCACTAATTAATGTTCTGGCCCTCCCAAGACAGGTCCCCCCCAAAGGGTTAAGGGGTCCTTTTTTGGGGTTCATCGTTCGTATCCGACGAATTCCTGATCCAGTGCTCCACCGTATAACCTCCTGCGCACCCCCGCCGCCATGGCGGTGCCCTCTCGCCGCGCGCCCGCTCGCGCGGGAAGCGCGCCGTGCGCGTGCCGGCCGCCGCCGCCGCCGCCGCGGCCGGCGCTGGCGGCGCTGGTGGTGCTGCTGGGGCTGGGCACTGCCGGCGCGGCGCTGCTGCTGCCTCGCGGGGCGCTCAGCACGCAGGCCTCGGCCGCGTCCTCTGCGACCTGCGCTCCCTGCTCCTCGTCCTCGTCCTCGTCCGCGGCAGGTGTTCTCGTCCTTCTCGTCCTCGCGCCGCCGCGTTCTCGTCGTCCTCGTCCTCGTCGTCTCGTGCGCCTCTCTTTGTCCGCCTCTTAGGTCCCCCACGATCCTTCTGCACCTCGTCTGCGGGTTCGGCCGTCTCTTCTACTCCCTGCTCTTCCAGCCCCTTCTTTCCTCCTTCTCCTCCTCATCCTCCTGCTCCTCCGCGTCCTCCTTGTCCATCCCATCGTCCCCATCCCTGGCGAAGGAAGCGTGGACAACAGTGGGGTTGACCATCTTGAAATTGATGACGCCTCGCGTATCCCCACCAGCCCATCCAGAAACGAGGCCCGCGGGAGTTGAGGTGACCAGGGAAGTGGGGGAGCATGCAGAAGAACACATGGCGGGTAGGCAGCCGTCCGATATCCCAAGAGGGGGAGGATGGTGGAGAAGAATGAGGAGGAGAAGGAGGAGGAAGGTGAAGAGGAGGAAGGAGGAAGAGACAGTGGACAAGGAGGAGGAGGAGGTGGAGGAGAAGATCCCAAGGCCGTCTTTGAGCGTCTTGGGTGCCTCGGGGTTCCTCTTGAAGCCTCTTGGGGGCCTCTTGGGAGCCTCTTTGGGCAACTTGGGCGCCTCTTGGGACCGTCTGGGCGCCTCTTGGGGCCATCTTGGGGCGCTCTTGGCAGTCTCAGGAGCGCTCTTGGAGCCATCTTCGAGGATCACAGAAGATGGGGTTCCTAATTTGCTCCCCCCCCCTTGGGAGCCCCGATCGCTGCCTCTTGGGGCGCTCTTGGGGCGCTCTTGGAGCGCTCTTGGGCGCTCTTGGAGCCGTCTTGGGGCTCCCTTGGGTCTCTCCTGGGGCCCTCTTGTGCCGTCTTGGAGCCATCTTGAGGTCTCGGATTGCCATCGGAAGCGAACAGGCGAGAAAGCACAACTCATTGATTGTCCTTAGGTTTTTTGTTCTTGGGGCCTCTTGGAGCATCTTTGGAGCCGACTTGAGGCATCGTGCGTTGTCTTGAGCCATCCTGGAGCTCATCTGGGACTCTCAGGGGCCCTCTTGGAGCCGTCTAAGGCCATCCTGGACGCTCCAACGCCTCGCCTTCCCCCCCCGTCCAGGTCCAGGGGAGGGGGTAGGGGAGGAGGGGTCAAGACACCCCCTGGATAGCAAGCCGTCTAGCCTACTCCCACCTGCCCTCTCAACACAGAAGCAACACCCGAGCCTCAGCATGCTCAGCGACTCGTTTTTGGATGGGCAGCTGCTGGAACCAACACCGACCCCGTGTTCGCGACGCTGGCGCGAGGCGCGCCGCGCGTGCCAGGCGCGCGAGGTGTGCCGCATGCTCCAGCCGCGCCAGGTGCGCCACGGTCGGGGCACGTGCAGAGTGTGGCAGGAGCGCCCGCGCGCGTGACGGCACACATCGGGAAGCACGTCGGCCCCCACCATCCCTGTCGCAAAGCGGTGCCCATCGTGGTGTCTGGTGGGCCTGCGCGCAGCAGGCCATACGCCATCACCCCCGCCGTCCCTTGACAGTGATCGCGGGTTGGTCGCGCATGATCCAGGCGCGAGGTGCATTTTGTATGGTTTTTTGGGTAAGGGGTGGTAGCCCTGCGCACAGCAGGCAATATGCTGACACCGCTGCCGGCCCTGTCAAAAACAATACAAAGCGCTCGCGGGCTTCACGAACATCAGGACTTTGCTCCAAAGTGGCGGTTGGAAGAGGAGCCTCTTTAGATTACCTACGCCCGGAGGGCTGGCGGGATTTGGCCTCCTGGAGGTCCTCTTGGAGAGCCCTCGTTGGGCCTCTTGGGGGCCTCTTGGGTCGTCTGGCGGGCATCTTGGGTTATCTGGTGACCGTCTTGGGCGTCTTGGGACCGTCTTATTGAGACCGTCTTGGAGGCCATCTTGGGCCATTGTTGCCGTCTTGGAGGCCATCTTGGGCGTCTTGGAGGCCACTTGGGGGCCGTTTTGGGAAGCAAACTCCACCGAGTACACTTTTTCTTGGTGGCTAGCGGGCTGGGCCGGAGGCCGGTGGGCACATTTTGAAAATGTATCAAACCAACCTGAAATTCAGCACGCTCGAAGAGGCCCCCAAGACGGCCCGAAAGCGCCCACCGACGACTGCCTAGAGAGGGCCCAAGATGCCTTCGAATGCCAAGAGGTTCCAGAATGCCCCCAAGAGGCCCCCAAGATATTGTTTTGTACGACGAGCTGGCGTCCCGCGGGTTGGAACAGTTCTCCCTCACGACCGTGCATGCCAGGTCGCCGCCTCTTGCTTATCGGTCCGATTCGGACGGGCACAAATTGTCTCAGCCGTCTTCTACACTGCGGGTTCTGCTCCGCGTCGCGGCGCTCGCGCGAGCCCCCAGACGTCCGTGCGGTACATTTTCTTTCACGTAAGCAGGTGGTCAAGACGCTCTCGCAGATGGGTTACGAAGTGAGTACGATGTCCTGCGGTCGGGCCCTTCAGTTGGTCTCGTGACCCTTGGAATTGGCTTGAGTTCTTTGTCAGGCGCCATGAGGTACAGTTGTTGTTTTATCCCCTGGCGACAACTGGCGTGAGCGGGGGGGGCGCCTGCGCCGTCTGGGAATGTCTGAGAAGGGTTCATTCCCAGACGACGCCGGCTCGAATCCTGGCGTGTGACAGGAGAGGGGGGGGCGGGGCTGGTGACAAGCGGTATCGCAAATGGCCATGCAAATTGGTTCTCGTTCAGCATTATCGTGGGATCTTCAGGGAGCTTGCCATGGCTGTTGTGCGCCGATTGTTTGTTGTCGGCGGTCCTTGGCACAATCGGATGTCCTGTTGGAAAGGGATGCGTTCGGCGCTCCATCATGGACCCCTTGTTAAACTGCACCACGACTCCAGTGCTCGTGGATGTTTGGGTGCTTCCCACGCGTTAGCTGAAAATGGCTTCAAAATGGGCCCCAGAGATTTCTGAGAGGGCCCTGGAGGCTCCCAACAAGCCATAATGTGGTCCAATGCGTCCACGAGATGGTCCGACACGGTACCATGTCGTCGAGAATGTTCCAAGACCGCCCCAATTTAATTCCGGCATCCCCAGACGAGCCCCTTGGTACCCCGAAGTTCTTCAAAGAGAACCTGGACGACCTCAAGAGGTTCTGAAGGACCTCATAAGCGTGCGCAAATACTGCACCGATCAAGTAGGAGGGCGCCCCCAGCAAGCAGGATGCTAGCCCCAGCGCGACCCCGAGAAGCAAGAGAGTCAGCGATCCCGCGCCTTTTCAAAAACAGGCATCGCGCGCCCCCAGCCCGCTGGGCCAGCGAGTTTCGCCCTCGGGGTCTCTGATGCAGGTCGGCACGAGCACTCGCTGTCAGCACGGTCTGAGCTGCTGGTGCTGGAGTTCGGAAGCGGGCGAAGTGCACGCGTGGCCCGTCGGGCCATCTGTTGATCTGCCCATCCGCCTCCCTTGAGACTTCGCCCCAGAGGTCCAGGAGGACGGACAGGAAGAAGGGGTATAGGAAGAGATCCGTATGGATTTGGGTTCAAGCGATTGTGGCACAGCCGTTGGATGATTGGGCTCGACGGCCCCAAATTGTCAGGCGACCCGTCGAGTGCGACCGGGCTTGGTTGACGCTGAAAGCAGTTCAGAGCTCCCAGGTGAGCCAGTGTTGCCTTTTGAGGTGGTGTGTCCTCGTCGCCTTTCCTTGAGGCGGCGCAGCAAGAATACTATATGCCACCATCGTCGTTCGTATGTGCGTCTCCTTCAGCCTATGTGTTTTTGTTGCCGATGCCTTGATTTCTTGGGGAAGTGTTGCAGATTCGCTTGACGCATGGAAGGCATCATTCAAATCGATGTTCTAACCGCCCGGCCACAGCACGTTTTCCCAGGAACAGGTGCTACGTCATGCCTTCGTCACAACAAGGGTGGCGCGAGTGCAGCGCGTGATGGATGCGGCTCTGATCCCGTTGTCGGCCATAGCTTCGCCCCTGTTGGTTTGCACTGATGCGTGCCGTGGAGGTCCTTTCCACTCGGGGTTTGTCTGCAGAGTGATGATTCCTCTGCGGGCGTCGCTCTGCGACGCTGTATTGGAAGTGCTTCGAACATTAACATGGCTTACCCCTCTTTGGCGCAACGTGCATGTTCAAGGTGTTCCTGCTGAGCCTCGCAGTGCGACCGTACTTTGCAGACGCGCAGAGCTCTCTCGTCTTCGGCGCGCTCCGGGCCGCGGTGCGGGTGCGGATGGCGCTGCCGGCACCCGAAGGCAGCACGACGGTGAGATGGAGTGTTTCTCGTTCTGCAGTGATGCGCCTCTCTGCCTGGGAGCGGTGCGAGCAGCTACGCATGAACGGACAACGTGCCATGGCGGTTTTGATCCAGCACGTCATTACTCGGCTGGTTCTTTGTGCACCTGTCTGCAGTGCCGCAGTCATCCAGAATTTTGCGAGAAGGACGTCCTCAAGGCTTCCCGAGGGTCCAGGGCGTTTCGTGCAGCTCAGAGGTTGTTCGGTGTTTTCTGCGACGCCCATTTGCACATCTGCCCACGATGTTCATCGCCCATTCCCCACATCTGGTGAGTTTGCTGGGCGCGGAGGATGGGAGAAGAGACATGAGGAGTAAACTTCATGGACAGAGTTTCTTCCAGTACGTTGAAGAGTCCGCTCAGCAGCGCTTCCAGGACTTCATCTCGGCGACAGCGGGACTGCAGTCGGAAGATCTGGCAGCCGAAAACCTGGATTCGGGCGAGTGTGTTTTGCGCCCCGCTGCTTCCATCCAAGTATCTCTGCGCAAGAAGTTTGGATGCACCTCCTGCCAGGTTGAATTGATGACGCTTCGCGTATCCCCACCAGCGTTAGTCTAATTCGTCGCTTTAGTTTAATTCGTCGCTGCGTGCCCCGCTTTGACTGGACTCGCCGCCGGCGCGCCCGCCCGCGGCCGCTGGCTAAAAAGCATCCCCACCAGCCCCGGCAGCCTGGAGGGCAGCTCGCGCCTTCGCCGCAGCACAGTGCCCTTGGGCGCCACGGCGCCACTCAGGGACTCCCCCATCCCTGCCGACGTCTTACGGTCGCTACAAGGACAGGGCCTCTTTCCCGGCGGCCCGCCGCTCCCCTAGACTCAAGACAGGACTTCGGGACGCTCCAAGGGAGCCCTGGGGTCGCCCCGAGGGCAAACCCTGGCACCGGGCGCCCGCACGCGCGCCTGGCAGCTTGCCCGCACCACTCTTAACAGAGCCTCGGCTCCACACTGTACTCGCACCTTGCTCAGAACAGGAAAATCACATAAACACAAAGGGTTTTATTTGTTTTACGCCGGAAGGGGGCGTCGTTGAGAGGGTGCCTGGCACGGATGCGGGGATCGAGGTGGCGTCGGTGGTGCCAAAACCCTTTGTGTGAAATTCCTTTGTGTGTTTTTTCTGGCTCCTGCTTGCGGCGCCCCTGGTCCCTCTGGGCTTTGCTGCACAGAGAGCTTTGGAACAGCCCCACGTGGGCCGACCTGTGCGCCGCGTTCACCGTGAGGGACCTAGTCAACGCCCTCTCGGTGGCCAGCAGCGGTGGGGCGCCTCGCGTGGCCTGCTGGAACGCGCGCTATCTCAGGAGCACAACCCCACGCCGTGTTAACCCAGATGGCAAGCAACGGCAGGATTGGCTTCCTGCAGGAGACGCACTGGTCAGAGCACGAAGCTGCCGTCTGGGCCACAATGCTCCCTGCCAGGACCCTGGTGGCCTCCCCGGCCTACACCGGCCCTGGCGGGGGCTTGGCGGGCGGAGTGGCCATCCTGATCCCACACGGCATCACCCTGGTCAGCTCTGACGACCTGGTCCTGGGCTGCGCCGTGTCCGCTACTCTGGAACGAAAACGGGCAAACTTGCCGAGTTGCTTCAATTTACCCCCCCCCTCCAGGAAAATGGAAACCATCGCGGCTATCCAGCAAGCCATCGAAACCTGGGATGAGACTCCAACCTTCTGGGGCGGAGATGTCAATCTCCAGATCGACTGTCCCAGAGACGGAGAGACGGAAGACGTGGCGGCCCTTACCGACTTGTTCAACAGCGCAGGCTCGTTCATTGCCCACACCAACGGCCCCACCAGGGTTGACGCTGACAGCGAATCGCAGATTGATGTCCTGGCTTGCCCCGCTCGGCAGCTGGGACTCTACAGTGTCCGCAAAGCCTGGAAACCATCGCTTTCTGACCACGCTATCCTCTACCTAGAGCCAGAGGGAGCCAGCCGTCGCAGGCGCGACAACACCATCCGGGCCCACGACATACGCTCACTCCCCTCGGAAGCTCGTACCGAGCTCAGGCATATGTTCACCTACCTCGAACGCATGTTCTGCGTCCGGGGCGCGACCCTACCCGCCTACTTCAACCTAGCGACTGGGTGAGGCCAGCAGCACCAGGCAGCTCCCCTGACCGGCACCATGATAATGATGACGGGGACGGCGAGGCCAGGCATGACCCACCACAGCCGCAGGCCGCCGACGTGAACGACATAACAGTTCCTCTCATCCCCGCCCTGCTGATCTTGGGACGGCACGCCTTATCCGCAGCCATCGAAGATTGGTGGCGGAAATGAAAGCGCAGTAAGTCCACACGCTCTCCGGGTGCCCTCCTGGTCGCAGCGACGCGCGCGGACCACAGCACTAGACCAGTAGGCACCCTGGCCGCCTGGCTCACCGAATACGGATGGAACGGGGACGACCTCACACAACGGCAAGCCGCAGCCTGGCTGCGCAAGTGGGACAGCGACATTGCTCAAAGGCGCGCCTTCAGGCTGACGCCGGCACAGAGGGGCCCCAGCGCGGACCGTCCCACCCTGGCAGCACACTACAGAACGGGGCGTGAGATTTACGTTAAGACGCAGGCCATCCTCGGCGTACGCGATGAACTAGGTGCGTGGCATGCGAGGCCGGATGACGTCGACAGGGTCCTCTGGGGGAGCCGGAGCCCCATCTGGCAGACAGCCCCTCCGCTGCCCTCCTCCGGGACACGCATTCTGGATCGCTACTTCCAAGGGAAGGACTTGGGGAGCTTCCCAGGCAGCCCCTGCCCGCAGTGGGGAAAGTTTGCCTCCCTGGTCCTGGAGCCAAGTGGCAGCGCGCCTGGCGTGGACGGAGAACCCTGCGAGATCTACCACCCTGGCGCCCGCTTTGTTGCCTGCCTTCTCGGCCAAGCCTGGTATGCTGCAGACATCCACCCGGACCTCGTCGACGCGGTCATCGGCAGATCGGTCGACCTCCTGGTATGGATAGGCATGAAGGCGGCAGCCGAGAGGCCCAACGACATGCGTCCGCTGCAACTCCCGACGTGTATGCGCAGACTGCACGGGGCCACCATCGCCGACTGCCTCGGCCCCACAGTCGAGCCGCGGCTGAACCAGCACCAAGCCGCCAGGCAAGGGGGACAGTGCGGCCCCAACATCGCCGCAGTAGCCGAGCATCTAGGCCGCAACACCACCTGGGATCCCGGCCCTGGTGGCAGTTGGCGGGAGCTCCTCGGAAGCCACTACGACGCGGTACAACGCTACGCTCAGGAAGCTTAGGCGCTCCTGGGCGCAGCGCCCAGCACAGCCGTGATATTCTGCGACCAGAGCAAGGCCTTCGAAAGGATCTCACTCCAGTGGGTGGGACGCCTACTACGCAAGTGGCAGCTACCGTCCTGGCTCCTACACGCCCTGGACTCCTTCTCAGCGAGCGCTGCATCCAGACCTGCAAGAGCAAATATAAGAGCAGAGTACGAAGACTATTTCGCTCCATCGGTCTGGGCGGCACCGCCTCACCGCTTCTATGGTGCATGGGCTACGACGCACTCATAGACGCCGTGGCGGACATCGCAGGAAATGCCAGCCCCACCTACGTGGACGACCTCGCCGTCCTCCTCGCCTCAGCGGGCCAGGCGATCCGCGCGGCCATCGCCCTCCCGTGGTTAGCCAAAGTGGCCGGCCTCCTGGTTGAGACCCACAAGTGCAGAGGAGTGCTCATGGCCTTCGACCGCCGAGCGACGAGAACCCTGGCGGAGGTACCCGTCACCCTGGAAGGACAGGGAAGCGACCTGTGCGTCAAGGGCTTGCCCCCTGCCCTCATCCAGGCTTTGATCCATGGCGCCCTTGGGGCCCCGCCGCAGCCGAAGACTGCCGCCCCTGGCGCGCGCCTTGCGTCTGCAACTTCAAGACCGCCCTGGTGCCAGCGAGGAGGAGGAGGAGGAGGAGGAGGAGGAGGAAGAGGAGGAGGAGGAGGAGGAGGAGGAGGAGGGAGGGAGGAAGAGGAGGAGGAGGAGGAGGAGGAGAAGGAGGAGGAGGAGGAGGAGGAGGAGGAGGAGCAGGAGGAGGAGGAGGTGGAGGATGCTCATGGATCACACCCCCTTGGCCCTCCGCCGTCGCTCCGCAGCGGCCACGCCTCGGCGCCAACGTTGTCTCCAGAGCCGCCGAGGGCGAGGGGCGCCCCGCAGGAGGGCAGCTTACGCGCGGGCAGGTAGACGCGCTCGTCGCCAGCACTTGGGGCAAGCCGCTCCCTAGGATTCGCGACCGTGCCAGGGCCCTCCACCTGGCGGGGATGTCCCCCTCTCGCACCGCCCTGGCCTGGAACTCCTACCTCGTCTCGCTGATTCCCTGCCTAGCTCACTACATGGCACCCGACGTGCTGCAGGAACGCGCGCTCCGGGCCCAGCTGCGAGTGGCCGCGGGCCTCGCGGGTGCCTCCTGGATCCCAGACAGCATGCTCACTGGTCTCGGCATCCTCTTCCAAGTCCCTGGGTGCCCGAAATGCCCTGTCGCCACCGCCAGGGCGATCGCCGCCAGGGCCCACGCGCCGGGTGACGTCTGGGGACTTCTCCCGGCCCAGAAACGGGCCAGGACTAGGTGGAACAAGCTCAGCAAGTGGGCCGCGAGCTTCGTGAGACGACAGGGGCCCTTCAGGCCCGGTTCCAGAGTACTCACGGACACCAGAGCCGCCGACCTCCTGGTACGTGCGTAGCAGGAGCCACACAGGATTCGTAGCCGCTGCTTTGGCAGGGTGGTCTACGTGGCCGCATGGGCTCAGCTGCACGGACCCTGCACCAGCAAATGGTTTCGCGACACCAGCCGACCAGGCGCTGGGTACAGACCGGAAAGGCGGAATGGACCCTGATCCAGCATTGCGCCTCCTTCACTGAGGCCCACCACGTCTTGCGATTTCTCGCCAACGGGCTACCCGGTTCAGCTAGGAGACGGGGAGCGGCCGATCGTCTCCCGCACCAGTGCGGCTGCGGAAGACCGGCGCACAGGGTCTGGCTCACGGCAGGACACAAGGACCCCGGCAGCGCGTGGTGCAACACCTGCCTCGGACAATGGGCTGGCCAATCCGATCTCTGGCGTCTCCTGGACTCGGAGCTGCTCCCCGAAGAACTTCGCGCTGACGCGGCCGACCGGCGGAACGCCCACGGCCAAGTGAACGTTCAGGGCCGACAGGGCATCTACGGAGTCTGCCCACTGTGTGGTCTCGGAGAGGCCACCACGGAGCACGCCTGGTGCTGGTGCCCCGCCCTGGCACTCGCCTGGAAACGGACACGAGCCCCCGACCGAAGGTTTCAGCGGCGCAGCCCGCATGCGTCCGCGCCACCCAAGTCGGCACACCCCTCACGCGCTTCGTGGCCCCACGGAGCTCCACCGAAGGCTTCAGTGGCGCAGCCCGCATGCGTCCTCGCCACCCATTTCGGTACGATGGCATTGGATACGGAAACTGGCTAACAGTGGCGAGCAGGAGTGGACACGACAGGTGCTCCAATGGACTCCATAACGCGACCCCGTCTACTACACAGCGTTACGCAGAGTGGGGACACCCAAATCCAGTTGATCGACGACGTCCGACAGTACATCTCATTATATATTGGATGGGGTGATGTGAGTGTTTCCCCAATCAGAGCTTGCCTCTGTAGGGGTCCTAGCGGATTCATATGGTTAGGTTAGGTTTGCCGCCGATTTTCGCTGCACGCCCGGGTGCCCGGGGGTGCCCAGGGGCCCGGGGGCCCGGGTGCTTGGGTGCCCGGGTGCCCGGGTGCCCGGGTACCTGGGTGCCCGGGTGCCCGGGTGCCCGGGTACCTGGTAGCTCTCTCTCTCTCTCTCTCTCTCTCTCTCTCTCTATATATATATAGCCCTAAAGCCCTATAGCCTTGTAGCCCTATAGCCCTAACAGCCCTATAGCCTTATAGCCTTATAACCCTATAGCCCTATAGCCCTATAGCCCCACAGCCCCATAACCCTATACATAACCCTACAGCCCAATAGCCCTATGGCCCTGTAGCCCTATAGCCCCATAGCCTTCTAGCCCTATAGCCCTAAAGTCCCATAGCCCTAAAGCCCTAAAGAGATTATGATTGGGGTTTCTGTCCGGTATCATTCAGATCTGTGATGTCGTGCGTCGACAGATATGTAGGACAATCTTGCCTCAGATTTTACGGCACACGACACTTCAGCACCCCAGCGCTCGGGCACCGCACCGGCAGCGCATCAGGCGGACTCCCGTCACCCTAGCCAACCCCAGACATCCAATCTTCCACCTCCAGTTCCCGACCTGCACCTTCCGACCTCCATTCGCACCTGACCCAACTTTTCAGCTTCCTGCTCCTGGCTCCCACCAACCACCTTCAGCTATCGCTACCCAGTTTTCCAATTCACCTTCGACCTCCACCTTTCGACTCCCAGCCTCACCTGACCGACCTCCAGCTCCCAGCTCCCGACTCCCACCGTTCACCATGAGCCGTCGACTCGCAATCTTCCACCCTCAAGCTGTCGACCTCCACCTGTCGACTTTCCACCTCGCCTGACCGACTTCCAGCTTCCAACTTCCGACTACCACCATCAACCAACAATTGACGGCATCCAGCCGTCCAGCTTCAGTTTTCGACCTCCACCTATTGACCTCCCACCTCGCGTGGCCGACGTCCAATCTCCAGCTTCCGACTCCCAACAATCACCTAAAGCTACCGTCCCCGCCACTTATGCCGTCACACCCCTGATAAGTTTCGTGGCCCAATGGGGAGCTCCGCCTAATATTCAGTGGCGCAGTTTGCATGTGTTCCCGCCGCTCGTTTCGGCACATTTGTCACACTCCGCCGCCGCCGTCGTCGCCGTCGCCGTCGCCGTCGCCGTCCCTCTCGTCGTCGCCACCGCCGCCGTCGCTGCCGTCGCCGCCGCAGCCTTCGTCGCCGCCGTCGCCGCCGTCGTGGCTGTCGTCGTCGTCGTCGTCGTCGTCGTCGTCGTCGTCGTCGTCCCCGACGTTCAGGGTTGAACGTCCCCATGGGGCCCCTTCGGGCACGAGGCCCACAGAAAGCGAGCCCGCGGCGCGGAGGCGGTGCCGAGGACGGGGGTCGAGAGCCTCCGAAGGGGGCCGCCGGGAGAGCGCAGGCCGCCTTCCGAGGCGGGACAGTCCGCGTCCTATCTCTCGCGCCCCCGCTCCACCTCGCCACGCCCCTGGCACGTGCACGTGGGGCCCCCGTTGGGAGCTCAACCGAAGGCCCCCGTGGCGGCGTTCCCATGCGCCCCCCCCCGCCCTATGTTGGCAGCCCCCCCCCTCGCACGGTTCGTGACCACGAGGGGCGCCACCGAGGTCGATGCTCACGGCTGCGGCACCCACAGCTGCATATGGTTTGTTCCTTCGTCAGGCTCACTTTTGTAATCTGTTTTATAGAGCAACTTACACACATATATATATACACATACCTACCTACCTACCTACCTACCTCCCTACCTACCTACCTACCTACCTACCTACATACATGCATGCATGCATGCATGCATGCATACATACATACATACATACATGCATGCATGCATGCATGCATACATGCATACATACATACATATACACATACATACACACATATATTTACATGCATGCATGCATACATACATACATACACACATACACACATACATACATACATACATCCATACATCAATACATACATACATACATACATACATACATACATACATACATACATACATACACATACATACATACACATACATACATACATACATACATACATACATACATACATACATACACACATACACATACATACACACATACATACATACATGCATGCATGCATGCATGCATGCATGCATGCATGCATACATGCATACAAACAAACATACATACATTCATACATACATACATACATACATACACACATATGCATACATACATGCATACATACATACAGACAGACAGACAGACAGACAGACAGACAGACAGACATACATACATACATATGTATATACATGGCCCGTCGAGGGACCGTTCGCGGCGTTCCTAGTGGCGACGGGGACTTGAACTTCATGTCGTTCTCTCGTCGAATCGCCCAGCTTAACATGTGAGCCAGCTTCGCTGTAGATAAGGATCGCACTTGCATTGCGGTCTTTGTCTGGCAGCACATCTGCGGACACCGCCAGCCCGACACGCTGCCAGGGGCGTGATGGCAGACGAGGCGCGTCCGCTAAGAACGACTCCCCCAATGCAGCTTAAACGTTACCATGTAGGCCAATCCAAACAGCTGGCACGCCAGAGAAGACCGCAGTCAACATGCACAGATGTGAGGGGAGGAGCAGCCGCCAGTCAGAGGTATTTGAGCAACACACGCAGCGACATACAGACCGCGCCATGCCTCCCGGCCACCCCCCCCCCGCCTGCGCGCCCGCCCCGCTGGCACCTGGCCTCCCGCCTGCACGTGCGGCGTCGTCTGCCTGCGCCTCCCCTCCTCCACCCCTTCTGCCGGACAGCACGGCCAGCCCGGGCCCGGCGCGGCGGCGCGCAGGTCTCCCGCTGGAAGACCCGAGGGACCTCGGCGTAGTTTTTTGCTTCGTTCGGTTTGGGGCACCCCACCACGTGCACCCGGCACGGTGGGATCGTTCCGGCAGAGCATCAGCGCTCTGTCGTCTTCAAATTTACCCAGGTCTGACGCTACCGAGGTATTCGGCCTTTCCACGCTACCGACTTCTTGATTTGCAGAAGTTGTGTGCATGCCGTTGCTTGACATTGTACGTGCTGATAGCGATTCCTTGCCGTTACCGTGCGTGGGCATTCCGATGCTTGTTGGGTCAGCTTGTGTTCACCTTGATGTCTTCCCAGGGCTCCACAGGGCCTCGAAAGAGCCCTAGGCGGTGCAACTTTCACGGCTACTGAAAGTGACATTTTGGAAGGCCTTAAGGGTAATTCTTGGGACTCTCCCAAGGGATTTTGGAAGTTCCGAGGATGTCTTGGGAAGACCCCCAAACAACCAGATGGCCCCCAGAAGGGCTTCAAGAGGGCGTCAATCCATCACTGGTGGATGTCATTTTCACGGGCGCTGGAAATGATTCCCCCGTAAGGGGCCCCGTGCGGCTTTCACGTTCATGGGCGCTGAAAGTGACACCCTGAAGGGTCATCTTGGAACTTTTGGGCTTTCCGAGTTCCCGATGAGGCCCAGAGAGGTTTCCATAAAGCTGCCAGGGGGCCGTCAGGAAAACTACGAGGCGGTTTAGATAGCTCGGGGTTGGCACTTTCACGCGCGCCGAACGTGCCACCCTGAAGGCGCTCTTGGGGCCGTCTTGGTACCTTCCTGAGGCCTTGCGGTAATTTCGAGGAGCTTCCTAGAGGCCCCCAACGGCGGCGGCAAGACTACGTGAAGAGAGCCTTAGATGGGTGTCACTTTCGCAGGCGCTCAGAAGGACACCCTGCAGTACCCTCTTGGGGCCTTTCTGTCCACGTCTCGAACTTCGTCACACTAGTGCTTTGGGGCTCGGGGGCCCTCAGGAAGAGTTCTGGGCCAGGAATTGTCGGGTGGATGGCCCCCCCAGAGAGGTGGCGGTACCGAGGCGAGGTGGGGGGGCGAGATAGGGGGTCAGGGTCATTTCTGGGCCAGGAATTGTCGGGTGTTGAGTCCAGCCCAGTGGCTGAGACGGCGCATGTCTGGAGAAGCGCCCACAACGGTTGCCGCCTCGACCCGGACGCTTCGGACGTCAACTCGGTCCCAAGAGTACGTTCGCTAGGACGGAAGCAATCGCCAGTTCAGCTCCAACACTTCGATCGTCAGGACGATGGGAGCCATCAGTTTGGCGCCGACACTCTGCTCGTCAAGACCGACATCATTTTAAATCATCAGCTCGGCCCCGACGTTTTGTTCGTCCAGGCGGAGGGTCGGCGAGGAGGGCCGTCAAGGGAGTTCGTCATCTCGGAGGGGGGGCAGCACGAGGGTTCGCCACCCCAGAGGGAAGGGAAGCCGTTAAGGGGCTTGTCGTCGAGTGGATTCGTCAACTCGGAAGGAGGCCGTCAAGGGTATCCGTCAGCTCGGAAAGAGGCCGCCAAGGGGGCTTGTCAACTCAAAAGGGGGCCGTCAGAAGGAGTTCACCAACTCGGAAAATTGGCGACCAAATCTTCTCACGATGGGGGAGTTGGCGGCTCAAGCGCTGGATGAACTCTACGTGGCCATCCATCGTGACGTCCAGGCCCACCTCCTCCTCCTCCTCCTCCTCCTCCTCCTCCTCTTCCTCCTCCTCCTCCTCCTCCCTCCTCCTCCTCTCCCTCCCCCCCCTCCTCCCTCTCCTACCCCTCCTCCTCTCCTCCTCCTCCTCCTCCCCTCCTCCTCCTCCTCCCCCCTCCTCCTCCTCCTCCTCCTCCTCCTCCTCCTCCTCCTCCTCCTCCTCCTCCTCCTCCTCCTCCTCTTCTCTTCCTCCTCCTTCTTCTCCTCCTCCTCCTCCTCCTCCCTCCTCCTCCCTCCTCCCTCCCCCCCTCCTCCTCCTCCTCCTCCCCCCTCTTCCTCCTCCTCCC
>CAUYUJ010014102.1:368349-380849 GCA_963575745.1 Prorocentrum cordatum
CGCCTGGGCCGCCGGCGCAGGTGGAACAGCAATTGATGCCGCAACGCGCATGGGTTCCGATAGCAAGCGCTCGAGGCTCCAACAATTTTGCACCTTAGATGAGTTCGGGACGTACTTTGCGGAATTCAGCGAGAGAGTTAAATTGGCTTCACAACCCTCGACGACTCCACGGCCAGCATGACAACCGAGATCGACGTGGGGCTGCGTGATCTGCTCGACGACAACGTTGTCGACGAAGTCACTGAGATTCTCGATGGTATGGGGTGCAACTTCTTGGCGGAGTACTACCTGAGCGTCATGTGGGGCGCGTGCTACGAGGGAGTGGGTGGCATGGGTTATCTCGGTTACCTGTACGTGATTGTGGGTGTTTTGATGTGCGCTTTAATAATCGTTACGTACTCCATGTGGCGACGCTCCCTCGACAACTACAAGTGGGACGTGGAGCACTCGCCTCCCACCTCGATCCAAAAGCCTCCCCGGCCTCCGTCGACCTCGATATTCCTCCCTCTTTTCCTCCGTGGCTCGCGCGCAAGACCTGGGCAACTACAGGCAGCGCTTCCTGGGCTCGTGGCCAGCCCAGCGCCTAGGCACCTCATATAAACAACGCTTCCTAGGTTCGCGCGCACACTCTAGGTGCCCAGGCGCCCAGGCGTCCCTGTCCCACGGCGGCGCCCAGGCGCCCGTGCCACAGACCCCCCGGTGCCTCCCCTTGCTTCTATCGCTTTCCAGCCACGGCAGAATTTCTAGTTCTGATTCGACAGGATCGAGACACCGTGCCAACGTAGCCAGCAGCTCTCGAGCTGGATGGTTGTGCTGTCCAAGCGCGCGCTCGCAGTCATCTTGTCTAGCTCGGCGAAGCGATCAGTGTTGCCGCATTGCCATCATTTTGTTGTTCCGTCCTGCTGCTCTGCTCGAATCGCCCTTCTTGTACTGTCCGTATCCTGTAGCCTCCTCCGATTCCTCCTTCTCGTACTCTCTCATTGTCTTGTTCCCTCCTATCTCCGCCTCCCGCCTCCTCTTTCTCGTATCATGTCGCGGGAGGTTGGGCGGCACGTGCTGTTACTCCATGAGCGGTTTTCCGGCGATGCGTTGGACGTTCCCTCACGTTTCACCCAGGTGAGGAGTAAGATGCGGACGCATGTTGTAATCCGTAATCTGGCGATGCAGTATGTCGTCTCGGTTTAAGTCTGCGTATTATGCCCGCGGGTACACTCCTGGTGCGCGGAGGCATCACGACCGAGCCTTGCGAGTGCTGCGGTGGTACCGTGGGCTCACTGCGGGTGAGGGTTGGGGGGGGCCGGGCTGTGTTACATCAGCGAATTAGCATTGCTCTCCTCTTCCCTGCCTGGTTGTACTTTTGGCCACCACTGCCAGAATCCAGCGCATCAGCGGAGTGTGTTCCCAGTATAGGTGGGCCCACATTTGACCATTTATACGAACCAGCTTTGTGGTCTGACTATAGCGCGGCGCAAGACACAGTGACCGCAGGGCGCCGTGCAGAAGGCAATCCCACTTTTCAAGCTAGTTGGTCTAGCATGGGCTGGGCCAGCTTCACTGAGTTATCGCGTGGCGATTGGCTGCGCATATTTCCCAGGCTGGCAAGCCGCGAAATTATTCACACACTCCAGGAATCATCGAGAAAAAAAGCCAAAACAATACACCATACTCGCATGTGCTGCAGATTTGAGCCGAACCGTTTACGGTGAAAAGGGAATGTACGTTGCAGCGACAGGGAGCCCAGGAATTTTGGCGACGGTGGCGACTGGACGCCCTAGTTGCACGTAGTCGTAGTCGTCGTCGTCGCCGTAGTAGTAGTAGTAGTAGTATTAGTAGTAGTAGTAGTAGTAGTAGTAGTAGTAGTAGTAGTAGTAGTAGTAGTAGTTGTAGTAGTAGTAGTAGTAGTAGTAGTGGTGGTGGTGGTGGTGGTAGTAGTAGTAGTAGTAGTAGAAGTAGAAGTAGTAGTTGTAGTAGTAGTAGTAGTAGTAGTAGTAGTAGTCGTAGTAGTAGTAGTAGTAGTAGTCGTCGTCGTCGTAGTAGCAGTAGTCGTAGTAGCAGTAGTAGTAGTCGTCGTCGTAGTAGTAGTGTATCAAGTAGTAGTAGTAGTAGTAGTAGTGTAGTAGTAGTAGTAGTAGTAGTAGTAGAGTACTAGTATAGTACTAGTACTAGTAGTAGTAAGTAGTAGTAGTAGAGTAGTAGTAGTAGTAGTAGTTGCAGTAGTAGTAGTAGCAGTAGTAGCAGTAGTAGTAGTAGTAGTAGTAGTAGTAGTAGTAGTATGAATAGAAGTAGTAGAACTAATAATCGTGGTAGTCGTAGTCGTGGTCGTATGCGTATTACTCGCAGTAGTTGTGGTAGTCGTAGTAGCCGTAGTAGTAGTCGTAGTAGTAGTAGTAGAAGAAGAAGAAGGAGTAGTAGTAGTAGTGTAGGCGTCGTAGTAGTAGCAGCAGCAGTAGTAGTAGTAGTAGTAGTAGTAGTAGTAGTAGTAGTGGTAGGTAGTAGTAGTAGTAGTAGTAGTAGTAGTAGTAGTCGTCGTCGTAGTCGTAGTAGTAGTAGTAGTAGTAGTAGTAGTAGTAGTAGTAGTAGTAGTAGTAGTAGTAGCAGTAGTAGTAGTAGTAGTAGTAGTAATAGTAGTAGTAGTAGTAGCAGTGGTAGTAGTAGTACTAGTACTAGTACTACCCAGATCATCCGATTGCGTCTGCAAGTGTTGTTTATCGGGTGGAAGTTTTGTTTCTTAGCCGGAAGTGTTGGAAGTAGCCGGATTGGTAGCGAAAGCGGGCTGTTTGGTGCCACAGATGCCCGGCAAGTGCGAAACCACCTCCTAGCAGTTCAGTTTTCTAGACCGCAGTCTAGTTTTCAGCCCGGCGTTCAGAAAATCTAGCCGGCAAAAGCACGAAACCATGTCGTCGGAAAAGCCCTCGCTGAGACAGTGCATTTCTTGCACTTGAAGCATTGTTTTTTGACAGTATTGCCAGTCATGCCACTTAGACATCGTAACAATGCACTTGCGCGCAAACCAAATTCGAACCAGCAGAGTGATTGGCCGAACGGTATTACTGGCAACCCCGACCATCCGCTGCGGCTGGAAGCAGCCGAATAGTCTAGATCTAAGTGGTGCGAAGCATTTAAGAGCAGCTTTTAGGAGAAATCTCTTGTTATTGTTGCCTATATCTTGTTATTTAAGTGAGATCGGTTAAATTTAGGAGCGCCGCTGTTATTTTTTGGAGATCATCTCCTATGCGTGCATCACCACCCTTAAACCTAGAGATAAGAGATCTGGTTGACGAGGCCGAACGTCTTTACACTGTCCCTGGGTGCGCGTCTGGCTTCAGTGATGCGGTGTTTAATTTTGTCGTTGTTGTTACTGGTATTCGCGATCCTCGCCCCGCGCCCCGCCGCAATGCACGCGCGACCCGCCCAGCGCCCCGCCCGCCCGCGCCCCGCCTCGCAGGAGACCTCGATAGAAATCCAAGGCGCTATCTTATCGACACGCCCCGCGACCGCCGCGAGCGGCTGAATTTGCGGCTTCGTTGGCCACGTCATAAGAGTTTGTTGCATTTTGGGTCAGTGTTGTTATTTTTGCTCGTCGTCGTCCTACGATCCGTCGCGCCCCGCTCGCGGCCCGCCCAGCGACCCGCCCGCCGGCGACGTACCCCACATGGGGCCCCGATAGAAGCCAACGAACCAGATTTATCGCCCCGCCCCGCGACCTTTCGAACGCGGTAGATTTGGGGGACTTTTGAGCCATCTCAGAAGATGACCACAACGTAATTTTATTCGATTGCGCAAAGCATGAAAAAACAATTACGTGTTAGGGGAACGAGGAATTGAGAGCGACTGCCCGTTTTTGCCCACTTGATCGCCGCCCACATCGCTGTAATCACCATCATCGCGCGGAGGGTGGGGGGTTCTCAGGGGCGCTTTGATCTTCGCGTCGTGGGGAAAAGCACGGAAGTCCCATGGGTAGTTCCTCTCGCTCCCGTTCCTCCTCCGTTCCTCCTCCCCCTCCTCCTCCTCCTCCCATTTTCGCAGTCGCCCTCCTCATCACCTCTTTCCCAATTCGTGTTCGTCCTGGTCAGCCTCCGCCCCAACTCCTCGCCCTCCTCACTCAATTCCCCATTGGCCCAACTACTTATTTAAATAAGTAGTTGACTCAACTACTCATTTCTCAAGAAATGAGTAGTCCAGCGTTTGGGCGAGCAATGGGACACCACATATGAGGAGTAAAACGCGTCTCAAATGCAACCTCCTTGTTGCACCATGCCGAGCACTCCATGCCCCTGGACCCCTTTTTGCAATGCAGGGAGCAGCAAAACACGGGTGGCCCTGCATATGAAGAATAAAACGCGTCTCAAATGCAGCCTCCTCGGCATGGTGCAACAATGACGTTGCATTTGAGACGCGTTTTATTCCTCATATGCAGTGCCACCCGTGTTCTGCTGCTCCCTGCTTTGCAAAAGGGGTCCAGGGGCATGGAGTGCTCGGTATGGTGCAACAAGGAGGTTGCATTTGAGACGCGTTTTGTTCCTCATATGTTGTGTCACATTGGGCGAGCGTCGTCGCCAGAATCACTCATCCCGCGATGTCGCCCAAGACAGTTATGTTTTGAGTATGGTTTCCTTTTCTGGGGCGTCTCGCAAAAAAAGGTGTTTCCTTTTCTTGGTCTCATATTTAAGGGCGTCTCGAATTCGAGCCGATTAATTTCGAGACGGGAGTTTCGAAAACGCGGTCTGCTTTGATTGCAGCCGCTTCGAAAGCGGCGGTTTTCGAGACGCCGCGGAATCGAGGCCAACCCGCCCTTCACTCGTATCCGCAACCGAAAGGTTTTATATGGGCTTACACATTGCCCTGTCAAGCGGAGACCTGCGCTTGACGTTCGTCTGGCGGGCTCGTGGCTGGTGCCCGAAGCCTGCCCCTCTCGTGGCCTGCAGCAGGGTCTCGCCGTCCGTACCCCTCGTGGCCTAGTGGCGCTGGGATTGAAGGCTGGGGGATCGTAGCTCGCAGCCCGTCGCAGCCAGTTCGCTCTGTGTGTCGCCGCCCACGCCCCCTCATGTCCATTGCCGTGTCTTGGGATGTACAGATAAGGCGGTGGATAGTGATGATGACGATGGCGATGATGATGCGATGATGTTTTTTTTCATCATGTGGCCCCTCCCAGGGCCCTGTACCTCGTAATTGCAACTCTAGGGACAGTGCTACTCATGCCACCACCGCCTCTCGAATGGGCTAACTCGCTGATGAAACCGACGAAATCTTCGTCTTTGTATGCCCAGAAGAGCCGAGGGTTGCCGATTACTGTCCCCATGTATTCTGCCATCTCCTGCCACATGTGCATTTTTGGTTTGCACTTCCAAAAAAACTTTGTTCTTGGCTTCGGAAGAGAGTGATTTATAGAGCAGCAGACACTTTCGACACGAGCTTGCTGCACGATCAGCATCGTATACATCATTGCCCATTATCGTGTAGAAAAGAAACAAGCACCTCAACATTTCCAGCACAGTGAGCGAATGGACGGTGCCATGGAACTCGTGCATCTTCTCTGCCAAGCACAATCCGAATGGAACCATGTATCGAGTCTCCGCCCCCTTCGCGCGAAATTTGGGTGATTTTGATTGCCTTTTAATCATCTCCAGAGTCAAACCATTCACGCGAACAGGAGTGCGGCACTCTTTGTAATGCTCCTTGACGAGAAGGAGCAACTGGTCCACTCGTTTTTCCTGCGTCGTCTCTGAGAAGAAACCTTTCGATGCGATAGCCTCCCAGAACAAATTCCCAAGTATATCTTGAGAGACGCCCAGATCCAAGCAATGTAGGACATCAATTGTTATCATGATCGCGTGGAAGCACGGCGCCCCGAAGAGGGGGCTCAAAGGGACCCCTGAATTGCTGAGGATGCTAAGCATATCGCGCACGTTGTGTCTGCATTTTCTCCACGCTGCTTGGATGCTGAAATCGTTGTACGGCTTATCGCCATCTGGCTGCGCGGCCCCGCAGAGCCAACAAATTGATTTGGATGCCCAGCCGCTGAATCCAAATATCGTCTTGTAGAATTGCCAATCTCCTCGGATCTGCAACAATATTGAATGGAATCCAAAATCTCTGCCATGCTTCAGTTTCGCCCGGCTCTTGTCTGACGGTAGCCACTCCAACGAGTCGTGCCGCGAGGTAGGAAATCGGCCCATGTACAAGCACCGGAGACTCCACAAAAATATGTCGAGAATGCCATCTATTGTGCATCGCCCCTTGCACCCGCATCCACACATGAATTCTTTTTCAACCATTGCGAAAAGAAAACGCTCCGACGATGGGAAAGCCAACATATTCCAACTATATACCTCGACTGTTTTACGTCGTTGATGGGGCACTCCATCGCCGTGGAAGCCGATGCAAATCAAGTGCCCGCCCGACAGATGCGGCGCCCCGCGCGTGACCTCGGCTCGCAGCGCTTCGAGCCCTGAAGGCACGGAGCAGAGGTCGCCCCACGATTCCCCAGCCTTCTGCACGAGCAGATGTAGCAGCTCGTGAGGAAGGAGAAATGGCATCCACACATCCTCTCTTTTGATGCCCGTCTTGGGGTTGCAGCACGGTACTTTCGCCCAATACAAGTCGGGCATGTCTGTTCCTTTCAAGCACGCCCTCAGCATGTCCCGACACATATTTTTTGGCTCGGCTCCACGGGAACCAACCCTTGCAAAATCATCGACTCCTCTGGCCCCAGCTTGACTCGACTTCGAAGCCAGGAGCTGGGCATCCAGGGCAGACATTTTGTTGCGTAGGAAGAGCCGACTCAAATGGGATCTGTAATCGCTGATGTCCGCATCGCTGGGGGCCGAGCTGCTGGCGGGCGTAGTTGCCGCGCTGGATGGTCGAGCAATTGCGACGGCGCGGGCGTCCATGACATGTTGCTTTGAGCCCCCCGTTGGCCTGCATCTGGTGTCGCACGAGTGCTTGCCATATGGCCCATCGGCTGTGCGCGCGGCTCGCTGTTTGTGCCCAGTCCCGGGATACATGCGATCCGCAATGCAGGCTCGAGCCAAAACGGCTATGGGCGAAAGCTGAAAGGGCGACAGTTGCCAGAGGCACGCGCTGCGACGATTGTTATAAGGAATACAAGCAGAAACAGGAGCGGAGGGGCCCCCTCTCGAATCTGGCAGGCACGCGCTCACATTTACCCAGTCACGCAATCAGACGCGCCGCCGGCGCCCCCCTCCAAACAAAAAAGCCAATAGGATGGTTGCGAGCATGCCCATGGCACGCGCCCCGAGCCCGACCCTGAACAGGATGCGACACCCTCTCTCTCTCTCTCTTTTTCTCTTTCTCTCTCTCTCTCTCTCTCTCTCTCCCTTGTCTGCCTTCCTGTCGCTGTCTCTGTCTCTCGCCCGCCTCCCACGGCAGTCAGCGCGCGCCGAGCCCGCTCAATTGGTCAACCCCTTCTGCACGAGGGACACGGCCCCCTCGGTGAAGGTGTCCCGGGCAGACTCGCAATCCTTGAACTCTTTGTCGTATTTCGCTTTGTTCTTGACCCACTTGAGGGGGTCCACGGCGCTGGCATCCTCGATGAAGCGCGCCATCTTGCCCTTCTTGGCCTGCAGCGTAGACAACTGCGACCACATCTGGGTCACGAGCTTCGCCGTGACGAGAGTGCCTTTCTTTTTGTCCTTCACCAAATCGTACTTCGCCTGCAGCTTCTCCGCCAAGTCGGTCTGTTTCCCGACCTTGGTCTTCAGCGACGTGTAAGACGAAATCCATTTCGCCTTCTCCGCCGTTGCCTGCGAGATGGCGTCGGCCACGCATCTGCGACACCGCATTCCCAGGATGAGCCCAGGCAGAAGCTTCGTTCCAGCGCGCGCGGCCGGAACCAAGCTGAGCCCCCTGAGCACTCCGAGAAAGCAGGGCCACAGCGGCGCAGTTCAACGCAATCCCCAGCCTCGCGCAACTTCTTGTCTTCGGGCTTCTCGTCCTCGATCGCCTTGGGGACCTTCGCCTTCTTCGCCTTCTTGTGGACGGGCTGCTCGACGAAGTCGTCGTCCATGAGAGCGATCCAGTCGTTGACCTCTCCAGCGTCGACCTTGTCCTTCGTGCCCTTGACGGTGATAGCCTTCCTGCGCTCGGATACGTGGTTGTCCACCATCCTCTTCGAGTAGTCGTGCTGCAGCTCGCCCTTCTTGGCCAAAGCAGGCTTTTCAGAAGCCCTGGTGGGGCAGCCCTCCACGAAGTCGCACAGCTTCTGCATCGTCGCCTCGTTCTCTGGGTTGTACGGGAACTTCTCCAAGTCAGCGACTTCCCAGATGTGGAGCCATCCGCTCTTGATCGCCTTCTGGCTCCGACTCGTCAGGGACTGCTCTTCGATCTGCTTGAAAAATGACCCGGCCCTGTCCAGCGCCAGCTTGACGGCCAAGGAACGTTTCGCCTCGTAACTCTTGGTGTTCTTCCACTCCTGGAGGGGGAACTCCCAACCGTCCTCGGCCAAGCGCTTCAAGTGGTCCGTGACTGCTTGCGCCCCTGCCTGCCCCAGGGGTTGCCCTGGCTTTAGATCGGCCAGGCGGTCCAAACCCTTCTTCTCTGCGTCGGTCTTCTCGTGCGGCACCACTGCCGTCGCCGAAGCTGCAGCCGGCCTCCTCATCTTTGCGCTCTGGGGGGTCTTGCGAGGCACCTGCTTTGCCATGCTCGGTGGCCAGCGCAGGTATGGAGTGTAGGAAACCTGAACGCGCCAGCTCGGGGCGAAAAGGCTGCGCGGAAGGCCGCAGCGGGGTCGCCGAGACGCCGTGCGGGATCCCGAGGGCCAGAGTTTCAGAAGAGTTTCAGATCTGAAACTTCAACGCTGCATGTTACAAATGTGCATTTTGTATGGAACTGTCAATGAAAACCATTGTTTCTCATCGCGGAAAGCGCTGTCTGAAACTACAAAGTTTCAGATAGTTTCAGGCGCCGACTGCGCCCTGGGAGGAGGGAGGAGGGACGGTGGGGGGAGGGGGAGAGGAGGAGACAGATGCACGTTTCTCACAGAAGCCGCCAGGAACTCCATAGCAGCGCAAGTGTCCACATATCAATGAGTCGTAGCGTGATTGAGACATGCAAACGCGAGCTGAGATCTACACAGCAAGGACGCGTACTCTGGCGCCTACTGAACCCTACGACCTAAACCCATGCGCCACTGCATTCTTCAGCGACCTGTATGAGACTCCGCCAGGCGACGTCCATATATTGTATGTCTGGCCCCTCTTGCGATCCGCGCCGCCCCTCGTGATCGTCTTGACCGTCCACTGGCGCGAGGTGGCAGCTGGCCTCCGAAGAACGGACGATGCTGCTGGCCTCCGAAGAGTTGTTGCCCTCGCTGCCGCGGGCCTCCGGAGTGTTGCAGTCCTCGAGGCTGCGCCACCTTCCCCGTTTGCCACTGCGTTGATGCGCTGCGCATGGCGATGGCTGGCATCCCCACTCGCCCCTCCCACTAGTCACCGAAATCAAGAGGCTGCGATTTTGCCCTGGTCTGGCGGGGCCCCGCCCGCGTGGCCTCGAGGGCCGTTTCGTGTGGAGTGGCCGTTTCTTTGGGCAATGCAATTGTCCTCGTGTTTGGGGGTATCCAATGTGTCCTGGGGCCCTGGGACACTGGGGCCAGCCATCGCCAATCGCAGACCAACGCAACGCAGGTGCAAACCTGAGCGTGGCAAATAATCCAACCACGGGATCTCTGTGACCCACTTCGTGCTGCCCTCCCGCTCGTCGAACAGGAACTCGCACGCGACCATGCCCGAGAGTGCGTCGCAATACACAGCGTCAGCTTTCTGTGCGCTCCCGTCCTGCAACGTAGCCATACCGGTACTTTGGGCATGATCCCAGTAGAATACAGGCTGGAAAGATGCACCCATATCGTCGGCGCCGTCAGCATGCAGGGGTGGTTGCTTAGCTCCGTGTCCGGAGCTTTTCGCGTGGTCGTCGCCATGCTTGCGAACCGCACCTAGGACCGCGCAATCGCCCTCGTCGCAGTCCACCGTGTCGTCCTCCTCTGAATCGCTATCACACTCCCGAATCAACGACTTCGTGGCCTGTTTCATGCTCGATCCGCTGAGCGAGCCTTTAGCTGTTGAGCCTGGGGTGGTTCGGCCAGCGGGCGGCGGCGAGGGCGATGGACTGAGCGTTGTCGGCGCTTCCCCGTAGGCTTGGACGAGGCCAAGAAGCCAGGACTGCAAACGTGAACCTGTCCTGCAATTCCCTCTGATCCTCTGGATGTCAATCTGCGTACGTTTGATCGCGTATGCCTCTGCCTTGGGGTCCTTGACAATGCCGCCGACCTTTTCATTGCTGTATAGTTTGACGCCTGCCTCGAGCGTGTCTTTGTTGAAGATCTTTGTGTACTTGAACATTTCCCGCAATAAGTCACAATGCCTCTGCAGGCAGTCTTTGTCTGTCTCGTTTGTGAGCTCTTTCTCTTTTTCCTCGTCGTCGCTACCCCTTCCAACCGCCTTGAATTTGTAGTCAATCAACTTGCCATTCTCTTGGCATCTTTTTACAGCCGAGCCTCGAATATGTGTTGACAGAATGTCGCGAACTAGTTCGGGTGTAAACGTAGATTGTTGGGTGCTTCTTCCCATGGCCGGTGATTATGAAGGTTCGGAATCAAATCAACATGGAGCCAGCCTTTTGAGCCCAAAATGGCATGCGGTATACGCAGCATCATCAGCAACAGCATCATCATCATATGTGCCGAATCCCGTACAAGAGTTTCGCCCGAACGCCCCCCCCCCCTCGTGGAGCCATGTGGCACACAAGAAATACTATGGACCCGCGCTCCCGAGGCCGCGATCCTTCCTAGAAACAAACACTTCCGCGCTCGCAAGGCCACGACCCACTGAAACAGTATAGGGAAGCGGGCTTCCAGGGCATACTACATGCTTCCCATGGGAGTAGCCTCTGCACCACACCACTATATGCCAAAATGACTTCAAGACCGCTCCTGTTCTAGATGGCCTCCAAGATGGCGCAATATTGCCCAAGTGGTGGTACCAAGAAGATGGCCACTTTGAGCCCAAGATGGGGGGGTCGAACGAAGTAGCAAAAAAGAAGTAATGTACATGTGCAGTCTTGCTTCTCTTTACGGTTGGAGGGGGGAGGAGGGGAGTAGTTGAAGTTTGGAGTAGGTGGAAGGAGCATGAGCAGGCATGAGAAGCACGGAGGAGGGAAGGGAAGACAGAGGCGTGGGGGAGGGGACAGGTGTGTGGAAGGAATGAGGAAAGCAAGAATGTAAACTTACGTTCTCGCTCTTGCCTGTGATTGGAGGGCGGAGTAAGGAGGCCATCTCGGAGCTGTCCCTCACCATCTTCTTCCCTCCTCTTGCTCTCTCCCTTCTCCTCCTCCTCCTCCTCGTCATCCTCACTCACCCTTACTGCTACTCGTCAAGGTTTCGGCGAAAACGAAAGCATGGGAAGAAGGAAGGAACGCAGACAGCGGGTGTCCCTAGTGTCTGTGTGGTGCACTCTCAGGGGCCCAATAGCAATTTAATACAACATGTGAGCCCGCACGGGGGGTCAAGTTGAAGGTTCAAGTTGAAGGTTCAAGTTGAAGGTTGCCTTGCCACTTGTCTTGGATGGGTTGACCAATGCAGTAAATGAATTACTTAATTCGTCGGAGGTTGAATTGGTCGGAGGTCTAGTGGATTCCTTGATGGACGAATCACTGCCTCACTGCATTACTGCATCGTTGACTTACTGGGTTGTTCAAATACTGAAACACAAGATCACCGTGCAATTAAATTACTGAGTTAACTCAATCCGGAAAGTCACAGTAAGCCGCAAAGAAAAGCAATACTGTAAAGATACATTGTTGTGTTTGTACTCCCCCCTTAACTCTTGTCGCTAGTTCCACGCATCGCTCCTCGTTGCCTCCTGCCAATTTCTCCCTCTCCTGTTGCTTCCCTCATCCTTACTCCTCCTCCCTCGAACCGCAGAGAAAAACAAAAATGTAAGATTACATTATTGCGTTCATCCTCACCCCTTTCGCCCACCAGGCGCACCAGGCGCTCCAAGCACACCATTCACACCAGGCACACCAGTGCACACCAGGGAACACCAAGCACACCAGGGCACACCACCGGGCACACCAGGCATATCACGCACACCCAAGCATACCCAAGCATTCCAGGCACACCAATACGCCAGGCACATTGGCGCGCCGCGGGCACGCAACGCCACTCCAGCGCTGTGGAGGAGGAAAACTTGCGTTTCTTGCTTAAGAAGATCACAAGTTTTTCCTCCAACCTCGTCTGCCGAATACGCCCCACCAGCACACGGAAAACACACAGACCCTTCGTACAAATCGCGTGCATGTCTCCGCGTGTGCGTGTGTGTCTGTGCGTTTGTGTGCCTGGTGCGCTGGTGGTGTGCCCGCGGCGTGCCGCCCGTGCGTCGTGAGCCGCGCTTACGTTTCCACCAGTCAAGGCCTGGTAAAACTAACAGCCTCGCAAAGCGAAGCCGATACCTTAAACCCATGGGCGTGACAAGTGGTTTCGCGGC
>CAUYUJ010014102.1:386211-431211 GCA_963575745.1 Prorocentrum cordatum
GGAGGAGGAGGAGGAGGACGAGGAGGAGGGAGGAGGAGGAGGGAGGGGAGGAGGAGGAGGGAGGAGGAGGAGGAGGAGGAGGAGGGAGGAGGCCCCCCCCTGTGCTCCGGGGCGGCCCCGCTCCTGCCCCTCCGGCCTCCTGCGGGCGGGGTGCGCCTGGCCTCTCGGCGCCGCCTGCAGCCGGCAGCGGGTCATCACCGCACGCGCGCCACCACTGGCAGAGTGCCCACTCGCATACGTCCGACAGCCTTTTAACGTTCAAGCCTTTTAACGTCTTCGAACATCTGAAAACGTTCAAGCCTTTTTCTCAACACATCCCTAGCACATTCTGAACAATGCACGGGGCCCCTGGAAGTCCCGACCCTTTCCCCGGGACCGGCTTTTCCTCCTGATTCTTTCTTGTTTCAGAGCGTGAATTACCTACCCCGCTTTCGCTTCCAGGAAAAACCGAGTCATACCACGCGCCTCCTCGTCAGGCGGCCTGACCAGTGCAGGCCGCAGTTTGGCATCGTCTGGTATCTCTTGGAAGCGAGGGTGGTCAAAAGCGAGGTAGGTTGGTTTTCCCCCTATTTAAAGTTCCCACGACATGTTCTTAGAACATTTCTGGCTGGGACTGGTTTGTTTTACCACATCGGGTCGGGTTATGTTCTAAGAACATTGTGTTGTTATTACAACATGCTTAGGTTCTAGGAGCATTTCGTGGTAGGACTATAGACATGCCGGGACGGTGGGTCCCTGCTCAAAGAGTGCTCACTCGCAAACGTCCGACGCATACATGCCTGCTTCGATGGAACTCATCGTAGATCCCCCACGGCGGATCCAGGCCATTTGCGAGTGGTTGCTTTGCAAGTCGTGGAGCGCGCTCGTCAAGGTCGGGAGGACAAGTCTCGGGTTGGGAGGATGGGGCTGGGAGAGCCCCAGACCCCCTCGGGCAAGGACAAAATCATGACGGGAAGCTTTTCGATGTTTTCGGCCTCTGGAGGCTCTTACCAGTCCTCGGGACCGTCCAGAAACGACTCAGAGTGAAGCACCGGTCCAGGGGAATGGGTCGAGACCTCTCAGGGTCGACGTTATGGAAAAATCATTGCGTCGGGGGTCTGGGAATGGAAATGGCATTTAGAATCGTAGGCGGCCGAAGGTATCGTTCAGTGCATCCGGATGTTATTGCTCATGCTCCTCATCCTCCCAACCCCTTGTGATCGTTTCTTGATTCATTGTTTTGCCAATCGGCGCGGGCCCTCGCACCCCCCCCTCCCCCCCCTCCCCATGGAGTAGATCTTGGCTGCTTTTTGGCGCCTGTTTCGAGCAGGTGGAGTCCCCCCCAGCGGACGCACGGCTCCAAGCAGCCGCACCGAGCAGAGGTCCGGAGCCAGACCCCCCCTCCCCTCCCCCCCTCCTCCGCCCAGTGTAGGAACTAGGGGAACAAAAAGTGACATAAACATAGAAACTCGGAGGTCCGCGCGGATTTTTCGGATCGGCGCGCTTGACCCCCCCTCCCTGGCGCGCGGAGCGCGCCAGGGGCGGCGCCGGAGGCGCCGCCAGGGGGCCCCAGCGCTGATCCGAGAAATCCGCGCGGACCTCCGAGTTTTTATGTTTATGCCACTTTTTGCTCCCCTAGAATAAGAACACGCGGACCTTCCTCCCAAGACGATACACTGTGCTCCTCGCGCTCGCAGCCAGCGCGCGGCTTTTTTTTGCACGCGTTTTTCTCTTCAGGGGGGGGGCGGCGCGGGGCCCTCTCTCTCCCTGCCGGGATGGGCTCGGCCCTGGCCGTCCAGGGGGGGGGGGGGCCGGCCTCGGCGGATCTGGGCGCCCGACATGGGCACGGAAAGGATGGGTACAATGCCCAACAGCAGCTCCTGTTCATTTTGATCAGGACTCGCTGTCGGTGTCGCCGCGGCCGGTGTCCACTTGAGACAGAGGGCCGCCTGCCCAACAGCGGCCGCTGCTGGTTCGGGACAACATGTGTTGTCGGGCATTGTGCCCATTCTTTCCGTGCCCACTTCGGGTGCCCAAAACGGAGGCAGAGAAGTCCGAGGCGGCGACTTATTCGAGCGGTGGCGAAGCGTCCAAGATCTTTTTTCTAGCCTGCACGACATGTCCTTAGAACGTGGCTTGCTAAGGCTGTTTTGGTTCGACACATCGGGCGTGTGTTCTAAGAGCAGTGTTTTTGTGTATCGAGCATTTTGGGCCTCTGAGATCACTTCGTGGTAGGCCTATTGGATTGGAATGCCGGGACGGTCGGTCTCTGCTCAATTTTTACATATAACCACCGCCTGGAGGGTCGATTTTTTTCGGAGACCTCGACAGGCGGTCGATATGGATACATCATGGCCTCCAGGGGCCTACACGCATCCATATCCGCCGCCCGCTGGGGGGCACCAGGATGTCGGCTCCCAGGCGGCGGATATGGATAAATCCCCGCCTCGCAAGAACGGCATGAGCATACATTTTCGGAGGTCCGCGCGGATTTCTCGGATCGGCGCTGGCCCCCCCCCTCCCTGGCACGCGGAGCGCGCCACGGGCGGCGCCTGAGGCGCCGCCAGGGAGGGCCCAGCGCAGGTCTAAGAAACCCGCGCGGACCTCCGGCAGTTCATGTCTATGCCGTTGTTCATTCCTCTACGGCCGAGCTCCCTCCCAGTTTTCCTTCCTCCGAGGTGCAACGCGCTCGGTCCGAAGTCCGCAAGCGGCATCGCCATCAGCCATCAGCACCTCCTCTAGCCGGCATCGCCAGATAGTGGCGGGCATCCGTCCATAGCGCTCGTTGTTGGCATCCGCAGAACGTCAATTGGCATCCATCGTCTTCCGCCACTGGCACCATCCGTTGGTACAGCCGAGGCTTTGGGAGGGTCTCGATGTCCGTTTGAGGGCCTTCCGGTTGTGTTCCTTTCTGGAGATGTGCGCGCATCGGGGCGAAAGTGTGGCCCCAAAGAAGCGGATTCATCCATATCCACCGCCTGGGAGCCGACGTCCTGGTGCCCCTGGCGCGCTCGGCGCGCCAGGGAGGGGGGCCCCAGCGCAGATCCAAGAAGCCCGCGCGGAGCGTCACAGGCTTATGCTTCTGCCGATGTTTCTCTTCCGTCTACTCTGGGCGGAGGCAGGGACGTGGGAATTGCTGGAGGAGGAGGAGGAGGAGGAGGAGGAGGAGGAGGCAGGGACGTGGGCAGTGGGGGGGGGGAGACGAGAATCAAGAAAGCAGGAGAAAGACTGGGAATCTTGGGACTTGGTGTGCATTTGCTCGCGTGTCCCTGGGCCCCTTCGCTCTCGGCGGAGGCAACGAGGCCCAGGGTGCGGGCGCAGCGCGCGCTGTCGCCGGGGAGGTCTCGCCGAAGACGTGCGCGGCCGGAGCCCCCTGGAGACGTATGCAGTGCTGCCCCCCTGAGCTGTCCGCCCCGGTTGGTTGCGCCCGCCGGCCACGGCTCGGAGGGCACCCGCTGGTGCAGCCTCTCTGCACCGATCTTGGCCAGGCCGATCCTGAACCCTGGTCCCAGACCCCCTCGAGTTATGAAAAAATCACGACGGGAGGTTTTTCGCCATTTTCGGCCTCTGGGGGGCCTTACCGGCCCTCGGGACCGTCAAAAAACGACTCAGGACGAAAAACCGGTCCTGGGGGATGGGTCCAGACTGCTGGGGGTCGACGTCATGAAAAATTCATGACGTCGGGGGTCTGGGGTTGAGCCTGGCCAAGCTCAGGTGCGCGGCGTGCCCACACCACAAACATCGAGGGACGTCCTGGGGTCTCAGGGCCGGGCTCCCCTGTGGAAGGTTTCTCGTGGTCGAGCCCCTACTGCAGACATTAGCTTCTCGGAGCTCCACGCGGCTTTTCTAGGATCTGCGCCGGGCCCTCCCATGGCGGCGCCTCGAGCGCCGCCCCTGGGCGCGCTCCGCGCGCCAGGGAGGGAGGGGCCCCGCGCCGGGCCGGGAAGCCCGCGCGGAGCTCCGAGAAATCATGCTCGTGCCGTTTGTGTGTTGTGCCCCCACAGTCCCAGACCTCCTCGCGTTGTGAAAAAATCACGACGGGTTTTTTTTCGCTATTTTCGGCCTCCGGGGGCCCTCGCCGGGTCTCGGGACCGTCAAAAATCGATTCAGAATGAAAAACCGGTCCGGGGGAAGGGGTCCAGACCTTTGGGGGTCGCGTCGTGAAAAAATCACGACGTCGGGGGTCTGGGGTGGGGCGCGCATCAAGAAACCGTCTGCTCTTCGTCAGGGTGCCCTGGGCTTCTTCGCTCCGCGCGCAACGCGGTGACCTCCCGCGGCCGTGGGAGGAGCTGCCGCGCTCGGGGCGCTCCAGGTTTCCCCTCGGGTGCGCCTCGCGCGCGGGTCTTCAGGGTTGGGTTTCTTGCCAGGGTTTCTTGCGGCCGCGCCCGCACTGTATCGCCTGCCAGCCAGAGGCAGCGGTGGGGTCCCGAGGTCGACCGCAGCCAGTGTTTCCCCACTCCGCCCCTTCCACCCTCTCCTCCGTTGCTCCTCCGCCCCCTCTCCCTCCTGCTGTGGCTGCTTCTCCCGGCCCCCCCCCCCTCCCCCGCCTCTTCCTGCCTCCTCTCCCCCCGCTTCCCTCCGCGTCCCCCTCCCCGTCTTCTCGTTTCCGTGCGCGTCCCCCTCCTCCCCCCTGTCCCCGTTTCTGCCTCTTCGCTGAGGTCCTGGGGTCTCAATTTGTCCGAGCCGGACGTTTTCGCGGTTTCTTTTCCCGGGGCCCGGGGCTCTCACAGATCGATGCGGCTCGAAACACGACGCAGAAATGTGGGGCATAGGGCTCCGGGCGTGTTATATATATATATATATATATATATATATATATATGTATTCCGATGTTGCATTACTTTCGCTGCGTCGGATCTCAGGGCTCCTCCGCGTCCACCTTCCCTCGGTCTGTGACTGCGCCTGGCGCAGTGGGGTCCTTTGGGGGGACTCCAGGTCCGCTGGGATATACCCGTCGGCGGATCAAGAAACCATCAAGGCCATGGGAGCGCGAGCGCGCCTTGCCCCTGGGATTCGACGCCGCGGAGCAGATTGCAACATCGCGGAAACTCGCGACCGAGCCTGAGACCCATGTTTCCCCGGCACTTTTTGAGCCAGGTCGATCTGTGAGGGTCCTGGCGCCCGACACCGGGCGAGCACGCCTGGTGTGCAGAGAGTGGCAGCGCCCGGATCTCAGAAGAGGAGGCCTCCTTCCCCCTCCCCCCCTCCTCCCCGCCCCCCCTCCCTCCCACCCCCCTGCCCTATCTTCCCCCCCCCCCTACCTCCCCCTCCCCCCCCCTCCCCCCCCCCCCCTTTCCTCCCGCCCCCCCCCTTCCTTCCCCCGACCTCCCCCCCCCCTCCCCCCCCCCCCCCTACCTCCCCGCCGCCCCCCCCCCTCCCCACCCCCCCTTAGCCCCCCCCCACCTCAGAGGAGGAGGAGACCTCCCCCCCCCCCCAGAGGAGGAGACCTCCTCCCCCCCGCCTCTGCCTCCCCCCGGCCCTTCCGGCCACCTCCCCGCCCCTGCGCGCCACCGACGGCTGACAAGGGGTCCGCCCGTCGTGGGAAGGCCGCGGAGGTCTGCTCCGTCGCTCCGCCGCCCCTCCTCCCCAAGGGGGTCGCCGCCTGCCCGAGGAGGGCCCCACAGGATCTCTTCCAGAACCTCCCAAGACGGTGAGACGCGTCCAAAAATCCTGCTCGATCCTTGATCCTCGAATCTCGATCGAATTTCGATCCACGAATCTCGTCCTCGAATCTCGACGATCCTCGGGAGGAGCTGGCGAGGTTTTGGGGTGATCTGGGAGGGTTTGGGAGGGTCTCGGGGGGATTTTGCTGGGAGGACTTGACAGGCTCTGGGAGCTCTTGGGATGATCCTGGGAGGGTTTGGAAGGGTTTAGGGGGGATGTGGGAGGACTTGAAAGGCTCTGGGAGGCTTTGGTGTGCTCTGTGGGAGGGTTTGGGAGGGTTTGGGGGGTCGCCTCTTCCGCGATCGTCGCCTCTGACTGCGGCGTCCTGACTTTCGGCCCTAGGCGGCCCTGGAAGGGCCCGGCCCCTTCCCCAGGACCGGTTCTGCACCTCGCGTCGTTCTGGGGCGGCCCCGGGGCTCGGCGAGGGCCTCCCGAGGCCGAGCACGGCGAGAACAAAAAACCTCCCCTCCTGATTTTTCTCACGGCGCGATCCTGTCTGTGGTACATACACATTGTGCATCTCTGATTCTTCGAAAGTTCTTTGACTTTTTTTAGGGGGGGCCAAGGTCCTTTCATTTCTAGTTCTTCTCTCCTGGGCCTCTTCCTGGCCGCTGGGGGCCAGGAGCAGTTAGAAACGAGCACAATTAGAAATGAGCACCATTAGAAATGAACGACGTGTACGTCGGGCACGTCCCTCTACAGCAGGAATATCAAAAAAACAGCAAAACATAGTCTGGGGATGTCTCTTTTTTTCATGTTGGTTTATCTTTTGACTATGTATTATTTTGTCGGCCACAATCCGCTTGTAGGAGGACACGCCCGACCTAAACCCAGACCCCCGACGTTGTGATTTCTTCACGACGTCGACCCCTGGAGGTCTGGACCCCTTCCCCCCGGGACTGGTTGCTGATCCCGAGTCTTGCAATTTGACGCTCCCAGGGGCCGGTAAGGGCCCAGGGAGGCCGACAAAACAGCGAAAGGGTTCCCGTCGTGCTTTTTTCCCACCGCGCGAGGGGGTCTGAAGAGGCCGAGCGATGGATCGCAGCAGTCATGTGGACCGACGCCGAGATCGCCTCGCCTCGCGCCCGCAGCCCGCCGCCCGCCGCCGCCGCCGCCGCCGCGGCGGCGGCGGCGGCGGCGGCGTAGTCGTTGTCGTCGTCGTCGTCGTCGTCGTCGTCGTCGTCGTCGTCGTCGTCGTCGAAGTCGTCGTCGTCGTCGTCGTCGTCGTCGTCCTCGTCGTCGGCGTCCTCGTCGTCGTCCTCGTCGTCGGCGTCCTCGTCGTCGTCCTCGTCGTCGTCCTCGTCGTCGGCGTCGTTGTCGTCCTCGCCTCGCCTCGGCTCGCGCGCGCAGCCCCGCGGGACGCGCCCGCAGAGGCTGGCGGCGCCCTCGGCCCGCAGAGGCCGCCGGGGACCCGCGGCCGCCGCCAGGCGGCGCGGGCGCGCGGCGGGCCGTGGTCGTGGTGGTCGTCGGGGTGGTCGTCGTGGTTGCCGTCGTCGTCGTCGTCGCCGCCGCCGCCGCCGCCGCCGCCGTCGGCGGCGTCGTCGCCGCCGCCGCCGCCGTCGTCGGCGTCGTCGTCGTCGTCGTGGTCGTCGTCATCGTCGTGGTCATCGCCTTGGTCGTGGTGGTTGGGATGGTCGTCGTTGTGATCGTCGGGGCTGAGGTGAATGGAAAGTGCCTACACTGCTACCCTTCGCCCGTTCTTCCCTTTTGCGGCATCCTGGGAGGCCCTCGTCGCCACCGCTGGACTCGCCTCGAGATCCTGGTCGGAACGCACCCGCGGGAGAGGCCCGGGGATTAGCGGTATTGGTACCTTTGGGTTTCCCTGGGGATGGTGGTCGTCCCAGACCCCCGACGTAATGATTTTTTCATTACGTCGACCCTCAGAGGTCTCGACGCGTTCCCCTGGACCGGTTTTTCATCCTGAGTCGTTTCTTGACGCTCCCGAGGGCCGGTAAGGGCCCCCCAGAGGCCGAAAATAGCGAAAAATCTCCGCATGATTTTTTCATTGCGTCGATCCTCAGAGGTCTCGACCCATTCCCCTGGACCGGTTTTTCCTCCTGAGTCGTGTCTTGGCGCTCCCGAGGGCCGGTAAGGGCCCCCTCCAGAGGCCGAAAAATAGCGAAACACCTCCCGTCATGATTTTTTCTTTGCCCGAGGGGGTCTGGGGTCGTCGTCGCCGAATTGATCCTCGTCCTGGCTTCGTCTTACAAGCCCTGCGGGATCCCCTCGCCTCATCATCAGTATCATCAGCATCATCATCATCATCATCATCATCATCATCATCATCATCCTCATCATCATCATCAGCATCAGCATCAGCATCAGCATCAGCATCAGCATCATCATCATCATCATCATCATCATCATCATCATCACCATCATCACCATCATCCTCATCCTCATCCTCATCCTCATCATCACCATCAGCATCCTCATCACCATCATCATCATCATCATCATCGTCATCATCATCATCACCATCAATATCACCATCACCATCACCATCACCATCACCATCACCATCACCATCACCGTCACCGTCACCGTCACCATCACCATCACCATCACAATCATCATCAGCAGCATCATCACCATCCTCATCCTCATCATCCTCAGCATCACCAGCATCATCATCACCATCCTCATCCTCATCCTCATCCTCATCCTCCTCCTCCTCCTCCTCATCATCATCATCATCATCAACAACATCCTCATCCTCATCCTCCTCCTCATCATCATCATCATCATCATGATCATCATCACCATCACAATCATCACCATCACCATCATCACCACCATCACCATCATCACCACCATCATCCTCCTCACCATCCTCACCCTCATCATCCCTCCCCCCCCGCCCCGCCGGCGCCAGGCACCCGAGGCGCGCCTCTTCCGGCTGCTCGGCCGCCTCGGCCGCCGCGAGCGGCACGCGGCGACCGCCGCCCGCTGCCCGGCCGCCGCGCGCCCCGCCGGGGGCGGCCGGCTCTCCCGGGGCCTCGCGCGCGCGTCCTGGCTGGTGTCGAAGGGGGGGCTCCCTCCTCCTCCTCCTCCTCGACCTCCTCCTCCTCCTCCTCATCCTCCTGCTCCTGCCCTGCTCCCTCCTCCTCCTCCTCCTCCTCCCCCTCCTCGACCTCCTCCTCGACCTCCTCCTCCTCCCTCCTCTCCTCCTCCTCCTCCTCCTCCTCCTCCTCCTCCTCTCCTCCTCCTCCTCCTCCTCTTCCTCCTCCCTCCTCCCCCATCTCCTCTTATGCCTTCCTGCTCCTCCTCCTCTCCTCCTCCTCCTCCGCCTCCTCCTCCTCCTCCTCCTCGACCTCCTCCTCCTCGACCTCCTTCTCCTCGACCTCCTTCTCCTCCTCATCCTCCCTCTTCCTCCTCCTCCTCCTCCTCCTCCTTCCTTCCCCTCCTCCCTCCTCCCTCCTCCTCCCTCCTCCCTCCTCCCTCCTCCCTCCTCCCTCCTCCTCCTCATCCCTCCTCCCCCCCCTCCTCTTGAGACCGCGACGGGCGGCCTCTCGCCGCTGCCGGCCTCCATGGGCCCTTCTGCTGGGCCCCGGGGCCGTCGGAGAACGCCTCGGGATGCAGAGCCGGTCCCGGGCTCGGCCACTCGGCGCCGCCTCGAGACGGCCGCCATGGGACTCCGAGATTTCGCGCTCGTGTTAAGTCGGGCGTGTCCATCTACAGGAGGAGCATTCCCAAATAGTCAAACAGTAGTATGCGCGGTGGGGAAAAAAAACACGACGGGAACCCTTTCGCTGTTTTTCCGGCCTCCCTGGGCCCTCACCGGCCCCTGGGAGCGTCAGAGCAAGACTCGGGAGGAGCAGCCGGTCCCGCGGAAGGGGTCCCGGCCTCTGGGGGTCGACGTGGTGAAAAAACACGACGTCGGGGGTCTGGGATGGGCACCCAGACATGCGACGCCCTGGTTTTTCGATACGGGGTCCCTGGAAGTTCCGACCCCCTTTCCCCGGGACCCGCGTGTTGCATCCTGAGTCGTTTCTGTTGGCGCTCCCGAGACACTGCGAGGGCTGCCCCAGGCCGAAAACTGCAAACACCTCCCGCCCTGTGTTTCTACGACGCGATCCTATCTGGGCATGCGTCTACGATTATGTCGGGCGTGTCCCCCTACAGGTGGATGTTCGATGAAAAATAAAAGATACCCCACAGATGCTCCAAAAAGGTAAAACAAATACTAAACAAATAGTCCCCAGACTATTTTTGATCCCCCTGTAGGCGGACAGGCCCGACGTAAGTCTGCGAGTCGATCCTTTGCTTCAGCGTGCGTTCTGGTGAGGTGGCCCTCCCGAGGGGCGGCGGGTGCCGCCCTGTCCGTGCAGAGCAACCCGAGGGGAGCCCAGACCCCAAGCCGCCGCCAGTCGGCGACGAGCTCGGCGGTCGCTGTCGTGCCTGGGGCAACAAAGTTAGGGGGCCACACGCGAACCCTACCCCTACCCCCCCACGATTTCTGCGGGGGAGGGTGGGGTAGGGTTCGCGTGTGGCCACCTGAAAGTTCTTCAGGGTGCGTTTTTGGGTAGGCTGTGTGGCCAACTCGGGTTTGCTGTAATGTGCATGTTCGTGCCGCGCCCTAGAAGCGGCATTTACATTCTAGGTGGGTGTGGGAAGCGTCGCTTTAGATTTGTTTCGTGAGTTTTTGTTTGCAGTTTCGCTGGACTTGCAGCTTGGGTGCTTTTGGTTATTCTGCATGTGAAGTGTTGTGGCCGAGCGTCCATGCCAAGGGAGGGGTCGAGCGAGATTGCGTGCGGCGCGACCTTTCTGGGGCATGCGTGCTCCGCTTTCCAAGCAGAGGCGATCGCCTTGGAGACGGGTCTCGCCCAAAGTCAGCGCATGCTGTTCTCCTCTTGCATGTGACACCGACCCACAGTGTGCAGGACGCGCTTTCCCGACGTGTTGTCAGGAACAGCGAGGGGTCGCCGTGGCGAAACCGCTCCGAAACAAAAAGGGAGCCTAGCGCCAACCCCAAGAAGCCCGCGCGGGCTTCCGAGGGTGTGCCCTTGAGCTAGCCTCGCTTCTGCCCACGGGCGAGACGGACAGGCAGGGTCGGGACAGTTTCGGATCTGGACTGATGGGCCCGTTTTCCACCACCACCACCACAAGTCAGAGAGGGAGGGGGCCCTCCTCCTCCTCCTCCTCCTCCTCCTCCTCCTCCTCCTCCTCTTACTCATCCCTCCTCCTTCTCCTCCTCCTCCTCCTCCTTCCCCCCTCCAACTTAGATATGGTGGTGGTGGTGGAAAACATGCCCATCATGGATACATCGGGAATCTCTGAGATCCGGCGGTTCTGAGGGAAGTATCGGGCGCCGCGGCCCTTTCGTCGTTCTCGGAGTCTGGGACACATCCCTGGGCCCCGAGGCTGTAAACAAAATCGACCCATGACGAAAATCGAAGAAGAAAAACGCCGTAAACATAAACTTTTGGCGCTCCGCGCGGAGTTCTTGGATCCGCGCTGGGCCCCCTCGGCGGCGCTTCCGGCGCTGCGCCAGGCGCGCTCCGCGCGCCAGGGAGGGGGGTCCAGGCCAGATCCAAGAAATCCGCGCGGAGCGCCAAAAGTTTATGTCTACGGCGTTAGTTTTTCTCTTCTTCCAGAAAGACTGGTCGCCACGAGGTGGTCCAGAGCTCCGTGGAGCCTGTATTGACAAGACCAGGCGTCGGAGGTCCAGGAAGCCCCCGCCGCCTCGCGCGGGCCCACAGTTCCGACGGCATGTATGTATGTCTGTCTGCATGTATGTATGCATGCATGTAAGTAAATAAGTATGTATGTATGTGCTCATTCATGTGTGTATGTATGCATGCATGTATGCATGCATGCATGTCTGTCTGTCTGTATGTCTGTCTGTCTGTCTGTTTGTCTGTATGTATGTGTATAAAGATGCATGTATGCATGTATGCATGTATGCATGTATGCAGGTATGCATATATGCATATATGCATGTATGTATGTGTGTATGCATGTATGTATGTATGCATGTATGCATGTATGCATGTATGCATGTATGCATGTATGCATGTATGCATGTATGCATGTATGCATGTATGCATGTATGCATGCATGCATGTATGTATGCATGTATGTATGTATGTATGTATGGATGTATGGATGTATGGATGTATGGATGTATGGATGTATGGACGTATGGATGTATGGATGTATGGATATGTGTATGTATGCATGCGTGAATGCATGTATGTATGCATGCATGTCTGCATGCATGTATGCATGTGTGTATGTGTGTATATATGTTCGTATGTATGTTTGTCTGTCTGTCTGTCTGTCTGTCTGTCTGTCTGTCTGTCTGTCTGTCTGCATGCATGCATGCATGTTTGTATGTATGTATGTATGCATGCATGCATGCATGCATGCATGTATGTATGTATGTATGTATGTATGTATGTATGTATGTATGTATGTGAGTATATATGTATGTATATACGCATGTAGGTAGGTAGGTAGGTCGGTAGGTAGGTAGGTAGGTAGGTCGGTTAACCTAAATATATCTGGCCTTTGCACCCGGCGGGGGGCCAGTTCTCGGTCCTCCTCCTCCTCCTCCTCCTCCTTCTCCTCCTCTTCCTCATCCCTCCTCCCCCTCCTCCTCTTCCTCATCCCTCCTCCCCCCCTCCTCTTCTGCCCTCCTCCACCTCCTCCTCTTCCGTAGCCATTTTGGCTCAAGGTTGCGGCCCCCTGTTTCGCAGGTTTCGTGTTTCCGTGATGGTACCGGTGTCCTCGAGCGCTGGGATGGGGAGCAGCAAGGCGCTTGCTTTCCAGGCAGTGCTCGAGGCGATCGAGGCGGTGAAGATCCGGAGAGGCTGCAAGGAGTGGCTCTTCCGAGTGGCGGTCGAGACGGCGAGCCGCGAGGCCATCTCGGCCCAGCCCGCGGCTTCGGACGCTGGCTGTCCTGCCTGCGGGGTCCTCGCCACGTTCGAGGGGGTGCTGAACGAAGCTGGTCAGTCCCTCGGCCTGGAGCGGAAGGCCACGGGCGAGGACGTCAGGAAGCTCCTCGTGCAGGCTGGCCAGAAGTCTTTGGCCAAGGAGTGGGTCGACTTCCGTGCAGGGCGCCGCGCCTGTGGACACCCGTCCTCAGGGGTCGCGGAGCGGGTCATCAGGGCGATCAGCACCCTGGACAAGTCTGGAGTCGACCTCAAGGAGAGGGGGCCCAAGGAGGAGGACTTCGTGCAGGACGGTGAGGAGATGATTTTGGAGTGTGGCGTCACCGAGGCGTCAACGGAAAGCGGGTCGGACATGGTGTCACAGAGCTTGGAGAACTTCGACATGAATGTCGAGGTTGTGGATTCCGCCTCCACTGTCAAGCTAGGCGAGCTGGAGTACTCGCCCGTCCAGGCCCGCTCGGTTGTGAAGGAAAAGAAGAAGAAGGTCAAGAAGAAGCTCCCGCCTGACTCCTGCGCCGACGTCCTCCCCACCTTGGCCTCGGTGGGTATCAAGACGCGGTCGGTTCCTGCTGGCCTGGACTCGTTCGACATCTCGGACCCGCTGATGCTGGTCCCTGTGTGCGAGATGCCAATTTCCACGCCAGTGGACTACGCGTCGTTCGACATCTCGGACACGCAGATCAAGGGCTCGAACAATAGCGACAGAGACGTTCAGGTCCTGGAGAACACTCGTTCCTACACGGGGGCGAGCGACTCCCAGAAGCCTGGGGAGGTGCTGAAGGACGCTGAGGGGCAGGTCGTGAAGCTGGACGCGATAGAGCCTGGTCGTCCGCAGAGCCTCGTGGCTGCAATCCTCGCTCAGTATGGCGGCAACCTCTCCCAGGAGCAGATGAAGAAGTATGTCAGCGAGGCCTTCCTTCATCAAGCCAGGCTCGGCAAGGTTGGCACCCGCTGATCACCGCGGCTGCGACCTCAAGGAGGCCGATGTGCAGCGGTGGGAGTACAACCGATGAGCCTGCGGCCTGTCGGTGCGGGGTCCGCGGGTAGTCGTGCTGCTGTGGACCCCTTTGCCCCTTGGGGGCGGCGCGTGGTGCGTAGATAACTGCGCGTCCCGTGGGGGCTGTCCTGGCGCCGTGGGGCGCTGCAAGCACTGTTTGGTGGCCCCTGGTTGCGAAGGCTCGTGCTCCTTCGGCGTCCTGGGCTCCCGATCGGGTCGTCCTGGCGCGAGGCTCGTGCTCCTCGCGGCCAGGGCTGAGGAAGGACGGGACACGGGTCCCCAGTGGCGAACTCCTGGCGAACTCCTCCACCTCCTCCTCCTCCTCCTCCTCCTCGGGCCCCTTCGAGCACGGATCCGGGACGTAGGACGCGGCGTGCCCCCCAGGGACACGGTGGGGATTTCCCCAGGCCGCTGGCGGCGCGATTTCTTCACAGCGTCGACCCCGAGAGGTCTCGACCCCTTCCCCGGGATCGGCTTTGCATCCCGAGGCGGTTTTTGACGGTCCCGAGGCCCGGAGGGTGGGGCCCCCGGGTTGGGCCGAACATAGCGAGGAGAGCCCTGGGTCCTGGTTTTTTCGGGGCCCAGGAGGTCTGGGTCCGGGGCTGCGGGCGGGAACCAAAAGCACATCGGCGGACATGCCAGGGGAGAGGCCCCGAGGGGAGGCTCTTGGCCTCGGTGTCCGCCTCCAGGGGCCCTCGCCGTCGTGCCCAGGGGCCGCCGACGGAGCGGCTCGGGGCGAGGAGCGGGTCCTGGGGAGAAGTCCCGCCCGCCAAAACATCCCCAGCAAAGAGCCAGAGATCCAACGTCCTGAAAAAATAAAGACGGAGGTTTTTCGCAATTTTCGGCCTCGCCGGGCCCCGGGACCGTCAAAAAACGACTCAGGATGAAAAACCGGTCCTGGGGAATGGGTCGAGGCTTTCGGGGACCGCGTATTGAAAAAATTACGACGTCGGATCTCTGGGGAGTTAGATGGTAGCAGCAAGCCCTGAGACCCTATCAACTCTTTCGAGCCGGGCTCAGGATGAGAAGCTGGTCCTGGGGAGAAGGTCCAGACCTACAGCCGGCCCGTATCGTAAGTATGCGCGGTAAGAATGCAGGGGCTCTGGAAGGCCCTTTCGAAGCTTTTCTAGCGGGGCGCGGCCAGCGAGAGTGGCCAAGGATGGCCCGAGGAGGCAAGGATGCAAGGGTACCCTCCCTTCGGAAGGTTACCCACCCTTGCTATGCGGGTTGACCCTAAGATCCAGGCGACTAAACCTTTTCGAACCAAAAGTTCTCGCCTTTTTTGGGCCCTGGGACCCTCACAGATCGATCCGGCTCGAAAAATGGCGCAGACAGCTGGGTTCTAGGGCTCCGGGCGTGATTTTTACGATGTTGCATTTTTGTTCGCTACGTTCAGCGGCACCGTAATGGGTATTTACTACCAGGTACTTTGCAATTTTGCCGAAAGTTGCCACTTCCTGGCCTCTTTCTGGCAGTGCAGCGTTGCCCACATCGGGGAGGTTGGATTCGCTGGGTCACTGGCCACACGTCCCGTCAGTGGAGTCCCCGTTTGATGGGCGCCGATACGTCGCATCTCAGGGTCAGACCATCCCCGCGACGCTTGCAGACCCCCGACGTCGTGATTTTTTCACAACGTCGACCCCCAAAGGTCTGGACCCCTTCCCCAGGACCAGTTTCTCATACTGAGTCGTTTTTTGACGGTCCCGAGGCCCGGCGAGGGCCCCCCTGAGGCCGAAAATAATGAAAAACCTCCCGGCGTGATTTTTTCACAACGCGAGGGGGTCCCCGTTTGATGGGCGCCGATACGTCGCATCTCAGGGTCCGACCATCCCCGCGGCGCTCCCAGGCCAGGAAGGGAAACTACACACAGACACAACTCATCGTCGATTCGCCAAAAAGGATGGGAACATAGGGGAAATGGGGGGAAGACAGACACCCAGGAAATGTTGGAAAACATGGGGAGACATCTTTATTTGTGTCTGTTTATTTGTGTGTCCCAGGGCCCCTTCACCAGCATTAAGTCGGGCCTGTCCCCCTACAGGGGGATTTTCGACGAAAAATGAAAAATGCCCCCCCCAAATAGTCAAAACATATTTAAAAAATAGTCCAGGGATTATTGTTTGACTATTTTTTGATTTTTTGGGGGCATTTTTGGGGGATTTTTCATTTTTCGTCGAAAATCCCTCTGCAGGGGGACACGCCCGACATAACTTTATTTGTGTCTGTTTATTTGTGTGTCCCAGGGCCCCTTCACCGGGACCCCGCAGCCCCGCAGGCAGGGCCCTGGAGGCTCCGGAGCGCCCATGCCCCCCTCGGGCGTGCTCCTCTGGGCAAGAGCGGCATCTCTGGTGCGCGGCCTGCGGGGGCCCTCCTCCTCCCCCTCCTCCTCCTCGCTCCTCCTCCTCCTCCTCCTCCTCCTCCTCCTCCTCCTCGTCCTCGTCCTCCCCGTCCTCGTCCTCCTCCTCCTCCTCCTCCTCCTCCTCCTCCTCCTCCTCCTCCTCCTCCGCGTCTTCCACGTCCTCCTCCTCCTCCTCCTCCTCCTCCTTCTCCTCCTCCTCGCCCGCGTCCTCTGGGTCGCCAGGCGTGCCCCAGATGGGCTCTCGCTGCCTGCCTGGGGGGCATGTCCAGGGGGCCGGCGCCTCCGGGGGCACCTCTCCGTCGGCCATGCGTACGAGTGGCCCCTCGCCGGACGTCGCCGGCGCGAAAAGATTGCAACGCCAGGATCTCACGGGAGCGAGTGGCCCTCGAGGTCTCCCCTCCCAGGAGCGCAGCGTATACTGGAGCTCTGGAGACAGTACGTTTGTCGGGGCGCTCTCGAACATCGGGGCGCGCTCGCCCGCGGCACGAGCATACACCGAGGGTCCATCAGCCTGTCGTGTGGGCACGATTGCTGGGTCCTGGAGCGCAGCACTTCTATAGACATGGGCTCCAGGAATGGGCTGGGAGGTGTATGGCTCCGGGGGCGAATCGCTCCCTCATGGGGACGCCGCACACGGAAGCTCTAGTCATTGACATGTTGGGGCGATCCGTGATACCACCAGATCCCAGAAAAGTGTTATTTTGTTTGGGGGGAGGGACATTCGTCCAATCGGTTGGTTTGCCATGTCACCAGTGATGCCTCTGGCTCCGCCCCTTCAGCCCCCCTGCACTCTGCCCTCCGCAGGGCCTGTTGGTTCCTCCTTGATCTAGCCCTCCTCTGCTGTTGCTGCTCCTCCTTTCCTCTCTGCTCCTGCACCGCCTCCGCCTCGTCCTCCGGCAACTCCCCCACGACGTGCTGCTACGAGGAGGCCCCGCAGCACATCTGGCGTTGGCACTGCACCTTGCAGCTGCACGCGTCTGGTGGCCCCTGCGCTGCCAGACTGTGGGGGTGCCCAAGCTGCCTGCCTCGGCGTGCACGCAGGATCGTCGCCAGCATCACAGGGCGAGCAGCAGCTGTTCGCTGCGGAGCGCGGGGCGATGCCGCAGGCGCGTCACACAAGACGCCGACCTGCCAGCAGGGTGCCCCACGGAAGCTCCTCGTTGCCGGCTGGCCCCGGGGGGGGGCTCACCGAGGCCCTCCAGGGCCCCTCGGGGGGCCCAGGGCTCGACGACAGACCTGCCCCTGGATGTCCTCAGGCGTCTGCAGTGGAGGCCCATGCCAAAGAAACACCCTGCCTGCCTCCAGGGCGCCCTGGGTTTCTGGGGGTTCGATGGTTTCGCGCCAAAGGAAGCGCGACGTTGCCCCTCCAGAAATCCATCGGCGTCCTGGAGTCTCAGGGTTGGTTTTCTTGCGGAAGGTCTCTTGTGGACTGGTCTCCACTGTAGTGTACGGCGCAGTGCAGTAGGCAGTCCAGTGGCGCTGCATTCCAGGCCCCACGCTTTCCCAGCCTGCCTTGCCTCTCGCCCTGCCCGTCGAGCCTGCCGGGACTGGCGCAGGCATTCCACAGACGCCACAGCCAACAGTGAGGGTGTACGGATGCCCGCGCGCCCCCGAACACATCCACTGTCCAGTATGGGCACGCCTCGCGGAGCTTGCCAGGTGATCCTGCGGTGCTTCACAGAGCCGCAGAGGCGCGCACTGGAGCGCTGGATCCTGACGGAGCGACCAGAGGCACCCCGCCTCTGCCAGCGCCGCTGCTGCTGCCAGCGCAGATCTGATGTCTGGAGGCTACGGCCGAGAGATCTTTTGGACAGCGTGTCGCTCCGCGGGTTCTGGCCACCACGCTTCCCAGACCCCCTCGGGTAATGACAAAAATCATGACGGGAGGTTTTTTCTAACTTTCGGCCTCCAGGGTCCCTCACCGGGCTTCGGGACCGTCAAAAAACGACTCAGGATGAAAAACCGGTCCTGGGGAAGGGGTCCAGAGCTCTGGCGGGTCGACGTTGTGAAAGAATCATGACGTCGGGGGTCTGGCTCCTGTGCGACACGCCATGCACTTCCCGGTCCCCCGGCGCCAGCGTCCCGAGGTGCTCCGGGTCTCCCGCGCCGCGGGGCGGAGCGGCACGCTCTCCGCTCTCCTATGACACAGCGTGTCGCCGGGGCCGCCGCCGCGACACGCTGAGCAAGCGTTCCCGACCGCACAGAGCCGTTTTTTATACATGCTCCGCGTGCGGATCATGGATTAAAAATGCCGGGATTTAGTACTAATACCAACGATGAGTTCAGATGTATTAAAACAAAGCGATATGTTTTTAAATTCCCATGTATTAAAAACTGCCATGTATGCGAGAGTTCCGAGCGTGAGATTCGCGTAGTTGCAGTCTTGTGGCCGCGTTTTAGGGACGCGTTGCCAACAGCGCGTGGAGCAGATGCCACCGCACGTGACATTTGCGAGTGCAGTGTGTCGTGTAGACCTAGTTTGGCAGTCAAAGTGGCCGTGTAAATTCTTGACGCTTCGCGAATCCCCACCAGCCATTTAGGCCGCTTAGATTCGGCCGTCGGTCCCCGTGCGCTAGGCAATTAGGTTCGCGCGTAGCCCGCTCGACCTCTGACGCTGCTGGCGCGCTCGCCTGCAGCCGCGACGAAAAAGAATCCCCATCAGCCCATCCAAGAACAATCACCAGGCGCGTTGCCCTGATCAGGGATGTGTAGAGGTAAGTCGTCGCGCTCTGGGAGCCTCCTGTAGGCATCTTGGGGCCATTTTGGAGGCCTTGGGGGCTCCCCTGGGGCTCTCTTGGGGCCATCTTGGAGGCCTTGGGGCGGCCATCCTGGAGGCAATCGATCAAAGAAGGGGGAGAATCTTATTTATGTCGCCTCGCCCCCCCTTTGGAGGCCAACGAATTGCCCCATGGGGACCTCGTGGGGCGCTCTTTGGGCGCTCTTGGGGTCGCCTTGGGCTGCTCTTGGGGCTCTCTTGGGCCATCTTGGAGCCGTCTTGAGGCCTCAAGAGCCAATCGCAGGCGAAAAGGCGAGAAGACACGCGACATTGAGTCCCGACAGCCTTAAATATGAATTTGGCATCTTTGGGGGGGGTGTCCTTGGGATGCTCCGTGGCCGCTTGGAACCGTCTTGGGAAGGTATTGGGCTTGAGCCATCTTGGGTTATCGTGTGCAGCTATCCCAAACCGCCGACATCGTGATTTTTTTCGCAACCTTGACCCCCAGAGGTCTGGAACCATTCCCCGGGACCGGTTTTTCGTCGTCCCGAGTCATTTTTCCCAACCATCCTGTGGTGTTGGGTCCTGGTTTTGAAGAGACGGTCCCCGCGTCCTCCTGTCCTCTCCTCTCCTCTCCTCTCCTCTCCTCCTCTCCTCTCCTCCTCTCCTCCTCTCCTCTTCACCCACCCAGTACACCGTTTCGTGGCCCCACAGGGAGCTCCGCCGAAGGCCCCAGTGCTGCCGCCCGCATGCGTCACCCACACCCAATTCGGCACACCCCTCACACGTTTCATGGCCCCATAGGGAGCCCCACCGAAGGCCCCAGTGCTGCCGCCCGCATGCGTCACCCACACCCAATTCGGCACACCCCTCACACGTTTCGTGGCCCCATAGGAAGCCCCACCGAAGGCCCCAGTGCTGCCGCCCGCCCGCATGCGTCACCACACCCAATTCGGCACACCCCTCACACGTTTCGTGGCCCCATAGGGAGCTCCACCGAAGGCCCCAGTGCTGCCGCCCGCATGCGTCACCCACACCCAATTTCGGCACACCCCTCACACGTTTCGTGGCCCCATAGGGAGCTCCACCGAAGGCCCCAGTGCTGCCGCCCGCATGCGTCACCCACACCCAATTCGGCACACCCCTCACACGTTTCGTGGCCCCATAGGGAGCTCCACCGAAGGCCCCAGTGCGCGCACACCCTCACACGCTTCATGGCCTCATAGGGAGCCCCACCGAAGGCCCCGCTGCCGCCCGCATGCGTCACCCACACCCAATTCGGCACACCCCCTCACACGTTTCGTGGCCCCATAGGGAGCCCCACCGAAGGCCCCAGTGCTGCCGCCCGCATGCGTCCCGCACACCCAATTCGGCACACCCCTTCACACGTTTCGTGGCCCCATAGGGAGCTCCACCGAAGGCCCCAGTGCTGCCGCCCGCATGCGTCCCCACACCCATTCGGCACACCCCTCACACGTTTCGTGGCCCCATAGGAGCTCCACCGAAGGCCCCAGTGCTGCCGCCCGCATGCGTCCCGCACACCCTTTTCGGCACACCCCTCACACGTTTCGTGGCCCCATAGGGAGCCCCACCGAAGGCCCCAGTGCTGCCGCCCGCATGCGTCCCGCACACCCAATTCGGCACACCCCTCACACGCTTCGTGGCCCCATAGGGAGCCCCACCGAAGGCCCCAGTGCTGCCGCCCGCATGCGTCCCGCACACCCAATTCGGCGCACCCCTCACACGTTTCGTGGCCCCTTAGGGAGCCCCACAGAAGGCCTCAGGCCTCAGTGCTGCCGCCCGCATGCGTCCCGCACGCCCAATTCGGCACACCCCTCACGCGTTGCGTGGCCCCATAGGAAGCTCCACCGAAGGCCCCAGTGCTGCCGCCCGCATGCGTCACGCACACCCAATTCGGCACACCCCTCACACGTTTCGTGGCCCCATAGGGAGCTCCACCGAAGGCCCCAATGGTTGCGCTCACATGCGCATGCGTCCCGCGCACCCATTTCGGCACATCCCTGACAGGTTTCGTGGCCCCATCATCCACCGGATGCCCCAGTGGCGGCGCTCACATCCGTCACCCACACCTTCCCAATTCGGCACACCCCTCACACGTTTCGTGGCCCCATAGGGAGCTCCACCGAAGGCCCCAGCGGCCGCGCTCACATGCGTCCCCGCCACCCATCCCGGCACGCCCCTCACAACAACAGGTTTCGTGGCCCCATAGGGAGCTCCACCGAAGGCCCCAGTGGCACCGCCCGCATGCGTCACCACCCGCACCCAATTCGGCACACCCCTCACACGTTTCGTGGCCCCACCGAAGGCCCCAGTGGCGGCGCTCACATGCGTCCCCGCCACACATCCCAGTACACCCCTCACGCGCTTCGTGGCCCCATAGGGAGCTCCACCGAAGGCCCCAGTAGCGGCGCTTACATGCGTCTCCGCCACCCATCCCGGCCCCCCCCCCGCAGCAGCATCATGTTTCGGGGACCCATAGGGAGCTCCACTGGAGGCCCCAGTGGCGGCCCGCACATGCGTTTCCGCCACCCATGTCGGCACGCCCCGCGCGTGTTTCATGTCCCCATAGGGAGCTTCGCCGAATGCCCCAGTGGCACCCATCTCGGCACACCCCTCACACGTTCCGTAGTCCTATGGGGAGTTCCATTGAAGATGAAACCCGCAGCTGCGGTACTGACAACTGCATATGGTTGGGTTCTTCGCCAGGCTAATTTTACGCTCCCGAGGCCTGGTAAGGCCCGCCGGAGGCCGAAAATAGCGAAAAACTTCCCGTCGTGATTTTTGTCACAGCGCGAGGGGGTCTGGGATTGGAGGCCACCTTGGGGCCCTCTTGGGGCCCTCCTGGGGCCACCTTGGGGCCCTCTTGGGGCCCTCTTGGGGCCCTCTTGGGGCCCTCCTGGGCCCTCCAGCCACCCGCCGGGGGAGGGCTCCAGGCCCATGGGAGGGATTTTCAGGATTTCCGCCATCACGTAGTGATATGCAAGCTTGTGGGCTCAGCTTGGGATTCAGATCGCGAGCAAGCCTGTCTAGGTACTCGCGTCTGGCCTTGGTGATGAATTGTGGGCGGCATGGGAGTCCTGAGCCCCTGAGCTGGGCCTGGCCGAAGAGACCGCAACTGCCGCAAAAGCATACACCAAGGACTTGGTGATGCCGCAAAGCGTGGGTAGGGTTCCTACTTCTCCACGAAGCCCAGACCCCCTCGCGCTGTGACAAAAATCACGACGGGAAGTTTCTCGCCATTTTCGGTTTCCAGGGGGCCTCACCGGGCCTCGGGAGCGCCAAAAAATGGCTCGGGACGAAGAACCGGTCCCGGGGAAGGGGTCCAGACCTCTGGGGGTCGAGGGTGTGCAAACATCACGACGTCGGGGGTCTGGGAGGGCATAAGGAGGGAATGTTGGACTGACTGACCGGACAAGCCACTCTCGGCGCACCCGTACGCCTCTTGTTTCCTTCTTCCACGCCACGTTCGGGTAGGTGAACGCCTCCTGCCACCTGCATGGTGTCGATCTCCAATGTGAGAGTCGTGACCGTGGACCCACGCAGGTCCAGCCTCCCCTGTCCATCCTAGCCCCCAACGCGTGGCTTTCGGCACGAGCATGGTACAGCCGAGACGCTGAAGTAAGGGCCACCTCTGGCTCAAGAGGCGAGGAGGAGGAGGAGGAGGAGGAGGAGGAGGAGGAGGACGATCGGGCCGAACGAAAGGGGGGGGATAGGGAAAGGGATGGTTACGAAATCTGCTGCATGCAGCTGGTTTCGGCCCCGCCGAGGGGCCCATGCCTCGATACAGGGGCGCCTCCCGGCGCCGGGAGGCGCTGGGAAAATCAGCCACGTGAGCTGATTCTCATACCCCCCTTTGCTATCCCCCCCCCTTTCGCCCGACCTAATCGTACCACGACGATTGCTCCCGCTCACAGTTGCGGCCATGTCCTGTGTGCGTGCCGCCTCGGGCGGCTCCAGCTATGGCCCTTCGCCGCTCCCCTGGCACTGCACCGGCCCAGTGTCCTCCTCCTCCTCCTCCTCCTCCTCCTCCCTCCTCCTCCTCCTCCTCCTCCTCCTCCTCTCCTCCTCCTCCTCCCTCCTCCTCCTCCCTCCTCCTCTCCTCCTCCTCCTCTCCTCCTCCTCCTTCCTCCTCCCTCCTCCTCCTCCTCCTCCTCCTCTCCTCTTTCCTCCTCCTCCTCCTCCCTCCTCCTCCTCCTCCTCCTCCCCTCCTCCCCTCTCCTCCTCCCTCCTCCCTCCTCCTCCTCCCCCTCCTCCTCCTCCCTCCTCCTCCTCCTCCTCCTCCTCTCCTCCCTCCTCCCTCCTCCCTCCTCCTCCTCCTTCCTCTTCTCCTCTTCCTCCTCCTCCTCCTCCTCCTCCTCCTCCTCCTCCTCCCTCCCCGAACCCGCCCTACGCCACGCCCATTGCCGTCGCAGCCGACAAGCTGGAAAAAGGAGCATCTTGGGCTCAGGGGTCACGGGAGGGGCTCTGGTTTTTGAATTGCTCCTCGTACCCAGGTCGGGGAGCCTCCTCGTGGCCACAGAGGCCCCCCTTATGCATGGATGCAGCGCTCCTCCTGGTATCACGATGACCGTATCGAGGGGGCTCGTCACGGCTTGCACCGTGCTTCTCATCCAGGCCGTTCGTCGTCCCTCCTGACAGTTTATCGGTGGGCTCTTTCACAAGCCAATCGGCTTGTGACTCAACACCCTTGGGTGCCTATGCCCTCGCCTGGTGTAGTTTGCATGCTGGTTGTAGGCGGATGCCCTGGGAGCGATGCACGAGGACACAGTGGGAAAGCACGGACACGCGTGTGCACGTGAGTGTACATTCGAGTGGACGTGTTTATCGTGTGCGGATAGTGAGAAGTCAGCAAACTATAGAGAGAGAAAGAGAGAGATGGAAAACATATATATATATATATATATATAAATATATATATATATATATATATATATGTATATATATATAGAGAGAGAGAGAGAGACAGACAGAGAGAAAGAGGGAGAATACGAGAACGGGAGAGAGGGATGGAGGGAGAGGGGGCGGGGAATATATATATATATATATCTCAGGATATATGTATATACACATATAGAGAGAGAGAGAGAGACTGAGCGAGAGAGGATATATATATATATAGAGAGAGAGAGACTGAGCGAGAGAGGGAGACTGAGAGAGAGAGTGAGAGACCCCACAGAAGGTACAGGATGTGTGGCGCAGAGAGGCATGGGCAGAGGCAGCCAAGGAGTGCCACCCACCTGCCCGCGAGTTGGGCTTGCTGTCGACATGCCACGAGGCGTACGTCCGAACCCCGCCGCCAGGCCAGCGCCGGCGCCCGCGCAAAGAGCAGGTCAAGGAGCACTTCCGCCGCGCCGCCGAGGGCCCCGCGTTCCAGGTCCTGCGATGACGATGTCAATCATGCTGATGATGATGATGATGATGATGATGATGATGAGGAGGAGGAGGAGGAGGAGGAGGAGGAGGAGGAGGAGGAGGAGGAGGAGGAGGAGGAGGATGACGATGACGACGGCGACGAGGAGAAGGGAGGAGGGAGGAGGGAGGAGGGAGGAGGGAGGAGGGAGGAGGAAGAGGAGGAGGAGGAGGGGACAACGAATAGGAGGAGTTGGAGATGGAGGAGCAGCTGCAACAATCTCTCCAACGGGTCTCTCGGAGCTCTTTCCGAGCTAGCAATTTGGGTCCCGCGCGGGCGACGATGGCTGTTCCTCCTGGGCCCCTTGCGGGGCTCTCTGGAGCCTTCTTAGACAAGACATGCGAATACCATGCGAAAGGAAGCACTTGATTTTGTAAGTTGTTCGGCCCCGTGGGGGCTTCTTTGGGGGAGCGCTGGACCTCTAGAGGCATCCTGAGGTCATATCGAGGACGCCCAGGGTCATCCTGGAGGTCGCTTTGGGCAGCGATGGGTCACGTCGGCCTGACTTAGGTGCTAGCTCGGACTAGATTTGCCCGTCTTGGGGCCATCTTCTGCCTCGTGAGTCTGTGTTCCCACGTCGAACGACGCACTTCGACAAACCGCTGGGGCCTTTTGTGAGCAGGGGAGTCCACAGCCTTTGAGAAACCGCAGGACCGTGATAATGGCACACGCGAAATCCGTAGATGGGGCGTTCACGTGAACATGTTTGGACTTCATGGTGCAACCCTAGTGGGCGTGCGGCACCCAAGAACTCCGAAATTGGACCCGTCTGGATTGATCTTTTTCTCGAATCAGCTCGTGGCCTTCCATCGCAGAATGCTCCAGGGAAGCCTTACTTCCCCGAAGTTGTCGAGTGCAGAGGACGCCTCGAGCGGGGTGAGGCTCTTTGGGGAGGCCTCTTCCGCTCACACCGCTACTCGCGCTCTGGGCGCGGCGGAAATCTTCCTGCCAGACCCGTCACCTTTTCTCGTGGCGAAGAAATCACGATGTCGGCTTTTGTTTCAGCTGTTTGTCTTCGGGGGCTCTGGCCCGGGCCCGGGACCGTCAGACACCGAGTCAAGATGAAGAGCTGGTATCAGGGAAGTGGTCTAGACCTGGAGCCCCCTTTCTGTGAAACCGTGAACGACGGCGGCGTTCTGGGGACGTGGGAGCTCTGGGGACGCGGGCGTCCTGGCGTTCTCGTGCCGGCTACATTCTGCCGCTCGAGGCGGCGCTCGTCTCTCCCAGCAGGAGGAGGAGGAGGAGGAGGGACGAGGAGGAGGAGGAGGAGGGCGGACGAGGAGGAGGAGGAGGAGGAGGAGGAGGAGGAGGAGGAGGAGGAGGAGGCGGACGAGGAGGAGGAGGGGAAGGGACGAGGAGGACAGGCCAGCGGGGCTGGCTGGCCACCGCCACGGCACCGGCGCGGGGGCACCCACCCTCTGGCACCAGAGCTGCGCTCTCGCCCCCCGGCGCTGGCCACGCACTGCTGCTCGGGCAGGTGTTCGGCCGCGCGGTTCGCCCGCGGAGCCATTTTTGTGGAGGACGATCAGTGGAGAGGAAGCGTGATGCCAAACAGTTTCCAGATGTCTAAAACATATGTTGAACATGTTTGAGGCATGCAAAAATACCTGTTTAAGAAATGTTTAGAACATGTTTCTGCAAAAAGACTGGTTTCAGGCATGCAAAAAGACCTGTTTAAGGCATGCAACAAACCTGTTGTGGAGGACGATCAGTGGAGAGGAAGCATGTTGCTTGTGAGGAAAATCCTGGAGGCCTCGCGCGGCGCGTAATGGTAGTATGATCTAGTCCACGTGTCAGTTCCGTAAGCTATGGGTCGACGCTCTCGCGGCGATGCTCAGGAGTCAGTCCGACGTAAATCCGACGTACATCCGACGTAGTCCGACGTGAACCCGACGTAAATCCGACGTAGATCCGACGTAAAATCGGGTCTCAAGTTGTCGCGGGAGGCCGCCAGGATTTTCTTCATAATGTTGCCAAATAGTTCCCAGATGTCTAGAACATGTTTGTGAACATGTTTGAGGCATGCAAAAAGCCTGTTTAAGACATGTTTAGAACATGTTCCCGACTTTGTGACACACATGTTAAACTCAATGGTAGGACTGTCAGGGTGTCCACTGTCTTGGCATCCACAGAGCTACTTGGCCACCGCCGTCGCTCTGGCAGCGGGGGCACTCTCTTTCCGCCGGAGTGGCGCGATCGTGCTGGCGTTGGCCGCGTGCAGTTGTGCGGAGGGGCGCTCGGCGCCACGGGTCGCGGGCGGAGTTGGCTGGCCACTGCTCCCGCCTCCTCGCGGGGGGCGTGCGCTCTCGCGCTGGCGCAGGCCATCGTCCGCTGCGCTTGCTCGGCCTCCCACTGTGCGGGCGGAGCGAGGAGGCAACGGCGAGAGATCAGATCTCTCACCTCGGCGCGGGTCACGTTGTCCTGGGCCTCCCAGATGGGGTCCGAGTAGATGGGGTCGGAGAATGGCGCCGCATCGCCGATGCATCGACGATGCGGCTCGATGCGGAGCCCGATTTCCTCCACGCCGTCGTGGCCAATGGGTCGCCGATGCGTTGGCGATGCGGCGCGATCCTACGACCCCATCGGAATGTGCTGTTCCAGGGGGGCGGGGCTTGGCTTCGCGGCAGGAGCGATCGTGAGCCTCCAGCTGGTCACGGCTCCTGCTTCGTCGCGAGGCTGGGTACGGCAGGGGACCACAATAGATACTCCAGATTTCGTAATAATGGGAGGGGGGTCTCATTTCGGGGGGGGTCTCTTCCAGGCTATCTTGGAGGGCCTGGGGGGTCTGGGGACGATGTTTTGGAGGGTTCTCCCACGGGGGAGGTCTGAAATGGCTTGTCTTGGAGGGTCCAGACCCCCTCCCTTTTATTACGAAATCTGGAGTATCGGCCGCTTTGAGAGAGGGTTGAGAAAACTGGGGCCAGCGTGTCCTGCACCGGAGCGAGAGCCGTGGCGCCTGCTGTCTGCCTGGCAACACGCCCCTTCCGAATAGCAACATGCACGCCGGTCGGAAGAAGTGGGTAAAAACATGAAGTAGGAAGGAGGATGAGGTACTCCAGATTTCGTAATAAAAGGGAGGGGGGTCTCATTTCGGGGGGGGGTCTCTTCCAGGCTATCTTGGAGGGCCTGGGGGGTCTGGGGACGATGTTTTGGAGGGTTCTCCCACGAGGGGGGGTCTAAAACTTCTCGTCTGGGAGGGTTGAGACCCCCTCCCTTTTATTACGAAGTCTGGAGTAGGTAAAAACATGAAGTAGGAAGGAGGATGAGGTAGATTGGCTTCAGGTCCTCCTGGAGACTAACGAAGCACAGCAGAACCATGCCGATTCTCGAGGTAGGAAAGCGCTTGCAGTGGATTGGGATCTGGGAGTCCGAAATGCCCGCTCTGAACGATCGGCGTGTATGGCAGGCGCCGAGGCGATAGCGAGGCTCTGGTGAAAAGCTTGCCTCATGGGGTATCTGGCGAGTTTGAGCTCCTCTGGGCGCTTTCTCGGCTCCATCTTTCGAGGCTCATCCCCGACACTGCCGGTCCCGTTGCCGCGGAGGTTCTCGGCGGAAATTACCGAGGGGTCCCCTGAGACAGATTGCTCACTTGACTGCGCTTGTCGGCGATGCTACCTGATTGATTCTTGAAGCGCCCATCGAAGAGTCTGGCGTGTGTGATCTGCTGTGCTGAACGTGTGTATTACTTTTCACCATAAAGCGAACTCGCGCGAGTCCCGTGCGGAGGCCTCGTGCAGGGGGGGCCTTGTGCGCCTTGCACAGGGCTCTTCTGCTTGCCCCAGGGCGCGGGCTGCAGTCAACCCGCATAGTGAGGACGAGCGACTTTCCAAGGTTACACGCCGGTCGTTGAAAGTTTGTATTTTTGGATTTCCAGTTCCCACTCTACTTCAAGCGCCTTCCTACTTCAAGAGTCGACATGCTTTTGCTGTGTTTTGTCATTCTCTGGGAGGGCCTGGACCCAATCCACTATATCCGCCTTCCTACTTCATGTTTCTACCTACTTCTTCCGACCGGCGTGTACGATTGCATCCTTCCCCTTCGGCGCATCCTTGGCCGCTCTCGCTTGCCGCGCCGCGCGCCAAGTGGCCTCCCAGGGCCCTTGCATCCTTACCGCGCATCCTCACTGTACGGGCTGACGGCACTGCTGGCCAAGCGCTGCTCGGCACACGCCCCTCTGCGCACCCTGTGCGCCGGCACTCTTCACCCTGGCACTCTTTTCTATTATTTAGTAAGCCAGTGCATCTTGTGTGCAGTATACGCGTTTGCTATCTGTGTCGTGCGTGTGTACTTAAGTGATATGTTTTGCCAGGTTGCCTTAACACATGCTGAGCAAGGCGTATTCACTGATGCTGTAAACGGCTTCGGGGTGAAAGGGGGCCCCCTGGAAAATGAAAGCGGGCGTGAACCAGTGAAACCTCTGCTATCCTCCTCCTCCTCCTCCTCATTATGTTCCTCCGTCTCCTTCTCCTCCTATTCCTCCTTCCCCTTCTCTTCCTCCTCCTCCTCCTCCTCCTCCTCCTCTTCCTCCTCCTCTTCATTTCCCCTCCCTCCCCAACCGCCTTCATCCCCCCTTCCCCTCCTCCATCCTCCCACAGCGGCAAGGAAAAACAAAAGAAAACCAAAGGAAATAACAGGTGTGTTGCAGAAAAATAACAAACACCTAAGGACAAACAAACAAAACAAAGAAAGAAACCAAAGGCTTGGAATTGAAAACTAAGCAAAAACCTAAAGAACCACAAAAAAACAAAAAAACAAACATCAGGCACCCTTCTCGGTGGAGCGTAGGTGTGGGAAGGGTAGGTATGTGAATCTTTGTTTGTTTCGTTTTTTGTTTTTCCTTAGGTTTTTCTATGGTTTTCTGCTCCAGCCCTTTGGTTTCTTTGGTTTGGGTTTTTTTCCTTTGGTTTTCTGTGGTTTTCCTTGCCGTTGTGGAAGGAGGAGGAGGAGGAAGAGGAGGAGGAGGAGGAGGAGGAGGGGATGGAGGAGGAGGAGGAGGAGGAGGAGGAGGAGGAGGGTGAGGAGAGGAGGAGGAGGAGGAGGAGGAGGAGGAGGAGGAGGAGGAGGGAGGAGGAGGAGGAGGAGGAGGAGGAGGAGGAGGAGGAGGAGGAGAGGAGGAGGAGGAGGAGGAGGAGAAGAAGGAGGAGGAGGAGGAGGAGGAGGAGGAGGGGAGGAGGAGGAGGAGGAGGAGGAGGGGGGGAGGGGGAGGAGTAGAGGAGGAGGAGGAGGAGGAGGAGGAGGAGGAGGAGGAGAGGAGGAGGAGGAGGAGGAGGAGGGGAGGAGGGGGAGGAGGAGGAGGAGGAGGAGGAGGAGGAGGGGGAGGGGCAGGAGGAGGAGGAGGAGGAAGAGGAGGAGGATAATGAGGAGGAGGAGGAGGAGGAGGAGGAGGAGGAAGAGGAGGAGGAGGAGGAAGAGGGGGCAGCTAACGCCAGCTAGCACGCTGCGCCCCGACCGAGGCTCAAGCAGCTCGCTGCGCCACTCCCTGCTTTTTTCCCCCAGCAATGGGGAACCCAAAGCCAGGCACTGAGGCTTTCGAGCGGAAGCGAGAGCGGAACCGCCGCTACAACGAGAGAAAGAGGGAGGAGAAGAAGGCGCCGCAGGTGCGGCTTTCCAATATAATCCCTTTGTGGTGCTGTCGAACGGATTCCCTCTTGTGAGGCTTTCCAATCGAATTCCTTTTGTGGTGCTTTCCACAGGATTCTTTTTGTGATGCTTTCCAATAGAATCCCTTTGTGGTGCTCAAAGGATTCTTGCTGTGAGGCTTTCCAATAGAATCCCTTTGCGGTGCTTTCCAAAGGATTCCTGCTGTGAGGCTTTCCAATAGAATCCCGTTGTGGTGCTTTCCGAAGGATTCCTTGCGTGAGGCTTTCCCAAAGAATTCCTTTGTGGTGCTCTCCGAAGGATTCCTTTTGTGCGGCTTTCCAATAGAATCCCTTCGTGGTGCTTTCCAAAGGATTCATTTTGTGAGGCTTTCCCATAAAATTCCTTTGTGGTACTTTCCAAAGGATTCCTTTTGTAAGGCTTTCCAGTCCAATTCCTTTGTGATGCTTTCCAAAGGATTCCTTTTTGTGAGGCTTTCCAAAGGAATCCCTTTGTGGAGCTTTCCAAAGGATTCCTTGCGTGAGGCTTTCCAATATAATCCCTTTGTGGAGCTTTCCAAAGGATTCCTGCTGTGAGGCTTTCCACTGGTCTCTTGCATCAGGCTGAGGTTGAGGCTTTCGATCTCAACCTTACGTCAGGCTGAGGTTGAGGCGTGATGACCTACGAACCCCCCTTTGGATACGTCCGAGGAGGAGGAGGAAGAGGAAAGCGAAGAGGAGGAGGAAGAGGGAGGAGGAGGAGGAGGAAGAGGAGGTGGAGGAGGAGGAGGATGGAAGAGGTTTGAATGGTTTACGCCCGCTGCCATTTTGCAGGGGGGGTCCTTTCACCCCCGAACCCTGTAAACAGATGTGCACGGTACACATTGGCATATCGGGAGCTCCGTCGGCGCATCACCGGTCGCTGCCTGGGAGTTTGGCGACTACGAGTACGCCTTGTTGAAGTCGCATTGTGTCTGACACGGGCCGACTGGGTCTCGAATGTTTCGCTCGGGTCTCCTAGGGGCGCTTGGGCCCTTCCTGGAGGCGTCGGAGATCTCTCGGGGATATCTTGCGGCCTTCTGGGAGAGCGCCGGGGGGGGGGGGCGGGCGAGGGAGGGGGGGGGAGGGGGAGGGGCAGTAGGGGGAGGAGAACGACGACAAGCCTTGGACGAACACAAGCATACGGACAAGTCATGGGTCGAGGATGAGGATGGAAATGAGGAGGTGGAGGCGGAAAGGGAGAGGGAAAGGAGGCGGAGGAGGAGGGGGAGGAGAGGGAGCAGGAGGAGGAAGAGGAGGAGGAGGAGGAGGAGGAGAAGGAACATAATAGCCAGGATGAGGAGGGGGAAGATCAGAAGTAGTTAGACATTCGCAAAGGGGAGGAGAAAGAGGACGATAATGATGAGGAGGAGGAGGAAGAGGAAGAGGAGAAGGAGGAGCAGGAGGAGGAGGAGGAAAAGAGGAGGACGAGGATGAGGAGGAGGAGGGAGGACGAGGAGGTGGAAGAGGAGAAGGTGGCGGAAGAGGAATAATGTGAGGAGGAGCAGTCTGTGGAGGAGGAGGAGGATAATGGAGAGCAAGAGGAAGATGGCAGTGTGGAGGTGGCGGGGGAGGGAGAGGGGGTGCCATGGCAGGCCTGCTGTTGAACTGCCTGGGAGCGTCTCGGGATGCCGTCTTGGGGGGTCTCTTGGGTTTTGTCGTGGGCCGTCTGCCACAGACGAGCGCATCTGGAGGGCCTCGCCCTCGCACGCGGTCCCCCAAATCTTAGGTCGGGCCTCCCCTCCTACAGGGTGATATTGGACGAAGAGTAAAGATATCAAAAAAATCTTCAAGATATGCCAATAAATGCAAGAAATAGCCCCCAGACTATTTTTTAATATTATATTTTTCAACTTCCCCCCCTGCAGAGGGACAGGCCCGACTGAACCCCAGGCCGAGCCACCCCGTGTCTTCGCTGGGACGCTCTGGGGCCTGTCCTCCTACAAGGGGATTTTGGACGAAAAATAAAGATATTCAAAAATATGCAAGAGATGCCAAGAAATATGCAAAAAATAGCCCCCTGACTATTTCTAGACTATTTTTCAACATTCCCCCCTGTAGAGGGACGGGCCCGACTGAACCCCAGGCCGAGCCGCCCCGTGGCTCCGCTGGGACGCTCTGGGGCCTTCTGGGGTCAGACCGGCGCCCCCCCCGCGGTGCGCACCCCGGGTGTGGTTTTCGCGAGCTGCTCTGCTCGCTCGGGGGCCTCTCGGGGCTCCTCCCTGGGCCATATCGAGAGCACCCGCGGGCCAACTTCGGCAGCCCTGGGCGCGCCAGAGGGCCTCCCTCGCAGCCTCCGGGGGGGGGGGGGCGTCCTCGAAGCAGTTTGGGTTCTCTTGGCCGTCGGTTGGCGTCCCTGTCGGAAGCCCAGGGCCACTTGGAGCGACCAGCAGGCTGAAGCCCCCGGGTGGTGTACAGTGTGAGCGAGACAGGATTGGGGAGACGAGAGACAACTAACACAGACGTCATAACACATGAAGCAAGACAGCAGTCCCGCAGGACGTTTTACAGACTCGCGCTCCCAGTGGGGCCAGCGGATCTTTGACAAGCTTGCACATGATGTGACCGGTTGGCCATAACATTCGCCAAGGTTGTGTGGGTAAGCTTTCTCTGTTCTTGTTTGCCTACGGCAAGTCCTGCCAACGTGCCAGCTCAGCACTCTGTGCGGCGGCTGTTCGGATGCACATAGGAGGCTGTAGCTTGTGACATCTCGTGCCCCCAGGCTTGGGAAGGCCGTAACATGTGACACGTTCTTCCGTTTCGTGCCAGTCTCTTCTTGTCCTCCGCGTCAGTCTTGTTGATTCGCCATGTCCCTTTCTTCTGGCTCCTCTTGTCCCACCACCTCGTCATTCCTCTTCTTTCATTCTGCCCAATCCTCTGTGTGGCGACGTTCCGAACAACGCTCAAGCGGTCGTAGCATGTGGCGCATCGGTCGTCTCGGGGCCATCTTGGATTGCGCGGCCGTCCTGAGGCGGAGTAGGAGGACGAAGGGAATACATATGATAAGGAGGAAGAGGGGGGAGGGAGGAGCAATAGAGGAGGAGGAGAAGGAGGAGGAGGAGGAGGAGAAGGATAAGGAGGAAGAGGAGGAGGAGGAGGAGGACGAGGAGGAGGAGGAGAGGATGAGGTGGATGAGGAGGAGAAGGAGGAGGAGGAAGAGGATGAGAAGAGAAAGGAGGATACGTAGTGGTTGACGAGGTGGGTGAGGACCATGATGACGATGAGGATGAGGATGAGGATGAGGATGAGGGTGAGGGTGAGGGTGAGAATGAGGATGAGGAGGTGGCGGCGCAGGAGGAGGAGGAGGAAGTAGAGGAAGGTCGCCGCATGTGACACCTCTCGTCTCCACTTCTCGAGGGGCTCTCGCGTGCCGGTGTGGGCCGACGTGGGGCCCGATGGGTCCGCCTCGGAGCTCCCGTGGCCGTCCGGGTGCTTGGGGGCCGAGGGGTCTAGATGATAAGGAGGAAGAGGGGGGCGGGAGGAGAAATAGAGGAGGAGGAGGCGGAGGAGGAGGAGGAGGAGGAGGAGGAGGAGGAGGAGGAGGAGGAGGGGGAGGCCACCCTGCGTAGGCCGCCTGGGGCCCCTCCGCCTGCCCTCATTGGGGCCAGCTCTGGGCCCTCGTGGGGCCCGTCCGTGGGCCGCCTGGGGGCCCGCCCGGGGGCCCTGCGGTGGACCCCGCGCTGGGCCCTTCGGTGGACCGCGCGCCGTGCTCCCCCGGCTCTGCAGCGCTGTGCGCTGCCCTCCGCGAGCGAGGCGCTCTGCGGCGGCTCGGCCCCCCAAAGCAGTCTCGGCCAGGCTCGGGCGGGGCCGGGACGAGGATAAGTCCCCCCCCAGAGCGTGCCGGAGCGCTCTCGGAGCGTGCCGGAACGCTCGGCCCCAGAGCAGCCTCGGCCAGGCTCGGACGGGGCCGGGACGAGGATAGATCCCTCCCGGAGCGGGCCAGAACGCCCTCAGAGCGTGCCGGAACGCCCTGAGGAGGCCGCGGCGCCCGAGACGCCCTCCCGAGCCGCAGGATCTCAAAGGTTCTCTATTGGGCTGGCCTCCGGCCAGTGCCGCCGATCCGGGGGGGCTCCGGAAGTGGGGTTTTTTATACCCCCCTGTCCCCGGGTACCGAACAACGTCGGAAATGACGTCGGAAATATCCCCGTGTACCGAAAAACGTCGGAAATGACGTCGGAAATAACGTACGCCCCCCCCCCCCTGCAGAGCGAAGCTTGAGCGAGTTCAAGTCCACGCTCTCAGAAACTCACACGCCGGATCGGCGGATTTGTCCTCACGCGATGTTTGCTTCGTTTTGGCTGCGTCTTGCAGGTCGGGCGTCTGCGGCGTGGAGGGCCACCTGCGCGCCGGGGTGCTGACCTACCGCGCCAGCGCGGCCGCGGGGCCCTTCCGCGTGACGGCGGGGTCCGCGCCCGGGGTCCGCGAAGCGGTCGTCGTCGTCGTCGTCGTCGTCGTCGTCGTCGTCGTCGTTTTCCTCGGCGGCGTCGCTGCTCCGAGGTGGGGATTTGAGCCACAGCCCTCGTCCGGGGGGAACGATCCTCGGGGACCTCGGCAGGTGGCGGGCACGGATTTGGATATCGGTATGGATATGGATGCGAATCTGAATCTGAATGTGTGTATATGTTTATGTGTGTGCATATGTATTCGTGAATGTTTATGTGCATGTATAGCGTATACGATATATATGTGTGTGTACGTATGCATATGCATGTATGTATGCATGTATGTATGTATGTATGCATGTATGTGTGTATGTATGTATGTATGTATGTATGTGGGTGTATGTATGTATGTATGTATGTATGTATGTATGTATGTACGTACGTACGTACGTACGTATGTATGTATGTATGTATGTATGTCTGTATGTGTGTGTATGTATGTATGTATGTGCGTGTGCATGTGTGTATGTATGTATGTATGTATGTATGTATGTATGTATGCATGCATGTATGTATGTATGTATGTATGTATGTATGTATGTATGTATGTGTGTGTCTATGTATGTATGTATGTATGTATGTATGTATGTATGTATGTATGTATGTATGTATGTATGTATGTATGTATGTATGTATATATGTATGGATGGATGTATGTATGTATGTATGTATGTATGTATGTGTGTATGTATGTGTGTGTATGTATGTATGTATATATATATATGTATGCTACTGGGCGTTCCACCAAGGGCCTTGTCGTCGAGGATCGAAGTAGTTATCATTTCTTCCGCGGTGGAGGGCGGCGGAAGTAAAATTGGACCGCCTCCGCTGGCGGAGGCCAGCGGAAGGCCGGCGGCAGCCGGCGGAAGCAAAAGTCGACCTCCCAATAGATGACAACATTTTTGGGTTCAGGGTATCTGGAATCGGCCATATATGTATATGTGTATCGGTTTTGTTCACGGATGCGCATATATGTAAATGTATATGTATATATGTATATATACATATATATATACATATATATATATATATATATATATATATATATCGATGCGTGCAGCTATAAGTAAGTGTAAGTGTATATGTATGCGTATAAGTATATAGAACTGTCTGTGTCTATGTCTACGCACATGTAAATATGTACACTACGGCAATGGCGCTACGCGCCATTCACTTTGCTCCTTCAAGTTCGGCGTGCAGGCGAAATGTGGGGGGCGTCTTTTTTTTACAACCAAGCATAGCGGTGGCTGGTAGCTCCTGAATGCCGCTTGCGCCCCCCCGCGCATGGGCCCATGAGAGGCGGTGGGAAGCCATGCGAATGAGTGCCAAACAAAACAACGCAATGGTAGGCAACGCCGCAGAATACGAAGCAATGCCAAATCCAGGATGTCATTGTCACGTAGTCAGCGAATGGCAACCTTCAGCCGAGCATCGCTCCGAAGCTAAGGAGTGGCAGCGGGGCGCGCTGAAGCACGGCATTCTTGGGATATGCGCCGAATCGCGGGTTCGCGACGGACATGCACTGAATCGAGGGTTCGGGTTCATTTAAGTTTTCGTGGGAAATCGTTTCCTGGAAGACGCGCAGCCGTGCAAATAATGACGTTCGGGGACCACCGTGTGCCTATCACATGGGCTCGCTCGTGGCCTGGTTTTCCCGACCGCGCAATGCAATGCAATGGAAAGAACTGCGAATGCGTGCCGAGAAATCCTCGGTGGGAAGCCGACGTCGCGAAACCTCGGTGGGACGATGATTCCGACATGCGGAGAGGCAGCAACGACGCGGGAAGGAATCTCCGTCCGCTTGCGCAACTGCCTCTCAGGGGCTTCGGGGACCTCTGGAGGCTTCTTGGGCGTGTTGGAGGCCTCTGTGGGCTCCCTCGAGCCCGTCGCGACCGGGCCTGTGTACTCTCCGGCCTTTCGCAACCAGGCCTTCTTGGGGGTCCTTCTTGGACCCTTTTGGGCCGTTTTCGGGCCCCTGGGGGCCCCTGGAGCCATCCTGCAGGATGTCTTGGGGGCCTCCCTTGGCCGACTCTTGGGCCTCCCTTGGGAGCTTTTTCGGGCCCCCTTGAAGTCATCTTGGGGCTCTCTTGGGCTGTCTTGGGGCCCTTTGAGGTCGTCTTGGAGCTCTTTTGAAGGGCGCCTGGGCCATCTTGGGGCACTTAAGGGAGGCTCTTTGGCCGTCGTGGACGCAGCGATGTACAAGTTACGAATCTGTTAAGCAGATGTACGTTTCCCGAAGGGAGCGGAACGACGTATGCCTCTAGTGGGGTGTTCTTGAGGGCTTTCTGGGGCGTCTCGACGGCAATCTAGGTCATTCTTGGAGCAAAAAAGAAACAAACAAAACAAACAAATCTAGGTCATTCTTGGAGCGCTCTTGTGCTGTTTCGGGTCTGCTGGCACGGCCGGTGGACCTTTTCCGAGAACGTCCAGGGGGCCCGAAAGCCCTGAATTCCGGGAGTCCGAGTTTCGGGGGGGGAGGGACGGGTTGTCGCCCCGCCCAGATAGTGAACATACAGCGGAGGAGATTCATATGCATATTCGGGTACCGGGGGGAGGGGTATCTATCCATGTCCGCGACACCTTGTTGCCCTGGCGTCCCCGACGAGATGCTGCTGCTGCTGCTGCTGCTGATGGCGATTATGATGATGATGTTGCTGATGATGATGTTGATGATGATGATGGTGGTGATGATGATGCTGATGATGCAGATCATGGTGGTTGTGGTGATGATTAAAGTGCTGCTGCTGCTGATGATGATGATGACGATTGTGCTGACGCTGCTTCTGCTGACGCTGCTGCTGATGATGATGACGATGGTGACAATGATGCTGCTGATGATGATGATGACAATGACGATGTTGTTGATGACAACGTTGAGGCTGATGATGATGCTGCTGATGCTGATGATCCTGCTGATAGTGACGAGGATTTTTCCGCATGGTGATGATGATGATGATGATGATCATGATGATGATGATGTTGTTGATGATGATGATGGTGGTGGTGGTGCTGCTGATGATGATGATGACGATGGTGGTGATGCTGCTGCTTGTGAAGAGGATGATGTTGAGGACGATGCTGATGAGGATCACGATGGTGATGTTGAGGAGGAGGACTAGTACGATGATGAACCTGTTTTCTTTTATGATGAGGTTGGCGATTAGTAGGGTCATGATGCCACCGATACTGGCACTGATAATGATGATGACGATGACGATGACGATGCCGATAATGATGATCATGATGATGATGATGGTGATGGTGATGATACTGATGGTGGTGATGATGCTGCTGACGCTGCTGCTGATGATGACGATGACGATGACGATGACGATGACGATGATGATGATGATGATGATGATGATGATGATGATGATGATGATGATGGTGGTGGTGGTGGTGGTGGTGGTGATGATGATGATGATGATGATGATGATGATGATGATGATGATGATGATGACGAGGAGGAGGAGGAGGAGGAGGAGGAGCTGTGACTCACTGTCCACCAACTGTTTTGAGGTCCTGGAGTCTACTGGGGCGGATGGGATTCGGGAATTGTGGATTTTCGGGTGTTCGACCTTGACCCAGTTCTTTTTGCGTACGGAGGTGATGGTTAGTTTTTGACCCTTGTTGGCGTTAGCCTAGTCATCGACACCCCAAACACAGATATGACATCTGTAGTAAAGTTATGGCATGGACATCTGAGCATCTATTGCCAACCAGTGCTTGTACTTAAGGTTTCTGGTGTGGCTTCTGAGGAACTGGCCCTGTGGGCCGCAGCTGGCCGATCCCGGCGTGTGCTCCATGATTGGTGCCCAGTGGCTTCCTGTTTATAGTTCCTCGTGGACCGCCGCTGGCATATTCCCGTTTTGCGCCACATGGTTGGTGCCCCATGGTTTCCTGTTCCCTGAGGGCCGCAGTCGGCATGTTCCCGCTCGGTGCCTTCTGATTGGTGCTCTATCGTGGCTCAGTCGGGATGATCCCGCGAGTGGGCCCCATGGTTGTGCTCTGTGGTCCCCTGTCTGTGGTTCCCTGAGGGCCGCAGTCGGCATGTTCCCGCTCGGTGCCTGGTGGTTTGGGCTCTTTATTCGAAGAAGATCCAAACGACATTAACATGACCTTTTGGCGCTCCGCGCGGATTTCTTCGACCTGCGGTGGACACCCCTCCCTGGCGCGCGGAGCGCGCCAGGGGCGGCGCCGGAGGCGCCGCCAGGGGGGGCCCTGCGTGGATCCGAGAAGTCCGCGCGGAGCGCCAAAAGTTTATGTTGGTGCCGCTTGTTCTTGTTCATTATATGTATATATATGAGAGAGAGAGAGATGTGTGTATATATCTATGTGTATATATATATATATATGATATATGGATGGTTTCCCGTCTGCGGGTCCCTCAGGGCCGCAGCCGGTCCGATGGCTGGTGCTTTGTGGCCCCCGCTGCCTCCGGCTCTCTGGTGGCCGCCGCGGGCCGTCGCTGCCCGGCCCCGGCTCCGCGGGGGCCGCAGCCCGCCGCCATGGCGGGTCCCGTGCCGTGCCATCTGGTTGGTGCTCTGTGTGTGGCTCCCTGCCTGGTGGTTCTGACGAACGAACACACACACCCACACACACCCACCCACACACACCCACACACACACACACCAAACCCCCCCCCCGCACACACACACACACACACACACACACGCACACGCACACACGCACACGCACAACACGCACACGCACACGCACACGCCACACACGCAACGCACACGCACACGCACACGCACACGCACCGCACACGCACACGCACACGCAACACGCCCACGCACCCGCACACGCACACGCACACGCACACGCACACGCACACGCACACACGACACGCACACGCACACGCACGCACACGCACACGCACACGCACACGCCACACAGCACACGCACACACGCAACGCACACGCACACACACACGCACACGCACACGCACACGCACACGCACACGCACACGCACCACGCACACACACGCACACGCACACACGCACACGCACACGCACACACACACACACCACACCACCACCCCCCCCCACACACACACACACACACACACACACACACACACACACACACACACACACGCACACACACACACCCACACACACACACCCACACACACACACCCATACCCATAGGGGGAACGTTGGGAAGAGGACTGGCTATGGGTAGGGGTGCGGGTTGTCGGATCCTGGCAGGGGCGTTTCCTTTCGAGCGGGGACCCCCATCCGACAACACGCACCCATAGCCCCCTCCGTCCCACCTATGGATATGGGTGCGTGTTGTTCGTTCGTCAGGTTCCTTTTGCACGCCGGACAAGGCGCATGTCGGTGGCCCCGATTCGCCTCACGCCGGACCCAGAGCCCCGACGTAAGACTGTCTCATAACGTCGACCCTCAGAGGTCTCGACCCATTCCCCCGGACGGGCTTTTTTCATCCCGAGTCGTTTTTTGACGCTCCCGAGGCTGGGCAGGGGCCCCTGGAGGCCGAAAATCGCGAAACACCTCCCGTCGTGCTGTTTGTCATTGCCCACGGGGGTCTGGGGAGCGGACTGCCTCCTGCCTCGCCGCTGGCGACAAAAGCCTGGCGGTTCCTGGACGGCCTCGGTCGGCCGTTCCCACGCGGTGCCCCGCAGCCTTACGTCGGGCCTGTCCCCCATACAGGGGGATTTTCGATGACAAAATAAAAAAAAACTCAAACGATACTCCAAAAAGGCAAAACAACGTATTCCAAGAATAGTCCCCATACTATTATTGGATTATTTTTTGATGATTATTATTTTGGGGGTACCTATTTCTTTTTCGTCGAAAATCCCCCCGGAGGGGGACAGGCCCGATTGAACTCTGCGCAGCCGTCGCCACCTTCGTGGGCTCCCGGGAGGCCCAGCGGAGGCAGGTCCCACGCGGCTCGCCTCGGCACCTCGCCGCCCCCCGTGGGGGCTTGCGACCTGCGCAGCTGCCGCCGCTTGCGTCGAAAATCCCCGAGGAGGAGGAGGAGGAGGAGGAGGAGGAGGAGGAGGAGGGAGGGGGAGGAGGAGGAGGAGGAGGAGGAGGGAGGGGGAGGAGGAGGAGGAGGAGGAGGAGGAGGAAGGAGGCGGAGGAGGAGGAGGAGGAGGAGGAGGAGGCCCGACTTCACCGCAGCCCTGCGCCCCGCGCGGTGCCCCCGTCGGCGCCGCCCCCGTGGGCCGCGAGCGGCCTCCCGCGGGCGGCCTCTCCCGCGGGGGGCCTTGGCGCGGTGGCGGCGCCCAGCCGCGCTCGGCCGCCCCTCGCGGCGGTGCCATTTCCGACAGGCCTTGCGTCGGGCCTGTCCCTCTACAGGAGGACAACCCAAGCATAGTCCAAACATATCCAGGTATCAAAAAATAGTCACATCCAAAATAGGCACAAAAAAGTATAAAAGCAGTCAAACATACAAATCTAGTCAAACATATCAAAAAGTACTCCATAAATGTCAGAAATAGCCAAAAATAGTCAGAGGACAATCCAAACATAGTCAAAACATAGTCAGGGGACGTTCACCATCTTTGAACATTCTAGGGTATGTTTTGACAATGTTTTATTTTTGCACCCCAAATCCCCCTGCATGGGGGACAGGCCCGACCTAAGACAAGCCTCGTCGAACAGAAGTCGAAGCGCTGCTCAAGATCGGAGCGCTCGACAGCTTGGGCACGCGTCAGCAAGCGCGTTCTCCGGTGCTGTGTGGGTGCTGCCAGATTTCGGGCACCCCTGCGGCTGGGCCGGACACCTCATGCCAGCATTGGGGTAGCGCCGACCACGCCAGCACCGAACACAAAGACCGTCGATAGATGTTTAATGCGTCTTGTGGTTTGCGCGTCGGGTCTGCAAGGGCCTGCTGCTTATGGGGCCCAGACGCTGGCATCGTCTTCGCTTGCGCACGCACCTCCGCGATGGGCAGCGTGGGTCGGAGAGCAGAGTACAGTGGGAACACATGCCAAGAAACACCCTGCCTGCCTCCAGGGTGCCCTGGGTTTCATTGGGTTCGATGTTTCTGCCAAGGGAAGCGTGACGTTCCCACACCAAAAATCAACGGACGTCCTGGGGTCGCAGGGTTGGGTCTCTTGTGGAAGCTTGATTGTGGTCGAGCTTCTGCTGTATGTGACATGTGGGTGGGGCTGCGCGCCAGCGGCGGGTGCTCTGGCGGGTCAGGTCCGGAAATCCCGAGGCGCACGATCCTGAGGGGCACTGGCTGTTCCATATCGGAGCTGGGCTTTGCCTTGCGAAGAGCCTCGCACCAGATTCTACAAGAGCTCCTTGGGCCGCTCAGGAGCTGTCTCGCAGATTCTGCTGGCGAGGTCCCTTGCTGCCCTGCATTCCCTGTGGCGCTGTCCTTCGCCGGAGCGTCCGACCATGGTTTGCCAGTGGAACCTCTGGATGTTCGTGCTGCCGAGGTCCGTGGCAGGAGCCAATCGGCCAGTGTTCCCCATATACGATCCGTGCACGAGCTTGAGTTAGTATTGAGCGTCAGCCGCGTGCTCTATGGCGACTGGGAATCGTAGACCTGCAATCGAACTATGTCCGCGTGAGTGGGTGACTGGTATTCGTGAGCGACTGCCAGTTGTCACTCGGTACGCCTCGTATGACTACTGGCGAGCAGGGTGTGGGGCAGGTCTGGGCAGTCTAGTCGGGCGTTGGGCACGCTTCCACGTGGGTGTGGCACCTCAACGCACACACAATGTCGCGAGCGTGTGCGGATATTGTTGCCTCCCTTCCCTTCCCTTCCCTTCCCTTCCCTTTCTTCTCCAATTTCCTGCACAACACCTCGCCCCAGCCTTGCCCCTCCCTTCGCCTCCCCTCCCTTTTCCCTCCCCGCTCGCTTCCTCGCTCCCCCCCAGGCCCCCGACGTCGTGAGTTGTTTGCAAGCGTCGACCCCCAGCCCCACCAGAGGCCTGGAACCCTGCCCCTGGACCGGCTTTTCATCCCGAGCCGATGTTTGACCGCCCCGAGGCCGGGGAAGGGCCCGTGGATGAGGCCGGAGGTGGCGAAGAACCGCCCGTCGTGATCTTCTCCCAACGCGAGGGGGTCTGGGATTCTTTGCGAGCTCCTTGTGGAGAGCTTTGGGGCTGCAGAATTAGGAGCATGGCGCCGCAGGGTGGCCCCGGAGCTCGTCCCCGGCTTCTGCGAAGCATCCCTGGCGCGGCTTGCCTGATGTTGCAGCGTGTCCCGGCAGGCCTTTTCTGAGCAGTTCCCAATGCGTCTACTCAAGATTTTGTAAGAAAGGGAGGGGGGTCTCATTTCGGGGGGGGGGTCTCTTCCAGGCTATCTTGGAGGGCCTGGGGGGTCTGGGGACGATGTTTTGGAGGGTTCTCCCACGGGGGAGGTCTGAGATGGCTTGTCTTGGAGGGTCCAGACCCCCTCCCTGGTATTACGAGATCTGGAGTAACCGGGAAGCTCTCCAGAAGCTCCTTCGGAAGCTCCTGCCAGGAGCTCCCAGAGCTCCCTCGAGAGGCCTTTGGACGGCCTTCTGGTGCTCCGCTACCCAGGTTTTGGATTCCCTGACGTGCGACGTCCAGTTTTTTTTCAATACGGGGTCCTTGGAAGTCCCGACCCTTTCCACGGGACCAGGTCTTCGTCCTGAGCTGTTTTTGTTGAGGGTCCCGAGGCCCGGCGAGGGCTCCCATGGGGGCCGAAAACGGCGAAAAGCTTCCCGCCCTGATTTTTCCACGACGCGATCATGTCTGGGTTCCCAGATCCCCTCGCGCTGTGAAAAAATCAGGACGGGAAGGTTTTCGCTATTTTCCGCTTCCGGGGGCCCTTGCCAGGCTCTCGGGGGCGTCACAGAACGACTCGGAATGAAGAACCGGTCCAGGGGCAGGGGTCCAGACCTCTGGGGGTCGACGTCACGAAAAAAACATTGCGTTGGGGGTCTGGGTTTAGGGGAACAAAAAGTGACATAAACATAAAAACTCGGAGGTCCGCGCGGATTTCTCGGATCGGCGCTGGACCCCCCTGGCGGCGCCTCCGGCGCCGCCCCTGGCGCGCTCCGCGCGCCAGGGAGGGGGGTCCAGCGCCGATCCGAGAAGTCCGCGCGGACCTCCCGAGTTTTTTCATTTATGTCACTTTTTGTTCCCCCAGGGTTGCACAAGCCACAAGCCCTCCCCCCCCCCCCCCGGATGCCACGGAGAGTGAAACACCCTTCGCCCCTCGCGCCCTCGCCATCCGCCCCCCCCCCCCCACCCCTTCCCTTCCCTCCCTGCACCAACAGAAATGCGAAACGCCCCCTCGACTTCTTCGCAGGACGCGAGGAAACCTCACCACTTCCCCTTCCCCCACCCCTCCCTACCCTCGCCCACTCCCCCCCCCTCCCCTCTTTTTTCCCTCGCGCCCCTCCCTCCACCCTTCTCTGGCCTCCCTCGCTCTCTCCCCCCCCCTCTCCCCCCCACCTTCTCCCCCTCCCTTCCCCTCCCCGCTGAGCTCCCCTCCCCTCTCTCCCTCCCTCGCCTCGCCTCGCTCCCAGCCCCCTGACTCCAGATCCGCCCTACTTTGGTTTTTTTCCAACTTAAAATTGCGTCGGGAATCCACCTATAAGAAGCCGAAAAAATAGGGCGGAATTTTTTGCACCCAACATAAAGCAGGGCGGAAATCCACAGAAGCAGGGCGGAACCAGCAACAGAAAAGCAGGGCGGAGATTGGCATCAGCGGGGCTTGAAAAAAGTGAGGCGGGAACTTCCGGGCCCTGCTTGCGACTTTCCCCACAGCAGGGCGGATCCGGAGTCAGGGCCTCCCCTCCCCCCCCGCTCCCCCACGGTCGCCTCCCCCGCGCCGGCCCTCGAGCGCCCCCCCCCCCTCCGCCTCCCGCCGCCCCCGGCGGCCGGCGCACGCCGAGCACGGCCTCGTGGGCGGAAGCGCCCGTCCGCGGCCGCGGCCTCGCGGGCCGGGCCCCTGGGCCGCGGCCCCCCGCGGCTGCGGAGGAGGAGGAGGAGGAGGAGGAGGAGGAGGAGGGCCGAGGAGGAGGAAGAGGAGGAGGAGGAGGAGGAGGAGGAGGAGGAGGAGGAGGGGGAGGAGGAGGAGGAGGAGGAGGAGGGCAGCGCAGGCCAGAGCACCGATCGGGCGATCGCCCTGGCAGCGCTCGGACGCGTGCATTTTTTCTCGGCGAGGACCATTGAGGACGATCCTGGACCATCGGGCAAAAAAGTGCACGGGAAGTGGACGTCCGAGCGATGGCGAGGGCTGCGGGGCGCTCTTCTCTCCCAGGCCCCCATCGGGCCGCCAAAAACGGGAGGTGTTTATCGCTAGTGGCGGCCTCCGCCGGGGGGCCCTGCCCTGCCCGGGCCTCGGGGCCGTCAAAAAAGACACCCCAAAAACGACGCGGGATGGAACAAAAACACTCCTGGGGAAGGGGCCCAGACCTCTGGGGGCCGTCGTGGTGAGCAACATCGCGACGTCGGGGGCCTGGGGCTGCGGGGCGCTCGTCTTTTGCGGATGCCCCGCGCGGAGCGCATCCGTGCGACCGCGCCTCCGCGGGCTCGCGCCCCGGACTCCAGACGGCGAGGGCGCGCACCCAGAGATCCGACGTCGCGATTTTTTCATAGCGGGGTCCCTGGAAGCCTCGACCCACTCCCCAGCACCCGATTCTCCTCCTGAGTCGTTTCTTGTTTTGACGCTCCCGATGCCCGCGAAGGCCCCCAGAGACCGAACGTTGCGCAACGCCCCTGTTGTGATTTTTTTTTGTTGCGTACCTGGGTGCGCTCGGCCTTCGCCCCGGGGAGTGGCCTCGTGCGGGCCCACGGGCCCCCCCCCCCCTGCACCGGCTTATCGGGGGTAGATAGTAGACCTCCTGCCCTGACGCGTCGATGAAGGCATCTGCCGTTCTATCGCTTCGCGAGAGAGGGCGTCGCGGCCGTCGTTTTTTTGCGGGTCCTGGGGCTT
>CAUYUJ010014113.1:0-75000 GCA_963575745.1 Prorocentrum cordatum
CGATGCAGCAGGCGGGTGGCGAGTGAGGGGTGAGGGCGAGGAGAAGAAGGAGGATGCAGAGACGACGAGGATGAGGAGGCGGAAGATGAGGAGAAGTGGGGGGGGAGTAGCAGTAGTAGTGGCATCAGTAGCCGAGGCGGAAGAATATCAGGAAGAGGAGGAGGAGGCGGAGGCAGGGGGCAGGAGTTGGGGAAGATGATGAGAAGGGGAGGGCGGATGAGTAGGATGGCGAGGAGGAGGATGAGGATGACGAGTCATGTGGTGATGATACGGAGGAGGGGGAGACGGGGAGAAACGAGTAGGCAAGGATTTTCAGAAAGTAGCAACGTTCCCCCCTAGCGCCGCCACAGGCGGTGGCAGCGACAGCGTGGAGTTCGTGTCTGAGCGCCACGTGGACGACGACCTCGTGCGCGCTCGCAGGGAGAGCTTGCAGCCGCCGAGTCCGAGTCCGCCGCCGCCGCGTCAGAGGAGGATGAGGAGAAAGTCGCGGCAGTGGGCATCAGATGAGGAATCCCAGTGGGACGGTGGCGAGCTCGGTCCTGCCCTCGAGCCTGCAGGCGGCGATGCTCGTCGCTACGTCTCGCCGCCGCCCGATCGCCAGCCGAGCGGCTCGCCGCCGCCCGATCGCCAGCCGAGCTTCTCGCCGCCGCCCGATCGCCAGCCGAGCTGCTCGCCGCTGTCCAACGAGTTCGTCGGCGACGCCGCCGAGAGGGTCGACGAAGATACGCCGCCCGCAGTGGGCGACGCGCCGTCTGATGTGGGCGACGCAGCGCTTGCGGAGGGCGGCGAGGGCACGCAGCACAAGAAGCGCGGCAACGGCAAGGGCAAGGGCAAGAAGAAGTCGAAGCGCCGCAAGGCCAGATGCACGCATCACAACCCCCATCTCGACGCAGTCGCCCGTCCGTCCTCCGTCACGGCGGCAGCGACTGCGTCGGGTTCTGGATTAGGGTGGCAGTATCTGAGAAGGTAAGCGCTGGCGCCGCCGAGGTCGGCGAGTCGGGCGGGGCCGCCGCGGTGGCCGAGCCTGCCGCTAAGCCGATGCGGCAGAAGAAGAAGCGCAGGGCTGGCACGGTGGCGGCGCCATCAGCACCTGAGGCGGCGCCAGCAGCACCTGAGGCGGCGCCAGCAGCACCGTCGTGGCGGACGAGGCAGCTTGAGGCTGACCAGGAGGCGGCGCCAGCATCACCTGATTCAGACGAGCATCCGTTGATCAGCGTGCCGCTTGCGAAGAAGGCACTGCCCTCGGCTGCACCAAGCTTCCCTGCATGTAGCGAGGTCGGGCCAGAGGCGGAGCCGCGCGCCTCGCCGAGGCATGGCCTGCAGCAGAACGCCTACGCCGCCTCGGAGCCGATGGCCACGAACGAGAAGGTCAGCATGCTTCTGAACCGCAGCGCGGCGCGGCCCAGCTCCAGCAGGGGTCCGCCGAGTTGCTCGGCTGCGTCGAGTGGCCCGAAGACGCCTGCAGGCCAGATCCGAGCTCCGAGGACTGCGCTGGGGCAATAGGAAGTGGCAACTGGGAGGTGGAGGAGGATGAGGGGGAGGAGGAGGGGGAGGAGGAGGAGGAGGAGGAGGAGGCTGGGGGGGAGGAGAAGACGGAGGAGGGGGATGCGGTCGAGGTAGGGGGGGGTGCTGTGGACGGGTGGGGAGGAGGAGTAGGAGGAGGAGGAGGAGGAGGAGATGAGTGGGGTGGGGGTGGGGAGGAGAACATGTTATGCTCGAGGCAGAAGAGGGGGGGGATGAGGCCAGAAATGATGAGATTTGAGGAGGCGGAGGGGACATGATGAGCGACGAGGGACGATGCCAGCGCGTATGAGGAGGGCGACAGGGGGGGAGGAGGAGGAGGAGGAGGAGGAGGTGAGGAAGGACGAGGAACGTGGAAAATAGAGAGAGAGAGAGAGAAGAGCGAGGACGAGAGATGTATATATATATGAGAGAGAGAGAGATAGAAGAGAGCGAGAGACGGGGGCTCGAACAGGTTTCCGACCCTAGCAGGACTGATGGCGATACACCAGCGAAAGACGATGCCACGTCAATCCAGGATGACTTGGTTGCTCGCGTGAGGCAGCTTCACAGTGATGACTCGTTGAAGTTCTCGAAGGCTAACCCGATGCAGTCGTCGCAGATGCCGATGAACATGACGCCCCAGCAGAAGAAGTACTACAAGGGCGACCAGCAGGCCAGCCAGATCTACGAGGAAGGCCACTGCGCGTTCACGATGAGGCCCCCCCTGGGTCAGCGGCTGCAGCGCGACCTGAAGAAAGACGCGAGCCTCAGGGATGACTACAACACAACTGGTGACATAGATGCTTGGAAGAAGAAGTGGGTGGCCGACCAGTACAAGGGTGCCATCACGCGCCTCAAAACGATCACACTCGGTTGGCCCGACTCGTGATCCGCACGGCAAGTTGGTGTCGTTTCCTGAAGATTGCTACTTGGAGCGGAGGGCCTCGCGGCATATGACGAGAGACGATTCGAGGGTTGCCAGGCAAATTTTTGGGAAGTGCATCCAAAGGGGGTAACCCCTTCACCCAAGTCGAGAGGGCAGCTGGAGCCGTGAGTTCAATGTGGTTCGAGACATCTGGCAGGAAGATATTTCACCAAGCGCTGGGAATCACTGTGAGCTCAGCTGAGTATGGATGAAAAGTTGCCGACGACCCAAGATGGCCGCGACGCTCGCCCGCCCCCCCCAAAGGGGTGATGGCTTTGCGCGAACACACGACGCAAGCCAGAACGGCTTGAAGCCAGCGCCAATGTCCCAAGCTAGTGCCAGATCCTAAGCCAGAAAGGCCGAAGCCAGTGAAGACCCTGGCCACGATTCGACTCACGGAGGCTCGCAAAGTGATAAATGCTGCACAGACTTCGTTTTCGACTGCCAAATCGATGCTCGAGACTATCAAGGAGAACGAGGATGACCCCGGAGCCGAGTGCGCCTGGGCCAGGACAAGTGCGGTTCAGGGGAAAATCCAGTCGTACGAGAGCGAGCTCAACACGATGGTGAAGGAGAACAACGTCTGGAAGCAGTTGCTCCTTGGCGTGGAGTTCGCCCAGGCACGTCGCATGCAAACAAAAAGGGTGAGGTGGGGGGGGCGAGGGCGGAGAGGAAGGTGATGAGGAAACGGCGGAGGACGATGGAGACGGATAGAACAACGATGATGATGGCGATGATGAGGAGGAGGGGGGATGAGGGAGAAGGGTGACGATGGGGCAGATGAGGCGGGGGCGGAGGAGGATGATGCGGAGGCGGTGGATGGGGATGCGGAGGAGGATGAGGATGAGGCGGGGGAGGAAGGCGCACAGATGCGGAGAGGAGAGCGACGCGTCTTGTGGATCCTATCGACCGTCTCCTTCTCTTTGCCCGTCTCCTCCTCCTTCTCCTCCTCATCCTCCTCCTCCTCCTCCTTCTCCTCCTCCTCCTCCTCCTGCTGCGCCTGGTCCGCCTCACCCCCCTCGTCCTCCTCATCCTCCCCCATGCCCCCCATATCGTCCCCGCCCCTCCCTGTCAGTCTACGTCTCCTCCGCTTCCTCCTTCCCCTCATCCTCGCCGCCTTCATCATCCCTCGCATCAACACCCCACGCGCCCTGGAATACCATCGATACGTCATCGATACGTCATCGATGCGTCATCGATGCGTCATCGATGCGTCATCGATGCGTCATCGATGCGTCATCGATGCGTCATCGATGCGTCATCGGTGCGTCATCGGTGCGTCATCGGTGCGTCATCGGTGCGTCATCGCTGCGTCATCGATGCGTCATCGATGCGCCATCGATGCGTCATCGATGCGTCATCGATGACGCATCGGCGACGCATCGATGACGCATCGATGACAACCCGAGGTCAAGCAGCAGTTCCCCGAGTCCGAGATCGAGAACGGGTGCGAGCCTGGCAAGGTCAAGCTCCTCAAGGATCGCCGCTCCTCTCCCCGTCCACATCATCTCTCCATCCACTTCTCTCTCTCTCTCTCTCTCTCTCTCTCTCTCTCTCTCTCTCTCTCCCTGTCCACCTCCTCTCCATCGTCCCGTCTCTGCGGTCGGCCCCTGTCGCCGACGCCCGTCTTCGTTCAGTTTTAATCACCAGCTCTACATGTGCCGTGCCCGCAGGACGCTGTCGACAGGCTGGACAATATCCTCGCCACCACCATCCATACCAACGAGGTCCAGAGGAATACGGCCACTGGAGGCAAGTCGACCGCCGCCAAGCCAAAAAAGAAACCAAGGGCAGCCGCGAAGGCGAAAACTGATGCTTAAGTGTGCTCGTGTGTATTGTCTGGCTTCGCTGGTGTGATGGGGTATTCTCTCGGTGGCGCACGCTGATCACTCTAGAGCATTGGGGTGGTTGCACAGCCGCGCATATTTTCATTGGTGTCAGCACAGCTTTGGGCACCGCGACTTGTTGGCGCCGAGCCTTGGTGTAGGGTACGCGTCTTGGAAGACGCCATTCAAGCGCACTGTTACTGTGCTGGCATCGCGTGCACGGTGCGCGCGTGGCACTTATGCGTTGCCGAGGCGCACCAGTTTCGCCTCAGCGTGGCGTGCTGCCACGCGCCAGCAGTCGACTGTGCGACGTTCAGATCGCGCGATGCGACTGGTGCTGCTCCGCGGGGCCCCGATTGGCGAGGGCGCAGGCGACCGACGACGTGGCGGGGACTTGATGGGGACTACGAATTTCCAAGAAACCGTCAGACAATTCTTAGGATGTCTTAGAATTTCCTGAAATTTCTGGAAATTTCTGAAAATGTTCAGAAATTTCTAGATTTGAACCGACAATTCTCAATCTGACCCGATCCCGGACCGATGACGGACCGATGACGGACCGATGACGGACCGATGACGATGACGTGCGATGATGTCCGATGACGTCCGATGACGTGGTTGCGATACCCTATATATATATATACAAAAACGCTCGATGACGTGCGATGACGTTCGATGACGCCGACGTCGCACCGATGACGGACCGATGACGGACCGATGACATACCGATGACGGACCGATGACGGACCGATGGCGGACCGATGGCGGGCAGACACAGGCCGACGAGAGGCGAACATCAACGCAGTGGCCCCGCGGACGGCAGTTTTTTCATCTTGGATTCCCGCGGCGGTGCGTTGGCCGCGGAGTGGTGTCGAGCAAATGGCCGCTCGTGCAGCTTCTTTCTCCTTCTTGCACCGCCCACTGTTCTGCTGTCGCACTCGCTCGTCAGCATCCGCCCCCTCGCCTGAACCAATTTCTCTACGTCGCTCGTCCTCCACGCCCAAGGTCTCCTGTTTCTCCTGCTCCTCTTTCTCACCCCCTCTCTTTTCATGCACGGGTTGCTTCTGAACTGGCGGTAGTGATGGATATGGCGTGCTGAACGGCACGGGTAGAGGGGTGAAGGGAGGGAGGTGATGGGATGGCGGACGCGAGATGGATGATGGCATGCTGCTAATGATGGTGATGGGTTCAGATGAACGTTCACCGCATTGACCTGACCGCTGATGCCGCTGATGCTCAAGCGCCACTCAATGGCGTCACGCCGCCGCGCAATCTCGCCACCCGTGCCAGCACACGTCCAGTCCGAGTCCGGTGATGCGCTGCTCCACCAACTTCAGAAGCTCTATTGTTGTGGTGAGTTAACTGCCAAGAGTTTCTGCGAGATCAGTTACCATGCCAGCAAGGCTGGCGCCGTGGGCGACGTGAAACGCTGGGGGATGGCCCCCCAACCTTCGTGGAACACTGGTCATTCTTCCCGACATATCGAAAAACAAATACGTGGACTCGGGCTGGTTACAGTTCAACCTGTTGTCTTAGATGTTCCTTGTCAGACTCGCCAGACACGATCTCGCTCAACTGCGCAGATTGCGGTGCGCCCGTTTCACGAGCTGCTCCGAGAAGAGGTTACCACGCCATTGGTCGAATCTGACTTTCGACGACAAGTGATGTCCAAACAGTGGCCGACTTCTGTCCGAGAACATGTCGTGGTCACGGAAGCAGGTCCTTGCGAGTTGGTCATCCCAGTCGGGGTATATGTTGATTCTGCCCAATATGGTGGTGCTGCTGGTGCTGGGCGGACCAAATCAATTCTAGATATCTCCATCGTCAATTTTATCAGTGGTCTTCGCCACATTGGGATAGTGTTCCGCAAGCACGTGGCGTGCCGCTGCGGGTGTAGAGGGCGCTGTTCTTACAATCGGTTGTTCACCTTCTTGCGGTGGTCCCTCGATGCATTGGCAGCTGGCATCTTTCCATCAACTACCTGGGACAATGCCCGCTGGCCTGACAGGGAATCAGCCAGGCGGGAGAGTGGTGGCACCGCCTTGGGATTCAAAGCCGCGTGTTGCTACCTCATGTGCGACTGGGAGGGGCTGGTGTCGTTCTACAATATTCCGTCTTGGAAGTCTTCGTTGCACTGCTGCCCCCTCTGCGACGCCAACTCGGAGAACCTGCACTATTACAGGACTGCGTTTTTGTAGAGGCGCGTGCCAAAGTGCGTGAAATGATGATGTCAGAATAAGAGTGATGTTCGAACGGGAACGGGTGGGCTGGGATGGTGGCAAGGTGGCAAGGACGGAGGCGGATGAATGATGATGAGATCGGGTGGGCCAGGGGGATGTGGAGGAACACGTGGAGGAGGACGCGGGGGGGCCCTCCCATCTCCCCCCCTTCCCTCCTCCTCCTCCTCCTCTTCCTCCACCTCCTCCTCCTCTTCCTCCTCCTCAGTCTCCTCATCCTCCTCCTCTCCTCCACCTCCTCTTCCCCCCCCTCCTCCTCCGGCGTCGCTTTGCAAGCGAGGCAGCGGCCCCAGCCTTCTTGAGAATGAATACGATCTTCCCTGGGAGAATCACGACGATGGCGACCACCTGGACGCGACTCGGCAGGCCGATATATATATGTTTATGTTGGAACGGATGAAGAAAAGGCGCGACTGTGGGATGATGCATGTATGTTTTTCGATCGGAGGAAGGGCAAAGGTCGAGGGCTCACCGTGTGATGTGACACTGAGGCGCTCAATGAACGGAGTGCCCCCCTGCAAAAAAACGACCTCCTACTTCCCCAGCCTGGCTTAGAGGGCGTTGGTAATTATGCTGTTGTACAAACGCCAGTCTGGCTGAAGTTCTGGAGACCGTCCAGGGCAACGATCACCACGTTGGGATCCCCCGTCTTGGAGGCTGGGCTTGGTGTGTCTATCGTGAGTAGCTACGGTATTGATTTCTTGCGCACTGTGGCGCTGGGTGTTATGCAATCTGTTGTCGTAGCAATCATGTGGGCGTTGGTTCAATCAACGTTGTTCGTTCCCCGTGGTACAAATCAGGATGCTCGGTGGTCGATTGGGTTCGGACGTTTGAATGTACTTCTGGGGGAGTGGTACGCGTCAGAGAAAAACCATGGTCGACGCCCGAATGAGGTCGAAAGCCTCGCCGCCACAATGTTCGGTTTGCCAGCCAAGCACTCTTGTAAACTCAAAGCAGCAGAGACAGTGGACATGTTTCGTTTTTGCGCTGAGATTATGATGCCAACCTTCGCCCGCCGACTTCCCCGTGGTGCTGTGCTCAAGAGGAGTGCCGACTCGTTGCTCGAATGGGCCAATGAACTATCGGCATGCCCAGACGTACCGTCCCCAGAACAGTGTGATCGTTTGGAAAACTTGGCTCTTCGACATCTTGTCGGACTTAGGCGCTCAGGGATCCCGCGGAAGCCGAAGCACCACCTGTCTTGGCACATGAACAAAAGGAACCAATATCACCCAACTGCCCTCTGACTCCCCCTCCTGCTCCTGCTCCTCTGTATCCTTCCCAACCGCTGCTCTCTTGACGGGGTCCCGATCCCTCGCTCACCCCTGCCCGTCTGGTGATGCATCGGCGAAGCATCTGTAACGCGTCGGCGATGCGTCGGCGATGGGGGGGTGCACGCAGGCGGGGGGCGCGGGCCTCGCGTCCGGTGACGCGCGCGGCGACATCGCGCCTGGCAGTCCGGCAAGGGGGGCGCAGGGGCGAGGCGGAGGAGGAGGAGGAGGCGGAGGAGGAGGAGGAGGAGGAGGAGGAAATGGTGAGACTTGAGTAGTAGAAGGATGGAGAGGAGTAGGGAGGTCAGAGGAGAAGGTGGGAGGGAGGTAAGGGCAAGCTAGGTGAGGAGGAGGGAGGGAGGGGAATGGAAGGAGGACGGATGAGGGGGAGGGGGGGGGAAATGAGGAGCCGCATCCGCAGCAGGTCAGCAGCAGCAGGCAGCAGCGGCATTTGATCCATGCTCCCCCCGCTCCTCCTCCTTCCCATCCCTCGAATCCTCGTCCTCCTCCCCTCCTCCTCGCTCCTCCTCCTCATGGCCCCAAGGCTTGAGCAGTGAGTTAGGATGGGAGGTGGAGACAGGCCTCTATTAGGCCCCTATGCGCATGCCTCCTCCTCCTCCCTCTCCTCCACCCTCCTCCTCGATGAGCCTTAGATGCTCACCCCCTGGACGCACCCCCCCCCCCCCTCTCCTGGGGCCACTCTGAAGCCCACCGCTTCCATTTGCCATCCTTTGAGGATCCGTATTCAGGGGCACCCTCGCATTTATGCTACGTGGAAAGACGAGACGCTCAGTGCTCCCCTAGCCAATTTGGCTGAAGCATCCCACGCAGCGGCATTCGAACGAGGCGTGTTCAACCGCCTGGATCTCCAGGTGGCGCTGGGCATAGGCGTTGGTCGATCTTCCTGATGGCTTGTGCCGTGCTTCTTGTGGCGCTGATGGCGGTGCACGTCAGCGCGACTGTCGACCCCGCAGTTCCAGAGTGGGTCGCGCAGCTGGCGTCGACGAACGCCGACCAGACACGCTTCGGGACATTACAGTTCGTTGCGAGTACTGTTCCTGGCTTGCTTCGCTCAGGATCGATAGTGGCATAAGCTCAACGCATTCGCTCCTGGGTGTCTGTAAACCCGTGCGCGACGGTTGGATTCGCCTTGGAACTCGTCGTGCTCGCACGGGCGCATATACCTACGAGCATATGCCACGCACCTTCCCCCAGGCAAGATCGCCACAGACCTTGACTTCGCTCATATCTTCAGTGGGCGGGATAGCCCAGGCAAAGCAATGCTGCGGAGAGGATACAACGTGGGCTCCTTCGACATTATCAACCATGTGTCGCAAGACATAACCACGTGTGCAGGGATGCTGTGGTGCGCAATCTTGTGTTTCCGCGTGCGTCCGAAGGGGTTCGTGCATTTCGGCGTGGACTGTCGAAGCTATGCGTGGATCAGCCGATGGCAGAGTGGCAGGTCGTCTGATGATCCCGTTGGGAATGATTCGTACACTCTCGTCAACGTTGGGAACACCATGGCGTTGTTCGTGAGTTGGGTGTGCACGCACTTAAGCCTGGCACGTGTTTACATTTCAATCGAGCAACCCACCACCTCAATTTTTAAGCACCACCCTGCGTTTCTCTCGCTCAAGAAGCGTGTTACTATCAATACGATCTGCACGTGGTTGGGTGCATTTGACCGCCCCCTGCCAATCCCCAAGGCCGTGCATATCTTTACGTGCGCTTCGCGCCAGCACATCTGGCGCATACTTCGCCAGGGGATGCATCGGTGCCAGCCCCCCCCACCCCTAGATGTATAAAGAAATCGAGGACGCACGCTGCCTCTTGTGCACCCGACGTGGTGTGTGGATACCACTGTTCCCCCGATGTAGCGAAGCGTTTTTTGCGGCGTAGCATGCCGACAAAGATGCATCAGCCGAAGCGTCGCGAGGCAGTCTGGCGGATGGACGGCACGTATGTCGCGGGAGGTTCCGCTTTGAAAGGCACCGGCACGTACCCGAGGGCGTTCGGCGAGAGCATGGCCAAGATGGCAATTCATCTTTTGGGAGACGCCACTCCCTGATTATCAATGTGGCAGGAAGGGAGAGGAGATGAAGGGAGAGGATCGGACGGAGGGAGAGGAGAGGACGGCAGCCCTACGCATTTTAGCAACGATGTGCCACATCGTGAATTAGTTGCTTGAACTTGCTCGCGTGCGCAAGCATGCGGCTTCAGTCGAAGCGCCCTGATACTGTTTGAACACGGACGGCAATGATGCCGCGGGACGTGCAGCGCCGAACGCGTTGGCACCTACCTGATAACATGTACCTTGAGCATGACCAAGATGGCCAGCCATCTGTTGGGCGAGTGCACGCCCTGATCTCTTTGTGGGATACGGGGGAAGAGGTAATCATAATGATGGCGGGTGGCTCCCGTGCGTACGCGAGCGACGTATGACGTCGTGAATTAGCTCACTGCAGTATGCCGCGTGTGTAAACATGTTGCTCAATCCTGTCGACGTTCGACTCTGGTTGAAATTGGTCCGCGTCGCCTGTCGCTCACCCCCTGCAGCTCGCAAGATCTCTCCTGCTCATCCTCGCATCACTGATCCGCCTCCACCTCCGTATCTTTCTCACCGCCTGTCGCTCACCCCCTGCAGCACGCGCCCCATCTCCTGCTCATCATCCTCTTCCTGATCCGTCTCGTCCTTCTCCTCCTGCCCCTCATCCTCCCCCCCATCCCCCCCCCCCCCTCCTCCTCTCCCTCCTCCTCCTCGGGGCGACCCTCTTCATCCGCATTCCCCCCTGCGGTCTCCCTGAACAGCCATCTAATTCAACCACAGGCGCTGGCCCTGTGACATCCTGCTCGCTCTCTGGTGCAAGGCTCCCGTCTCATCTCGCCGTTCGGTGCCAGACCCCTGGGGTGGAGATTGCGGGAACCCTAAGCCATCCCGCTGCCCCCCGCCTAACCCTCCTGGTTCGATGCATCGGCGTTGCGTCATCGATGCGTCATCGATGCCATCATCGATGACGGTGTCGATGCGTCGCCGATGTCTCGCAAACTGCAACCCCCCGACTGGCGACCGACGACCAACAACGACGACCACGGTGGACGACGGCCGACGAGACGACGAGGACGACAGTCGCGACTGCGACGATGAAGATGTCAATGGCACCAACGTGGAAACCCGTTTGTCCTTAGACGCCTGTTGGGCTCGAGGCTCGCGTGGTGAGTTGCTCGTTTCTCTACGCGCGGCGAGCCCGCGAGACGCACCATGTCTTTCGGAGGCAGCCCGCGCTCCGCGAACTGGAACACCTCTCCAGGAAGCACGAAGAACGCTTACATCATGCATTGCTACGTGCCGCAGTGCAACACCTGGATCAAGCTGAACGTTCAGAAGACGAAGCCCCACGAGGTCAACAAGAAGACCTTCGAGGAAGTCGCCCAGGAGATCATCTACAATATCGAGTACGTCATGGCTAAGAACATCCTGGTTGAGCTCAAGCACCGCTTGAGCGTTTTCGAACAGGAGGACGACAAGGATATCATCTTGCACAGGTGCTCTGCGCAACAGCCTCGCGGCGATCCGTTGCAGGGTGATGACCAGGTCTTCTACTTGACGTGGCTCGCGGCTTGGACGGCGAACAGCGGCGTCGTGCTGGACAAGGCTGCCGAGGAAGGTCTCCACTCACAGGAGGAGCCGCTCCTGCGCTGGGTGTACATGGGACCATCGGACCCGACGAACCTACTATCGGTGCTGGTCTACATGGAGCCGTGCAACCATTGGCAAGAAGTGTGGCTGCCAAACCGTCAGCTCACCACGAACGGGCAGGTCCGCACGACGGTCAAGGACATGAAGATCACCATCATGAGCCACTTCGAGGCTGTGAAGGAGAACAACAACTTTACCCTGGAGTTCTCGCCGAACCACATCGAGATCCGCCGTTGCGCGGGCAGCCTCCCTGTGGGCGAAGCGCTCTTGGACGGCGATGTCGTGACGGATAACAAAAGGTGGTATTACGTGACGGCTGACAGGATGGTCCAAGAGTTAAGGGCCTTGCAGGCCGCGAAGGATGATATCCAGTGATGCCGCAGACTATGTCCTGCAGTGAATCTGTGCTGCATGCAGGCTCTCGCATTCTTTCAAGCTGCACCTTTGGCAGCAACATCAGCGGCTGGGTTTCCAGCTGCGGGCGGTGAGCCACGCGTGTCGCGAGGCGCTTCAGCCCAAGTAACTACACGAGGGAAGGGAGGAATGAAGGAATGACGGAAGGGGGAGCCAGGAGATGCAGACGGGAGGGCGAGCCACGAGAGGCAGACGGGAGGGCGAGCCACGCGTGCCGCGAGGCGCTTCAGCCCAAGCAACTACAGGATCATAACATTTTTAGCCGAGAGCCAGCCGCAGCCAGTCGTGCGAGGCGCCAGTCGCAGCCAACCGTGCGAGGCGCCAGTCGTGGCCAGTGCACCGTGCGAGGCGCAAGTCGAGTCCGTTCCTGCCAGTCAAATGCCCAGCTCGACCAGCTTCGATGTGTAAGCCACTCCTCATCAACCACCTCCTCACCCTCTGTCGTGTGAGGCCACTCCTCCCCGACTGTCGCTCGAAGCACGCTCCAACCTCAATTTGCGTCGCGTTGGATGGAGGGAGCTTCACTTCAAAATTGGGCCCTGGTCAGCGATTTCGATTGCATCGACTGGATTGCGTCATCTCAACGATCGATGGCGGTTTTATTGCAACCAGCCCGCCCCTTCCTCCCGCAGTTCTCGGCGCGGGAGTTCAGTTGCATTGCGTGGCTTGCGTTGCATCGCTGACCAGCTCAGCGGATCGATGACGGCTCGCTCCAAAGACCCCCCGACCCCCGTCGGCGATTAAGAAAAACAACCCGCGGCGAGCGAGAGATACAGAACATGATATATATATATATATATAAATATAGAGAGAGAGGGTGGGGAGCAACCACACCACAAGCACATAGATCGAGCCATGCATAGCGTGCAACAGCATCGCTAACATGTTTTAAACGCTGAGAAACGCGATGGTGGTCTAGCTGCTTTGGCTCGAATATGGGTTTCGTCGAGCCTACTGTTTTTTTACATCCCGACTCGCACCGAGAGCATGACATCATTGATCATGCCGCCGAGGCTCTTCCTTCAGCTCAAGGTCACAGGGCTCCTTCACGATCTTTCACCACGCGAGGTCATCGCTCGCATCAACGCCGACCCGAATGGCTGGTGCAGAGACGGCGTCGACTGGGCGCGGGCTAATGCGATGCACTTCGGTTTGGGCACCAGCATGAGCGACAGCGACGGTCCCGACGCTGGCCACGAGGACGGGCGCGGCGCGGCGGCTGGCAGCGAGCCTCATGGAGACGCGCTTCAGGACGGCGGAGCGGCTACCCAAGACCCCTACGACGGCTTGCAACGCGATCAAGACGGCCCCGATGATGAGGACATGGATGGCACGGCTGACACGGGCGACTACGACGGCGAGATGTCCGACGGAGCTTTGGAGGAGTACGTTCCTCGCCAGCACCAGCGCGCCGAGAGCGCCCGCGAGCGCATCGAGGCGATGCAGGCCGCCGAGGAGACATATGCGGACGACCTTAGCACCGCCAAGGACGACGGCATTGGTGAGAACGCCGCTGACACGATCAAGGGCAGTTGTTGGTGGGATAGGTTGTCCACTACAGAGTTGGACGTGTACTGCGCGCAGAAGCTGCTCGACGAGTACTACGAGGAGTGGGGGCACGACAACGACGACGATGTCGACCCCCTCTGGACTAACCAGGAGCTGGCGCGGTACATCAACAACAAGCACGCGAGGGCGATTGCGCAGGAGGCTTCCCAAGGCAGCCAGGGCACGTGCGCGGAGCTCGACAAGGGCAAGGGCACGGAGCAGCTCGACAAGAGCAAGGGCACACGCAAGCTCGACAAGGGCAAGGGCACGGAGCAGCTCGAAGAGGGCAATAGCACAAGCAATCTCGACAAGGGCACGGGCACGGGTCAGCTCGACAAGGGCAAGGACACGAAGCAGCCCGACAAGGGCACGGGCACGGGAGACCTCGACACGGGCAAGAGCACGGCGCAGTTCGACAAGGGCAAGGGCAAGGGCACAGGCAAGGAGCAGCAACCCCGCACGCGCTACGAGACGAGGCGCGGCATCTTGGAGGCCAGCTCGCAGGCGAACTTCGAGCAGGTGGCAGACGAGCTGGAAACCGACGACGACAGCCCTACGTCGCCGTTCCACATCGTGGACCACGGGGTGTGCTGATCAAATGTGGTGGGTGATGATGTGGACGCGGTGGCATCGATGCGTCATCGATGCGTCATCGATGACGCATCGATGACGCACCGATGACACCATGAACTAGTGCCGACGACGACAAATACGATGGACGTAACGGCTAACACGGGCGACTGCGACGACGGAGACGACGGACATGACCACGACGACGACAACGACAACGATCGACGGCGGCCCGACGACCGGTGGTGGCCGACGAAATCAATCCGACCCAACGGCCCAGGAGGAGGAGGAGGAGGAGGAGGGGGAGGAGGAGGGGGAGGATGGGAAAAGAGGAGGAGGAGGAGAAGGAGGAGGAGAAGACGGAGGAGACAGAGGAGGAGGGGGAGGGGGATGGGGAGGAGCAGGAGGATAAGGAAGAGGAGGAGAAAGAAGAGGAGGAGGCGGAGGAGGAGGAAGATGAGGAGGAGGTGGTGGAGGAGGAGGAGGAGGGGGAGGAGGAGGTGGAGGAGGAGGAGGAGGAGGAGGAGGAGGATGGGGAGCATGAGGAGGAGGACGACGACGACGACAGATACAACAGATGCGACGATTACGACAACGACGACATAAGTCGACGGCGGCCCGACGACCGGTGGCAGCCGATGGCGCCGATCCGAAACAAGAGCCCAGAAAGAGGGGGGGGAGGAGAAGGAGGATGGGGAGATGGATAAGGTCAGAAGGAGGACAAGGAGGAGGACGAGGAGGAGGAGGAGGATAAGGAAAAGGAGGAGGAGGAGGCGCAGAAGGAGGGGGAGGAGGGCGAAGAGAAGGAGAAGGAGGAGGGGGATGAGGATTAGAGGAGGAGAGGAGCAGGAAGAGAAGCAGGAAGCGGACGAGGAGGATGAAGGATCCTTGCCGCCTCCCTCCCTGAGGACTTGAGGTGGAGGAAGCTTTGAGGCACTGGCGCGCCGCGCGGTGCCTGAGCCACTGCGGCGCGCCGCCAGCGGCAAGAATGACGAGGGGGAATGATGGGCAATGAGAGGTGGAGGAGAGAAAGGACGAGAGGAGCGATGATGAGGGGGAGAAGGGACGAAGGCGAGGAGGATAAGGAGGACGGATGGAGATATGAGGAGGAGGAGGAAGAGGAGGCGGAGGAGGAGGAGGAGGAGAGGAAGAACGAGGGACGCGGGGGGGAGGGGGAGAGAGGATGGGGGGGGGAGGCAGGATGGAGAAGGTGAAAGACGTGGAGGAGAAGCAAGGGGAGCAGGCAGGGGAAGAGGACGAAGATGGGGATGAGGATGAGAGAACGCGCCCTTCCGTGCTCCTCCTCCTTCTCATCATCGTCTCCCTCTCCTCCTCCACCACCTCCTCCCTCCCTTCTCCTCCTCATCCTCCTCCCCTCCTTCTCCTGCTCGCGCAAATGATTATTCCCCTCACCCTCCCCCTATCCCCCTCCTCCCCCTCCTCCTCCTCCTCCTCCTCCTCCTCCCGCTCCTCCTCCTCCTCCTCCTCCTCCTCCCCCTCCTCCTCTTCCTCCTCGATCGCCTCCGCTTGTAGACCTATTATCTCACACTAGAACGCAAAAGTTTCGACTAGCAACAGGTACCCTCCTCCCACCCCAGGCCGAATGCCTGGCGGGGGTGCACGCGCGTCGTTGCGAACCCCCCCCTCCTCCTCCTCCTCCTCCTCCTCCTCCTCCTTTCTCCTCCCCCCCTCCCTCCTCCTCCCCCTCCTCCTCTTCCTCCTCCTTGTTCTTCTTCCTCTCCTCCTCCTCCTCCTCTCTTCTTCTCCTCTTCCTCTCCTCCTCTTCCTCCTCCTCTTTGTTCTCCTCCTCTTCTCCTCCTCTCTCCCCCTCCTCCTCTCCTCCTTCTCCTCCTCCTCCCCTTCCTCCTCCTCCTCCTTCTCCTCCTCTTCCGCTTCTTCCTCCTCCTCCTCCCCCTCCTCCTTGCGGCTGTCCCTGGGCCCTCCTCTCCCCACGGCGGCCTCGCACGTGGTGCAGCGCCTTGTCGATCTCGGGCGCCGCCCTGCGACTGGATCGGCGGCGCGGGCGCCGCGCGGGCACCACAGTGGCTGGCGGGACGCTGCCGAAGGCAATTCACTAGATATCGCACGCGCGTGGGGCACGATGCGCGCGAGGGGTGCGCCGTTCTATCTTGATATCGCACGCGCGCTGGGCACGACGCGCGCGAGGGGTGCGATATCGCGCGCACGTGGGGCACGATGCGCGTGAGAAGTACATGCCGCGCGCATGTGGGGCGCGACACGCGTGAGAAATGCATGCGCGAATGATAAACATACTTAATATGATAACATTGTAGTTGACATGCTATGTTGCCTATGTTTTTAATAACATCCAACTCTTAAAATAACCGCGAACGCTTAAAACAACCGCTAACGCTTATTTTAACCGTTCGCTTGTTCAACAAGAACTGAACGCTTATTTTAGCAAGTCCAGGCCCTCTGGGGAGGCCACCTGGCTGGGCAGGAGGGCGGGGCTCACGCGGCTCTGCCGTGGGAGGCTCGGCCCTTCTGGGGCTGCGGGACCTATGGGGCGGCGAATCCCGCGTGCGGAGCCCAGGCCCCCCCCCCCGGCCCGCTTCCACGGGGGGCTGGGGCTCCTCTTGCGGGGGCCAAGCGAGACTTCCTGCCGGACGGAGCCCCTGGGGGTGCATGGACACGCGCCGCACGCCCGCGCGGTCCGGTGCCGGCGGCGGGCGGGGCCCAACTTTGCTCCCCGACCCTCCTCGCCGGCGCAGGGAGCGCTCGCGAGGGGCACGACTCTCCACCCTTCCCCTTCGGTCTGGTCCCTCTGGGTATGCCCGCCGCCCCGCGCTCCGGGGGCGCGCGTGCTCTTCCGGGCGAGGGCCCCGTGAGGCGCGCGCTCCTCGGCCCGGGTCGCGGCGGGGGCCGACGGGCGAGCGACGGCGGGACCCCTTGATCCGCCGTGGGGACTCGGAGGCCCCAGCGCCCCTCCGGCTCGGGCGGCTGTCCCGGGGGCCCTGCTCCCTCCCCTCCCGCCGCTCGCGCTTTCCCCTCTGCGAGCCTCGGCGGTGTCCTCATTTCCCCTGCTTCTCCGGCGCTCCGCGGGGGGGCGTGGGGCGAGGCTTTCGGCGACTGGTTTCCCATCCCTGGCCTGCCTGCTCCGGCCACTGGCGGCCTTTTCGCGCTCGCTCTCCGACGATCCGCCCTGTGGGGACATCTCTTCTTCCTCCTCACACTTGGCCCCCCCCTTCTCCCCCTTCGGCCTCTTTCCGAAAGTGGGGGCCCCTTTGGTCGTTATTCCTCCATTCTCGAAGGTGGAGTCCGGCGGAGGGTAGACCTTGCCCCTCTTTGTCTCACTCAGGAACGTGTCGATCAGCCGCTGGGGGTGCCTCCGCCTGTTCCCCCACTCCGCATCCTCCCACCCCGCTCCGACGCTCCGAGCGTAGCGGTACCATTGGGTGCGGATCTGGGCGCCGTGCTTCTCGTCCTTCCCCAGGAGGTCCAGCATGTCCTGGCCCCGTGCCTCCTCCAGCGCCTGCGTGGCTCGGTTGAACGCGTCCAGGTGCGCCGGGGGCCCCCTCCCCTCGGTCTCCCTCCGCGGTGGCGGGTCTGGTCCCTTCCCCCGGGTCTCGCCGCTCAGGGCGTCCGTGGCGGCTCCGGGCGATGCCCCGCCGATGCCGCCTTCTTCCCTCTGGAGTTGAGGGTCCGAAGGCCCTTCACCCCCCCCTGCGGGTTTGGGTGGGTGGGGAATTTCGCCGACGGCATCTAGGGCCGGGGGCGCCTCTGCTTGGCGCGGGCGGGGCCACGCGTCCCGGTAGCGGATCCAGGTGAAGGCCTCCGGCGCGGGCCCCAGTGCGAGGGCGTGCCCCTGGTTGAGGAACAGCCAGGCGTCGGGGGAGTCGCCGCTCGCGCGGCTGGGGATCCGCGTCTCGCGGAGGTAGGTGTCCTGGAGCGTGCGCACGTGGAGGTCGACGCTGGTGAGGGCGGGGCCTCCCAGTAAGGGAAACTCTCGGTAGTCTCTTCCCGAGTGCGGGACGGCGGCTCCCGCCCAGAGTGCGTCGTCCAGGGGCGAACTGGAGGCCGGCGGCGCGTCGCCAGCCGCCTCCAGCAGCTCCGCCCGGTAGCGGGTGGCCAGGGCGTGCACTTCCTCCTGGTGAGGGGGGGCGCCGTGCTGCCGCCACAGCGAGGAGGCGGCGGTGCTCAGGAGCATGCGCTGCCCTCCCTCCGGTTCGCCTTCCTGCAGCCCCAGCTTCTCCCGCATGAGATGGGCATGGGGCCCCGTGGGGTGGAGGTACTGGCCGAAGTCGAGCGTGTCCCAAACCGTGCGGCGCGGGCAGGTAATGCACGCCAGCACCCCCGGGGCGGGCGCCTGTGTGGCGCTCTCCTCGGGCCCCCCCCTCCCCGTGGTGGGGGGGTCCCCCGGGGGTGTCTCCGTGCCCCGGTTGGCGCTCTGCCCGCCGCGGGTCTTCGGGCGGGGCTTCGGTCCCTTCCGGAGTGCAGCCATGCGGGCATCCACCGCTGCGGGCGTCACGAGGGGGAGCTCGTGGAACCCTCCGAAGCGGAAGAAGAGCAACCTGGTCTCCATGGGGAGGCCCTTCAGATCATTGATCTTCTGGTGGGCGCCCCGGCAGCCGCTCCCCCGCCAGCACGTGCTGTGGCAATTGAAGGGGGTGCAAATCCTCTTGCCCTGCGGGTTCTTAGGGGCACCCGCCAGGGCCGCCTTATGCTCCTCCGCCTCCAGGGCCGCGCCGATGGGGCACTGCGGGTTGTCGTCCTGGCCGGCGCGTCCCGCCGGGGGCGGGGGTGGCACCTTTGCTCTGCTCGTCCGCGAGAGGGCAGACGGGGCGGACCGTTGCCCCCAAGACTTCCGGGACACCACCCGGGCTCGAAAGAGCCCGTTGGGGTGGTCCAGCTGGAAGGAGAGGGGCATCTGGAATCGCGGCTGGCCTCCCAGCCCCTCCAAGAGGTGGAGTCTGAACTCCTCCTCGGCGGGGTTCTGGTTTCTGAGGTCGCGGGGGGCCCGCTGGACGATCAGTCGGATGCCGTCCCACCAGTCCCCGTGGAGCTCCTCCCAGATCGCGAAGAGGTCCCCCTCCGTCCACTGGTTGGAGTCATCGAGGTTGAGCTGCGCCAGCCTCCTCACGGCGCCCCGTCTCTCCTTCTCCTGGTCTTGGCCGTAGAACAGGCAGAAGGTGGTGATGCTCCGGTGGGCCTGGTCGGTCCAGACGGCGAGGATCTTGGTCCAGGCGGGGCGCTTCTCCATGTAGGCGGGGTCCGAGTGTGGGATGAACCGTTCGAACTCCTCCCGAATGGTCCGCGGGAAGTCCGATGCTCCCAGGGACCACTTGGCCATCCGTTCCAGGTCGCGGCCCCCCCAGAAGCCCCCCGCGATGGCGTAGGCAATCCGGTTCACGACCAGGACGGGGCAGCCTCCCTCGTGCATGATCATCCAGCGTCCGTCTCCTCCCCTCCGGGCTGCGTCGCATAGCTCCCTTCCGACGAGGCCCGGGCAAAGGGCGACGTAGAAGGCGTTGAACCCCCGGGCGGTGTAGACCGCCAGCCGGCACTCCGTCTTCTTGAGGTAGCCCAGGGAGCCCTCTACGTTCTTGGAGTCGTCGGCCCCCATGCGCTGGGAGAGGTTGAGGTGCTGTGCCAAGAGGCGGGTGTTCGGGTCAGTGAAAATCACCGCCTGCCCTTCCCCCCCTGCCCCGGCGCGTCCTGTGGCGCCCCTTGGTGGGGCGATCTGCGCGGCGGGGGGGAGGGGGCTCGAGCCGCCGGACGGCGCAGGGCGCGTGTCACGGTATTCCCCCTCGGGGAGGCCGGTGAAGATCCCCTCCATGACGCCCGGAGGTTGGAGGGCCTGCGCCGGTGAGGGCGGGGGGGGTCCCCCTGCTGGGGTAGGCCCCTCCTGCCCCTTCTGGAGCAGGCGTTTCTCGCGGGCGTGCCGCAAGAGCTTGCCGAGGGCGGCCTGCTCCTCCCGCTCCAGCGAGGCGGGGTTGCGGAGGGCGGTCGCCTCCAACTCCTCCGCGCACGGAGTGACCAACGCCAGGCAGGTGTCCGGGTCCTCGCCGTAGTAGTCCTGGGCCGCCTCAAGCGCGGCCTCCACTCCAACGCCGTCCTGGATGGCGGAGAGGAGGGCCTCGAGGAGCCAGACCACCGCCGAGGGCTCCCCCGACGGGTCGCGGGAGGCGCCCGTGGAGGGGGCCCCTCCCTCCCGCGCCGGAGGGCGTGGTGAGCTTTCCCGGCGGGTGTTCCTCCCCCGCGGGGGGTACTCTTCCCCGCCCGAGGATTGGCCGGGCTCCTCGCCCATCCGCAGGGAACTCCGATGGCGCCATCGGTCCAGCTCCCGGGACTTCAGCAGCAATACTACCTCCTGGACCCCGCCTGCCCCTCCAGAGGGGGTCTTCCCTTCCTCTGTCAGGGCGCTCCATTCCGATTTAGTCGCTTCGACGAACCAGGCAGGGATCCCTCCCGGGGGGGGGGGGAGGGCTTGTCCCGGGCGACGGATCTGACCGATCGGGACGGAGTAGCGAAGACCGAGGGCGGCGAGGTGGACCACCGCCTCACCCGGAGGGTGGCCTGCTGGCGGCTCCTCCCCTTCCCCCCGGAAGACAAGATAGTGATCGGCCGGGGGCTGTTTCCCACACCCCCGAAGGGCGTCCTCCTCGCGGCGAATGTGGCCCAGGAAGAGGCGGCCAACCGCATCGCGCGGGTGGGTGATGGGAGGCAGCGGGGTTAGAGGGCCCGGAGGGGGGTCCTTCGAGGAGGCTGGCAGTCCCTCTCCCGGCCGCCCCTGGGGGGGGCCGGCGGACTGCGCCGCATGGGAGGCGCAGAGGAGCCCCCCCTCCACCTGCAGGGTCCCGATCTCGTCGCACGAGGGGGGGCCCGCGAAGGCGCAGAGGAGGTGCTGGCGGGCAAGCCGGTACATGCGCTTGTGCCGAGCGCATAGGGGGGCCAGGACGCGCCCGCCCAGTCGCTCCCACCCGGTAATGTCCGACTGGGGCTCGTCCTCGACCAGAAGGAGGGTGAACCCTTCGTCCGGGGGCTCCGGGCACGGGGCGCGGAGGCCGAGGGTGCCCAGGGTGCTTCCGGGTTGGCGCCAGCCCAAGCGGTCCCCACCACACGTCCCGATGGTGGGCCCCTCGCTCTCCGACTCGAGCTGGCGATCCCGGGGCCTCCCCGCTCCGGCTGCCGTCCTCCTTTCGCGACAGGACCACGCCCCCAGTAGGTCTATCCCGATGGCTCGGGACAGGGAGCGGAGGAGTCGGTGGGCGCCACCAAGGGCGCGGCCGACGAGGCGGGCGAGGCCCAGGAGGAAGCCTTAAGATAAGGGAGAGCCTTCTCCAGGTTCAGGACGAGCCCCTCCTCGACGCCGGTGTAGTGGTAGCTGACCGCCGCAATGTCTGGGGGGATCACCGCTTCCCACTCCCGCGCCAGGTAGACGGCGCGCTCCCGAGCGTTCTCCAGCCGCTGACGGAGGGAGGGATCCGCACAGTGCAGCACGGCACCGTAGAGGTACACCTGCCCTCCCTTCCGCGTCGCGGGCAGCGTGGAGCCCGGTTTTCGCTGCGTCCGGACCATTCCCTCCTCGATGATGGCGAGCAGCTCACGCGGGCGGCGGCTGGAATGCCTCCCGCGGGCCCGGATCCAGTCCTGGAAGAACTTGTTGGGCGTGGTCCCGCCCGAGGCGGGCCCTCCCCGCACCGGCCTCGCGCCCTTCAAGGGGTGCGGGTGTTCGCTCCTGCGCAGAGGGCCCTTGCCCCGCGAGAGTGGGGCCAGGGCATAGGCCAGGAGGGTGAGGAGGTCCAAGGCCACCAGGGCGGAGAGGAGGTAGAAGAAGACCAGGAGGTACTGGAGCCAGTGGGGGAACCCCTTCCGGCGGGCGCCCCCGAACATCATCAGCCCTAACCGTGCCCCTCCTTGCAAAAGGCCGTCCAGGAGGTGGTTCGGCCATCCCGGGAACGGGTCCTCTCCAGGGGGTTCACCAGGTGCCCCGGTGCGCCGGCGCCGGCCGTGCGCCTCCGGGGCTCGGCGGGGCGCCCAGGCTGAGAGGTATGCGTCCAGCTGGGAGAGGGTCTGCCGGATACTCCATGAATGATCATCTGGAGCCTTCCCCTCCGCCAGCTGGGAGAGGGTCCGCTGGACACTCCAGGAATGATCATCAGGAGTCCTCCCCTCCGTCCGATTGCCCCCCTCCTCCCCTCCTCCAGCCGGGAACTCCGACGAGGAAGGTGCGGGGGGAAAGTCTTCCACGGGCGAGGCCGCGGGGATGTGCCCAGCAGGGGGAGGCACGATGTAGCCCACAGGCTCCATGCAGACATCCTCCTCTTCCTGCTCTGGGGCGGGGTCGATGCCGTCGGCGGGGGCGAAGTCCACGGTCCCCACCATCCCAACGGCAGCCCCAATGGCCGCTCCAGCCACGGGAGCCGTGCGCCCTCCCGGAAGCAGGGCACCCAGCTCGGCCGCGGCGAGCAATAGCAAACAGGCGGGGTGGGATCCTCCCCACCCCCTCATGATGAGATTAGGGGCCAGGGGCCCCTCCCGTAAAAAACACAGCTCTAAGCACAGAAGGCTGCGGAAGAGGGGAAAGGAAGGAGGAGGAGGAGGAAGCCAGAGCACTACGGCCTAGGGGGGAAAATAACCGTTTAGGCATTGGCCAAACGAAACCAATGCATCACACTCAGGGAGGCGGATGGGGAGGCGGGGGAGGCGGGGGAATAGGAGGAGGAGGAGGAGGAGGAGGAGCAGGAGGAGGATGAGGAGGATGAGGAAGAGGAGGAGGAGGAAGAGGATGAGGAGGAGGAGGAGGAGGAGGAGGAGGAGGAGGAGGGAGGAGGAGGAGGAGGAGGGGGAGGACGACGACATCGTCGTCAGTCTCCCTCCCTCCTTGTTTCCCTCCTTCCTCGTCCTCATCCTCCTCCTCATCCTCCCTTTTCTCCTCCTGTTCCTCGTTCCTGAATTACTGCCGCGTGGAGCGAATGAAACATGAAGGGGGAAGAACCACAGCAACACAAGCATGGGTCGATACGCCCACATGGTGCAAGCCTGTCCTCGTCTCTACCACTCACAGCGCTGAGAGATGCTGAGAGATATCCTGTTACTGGCCACCTCCCCCGCCCCGCCTTTCCCATCATCGTCCCAGTCCTCCTCATTCCGGTCCTCTTCCTCCTCCTCCTCCTCCTCCTCTTGTTTTATTTCTTCACTTCTTTTTTCTGCTTCCTCCTCTCCCTCCTCCTTCCTCCCCTCCTCCTCCTCCTCCTCCTCCTCCTCCTTCCTCCTCCTCGTCCTCCCTAGATCCTCCTCCCCCTTACTCCTCATTACTGTCCTTCTATACCGAGGCCCTCGTCCCCACCATTACTCCACAACCTCCACCTGGTGAAACTGTCTCCCCTGCTCCTGCCTCCTTCCTCCGTCCTCCTCCTCCTCCTCCTCCTCTCCTTCGTCTCCTCCTCCTACCTCTCCCTAATCCACCTCCTGCAGCTGCTCCTGAGCTGCTCCTCCTCCTCCTCTCCTTCCTCCTCGTCTCCTTTTCTCCTCCTTCCCTCCTCCACCTCCTCCTCCTCCTCCTCCTCCCTCCTCGCCCTCCTCCTCCTCCTCTCTTCCCTCTCCTCCTCCTCCTCCTCCTCCTCCTCCTCCTCCTCCTCCTCCTCCTCCTCCTCCTCCTCCTTTTCCTCCCTCTCGTCCTCCCTCACCCAACAGTTCGTCGTCGCCGGGTCGTCTTGGATTGAGTTCCTTCATCGTACATATGTCCTCCCCTAGCGGCCCGCCGCCAGTGTGCGTAGCCATGCGGGGGATCATTACCAGCCGTGATCACAGCCTGTCCACCGGGCGCCGTACACGGGGACGTCGTTGCAGCAGATCTGGGCGAAGCTCGGACGGCGATGATGTCGAAGGCTACAATAATGGCAACGCGACGACGACGACACCGCGACCACGATGACGAGACATACCGACCTCGTCCACTCGGCGGCGAGCCTGGGGGTGAAGCGGGAGGGGTCGAGCCTTCTCAGCAGGTTCGGACGTCCCCCGGCCTTCTGAACAGTTTTCTAAGCCGCCCCCGAAGACACGCAAAACTTGTCAGAAGGCGCAAGGGCTTCTGAAAATTCCAGCCGCCTTCTGAAAAAGGCCCTCTCCTTCTTATTTCCGCCCCTTCGCTCGACGCCGAGACCGCGTCCACGACGTCCACGACCCCAACGGCGACGAACACGATGACGACCACGACCACGGCGGCCGCCACGACCAGCACGACGAAAACGGCGGCGACGAGCGGCAGACGGGAACCCGAGCGGAACGTTGTTGACCGCATCTCCGCCACATGGCGCCGCAGCAGGCGGTGCCTCAGCCTCCGCGCTGTCCCCGCTCCTCGCAGGATGGAGCTGCCGCGGCGGGTCATTGTCGGGGGCACGGAAGGGAATCGCAAGGATGAGGAGGATCATGCTGGATCATGCTGCGATGCCACACCCGTGGCCAGTTCAACCAGGGGCAAAGGAGCGCAAGCAAGCGGCAGGTGACGCCGACTGCACGCGAGCTCTCCACGAAACGACACCGCGTTGGGTGCCGCCCCATGCCTCCCACCAGGCACGGTCCCCAGGCGGCCTCCACAAAACGGGCCAAGGAGGAGGAAGGGGGAAGAAGAGAAGCAACTGCAGCCACATGCCACTGTGCCGTCACGGGGGTCTTCAGCCCACCGCAGCAGCAAAACTCCCACCTCCCCCCCAACTCGCAGGGCCAGCAAGCTCGCCACCTACCTCACGGTTTTCCGAGCTGCGTCCGCCCCGCAGGGCTCAGATAACGACACCATCGTGCCGCCCCAAGCCGCCCGAGGGGGCGCCACTCCCCACGGGCGACTCCGCACCCCCACGCACGCCAGGGCGGGGCACCCTGGCCGTGGGGGGGATGGGTGCGGGGTCCACCGATGAGCCCCCCGCAGGGGGCCCGCTCCCCCGCCCAGGCGCACGCGGTGTACGTGACGACGAGGAGGAGGAGGAGGAGGAAGAAAAGGCGGAGGAGGAGGAGGAGAAGAGGGCGTTTCGGCGTTTCGGGGCTTACTGAGAGGGGACCCACACGCCCGTGTCTTTGATTGTCGGACGAGCATGGAGCACAGAGCTAACTGCAGGCAGCGGTGGATTTCTACCTCAAACGATCGAGCAAGAGGCCCCTGCCTTTCGGCCCTCTTTCTCCCTCACCTTCATCCAAAACGACCCTGACCATTCCTTCTGCGCTATCATGATACGACATGCTCCCTGGGAACTTGCAATTCGCAAAGGTCGGCCACGCCTGCCGACTCGGTCGTCATGGTCGTGCACGTGGGGCCCAGCGGGATACGCGCCTCCTCCTCCTCCTCCTCCGCATCTCCTCCGTCAGCAAGTTCATCCGCGACATCACCCATCCTGCATCGACGCCTCCTTCCCTCTTCCATCGGACGAACATCGCAGACAACGGCTGGCGGTGCTGAGCTCTGCCCCAGAAGGGAAAAGGAAAGTTCTCGCCTCGGGCAGCAGCAAGAGACAGAGCCTCGGTAGCACACGCACTCGCCTGACTGTACTCCCGGAACACATACCTCGAGACCTCCACCCGAATTCGACAGGAGCGAGACGTCAATCAGGCAATTGCGCGCCCTCCTGAGCGGTGCCTGCAGATTCGGGCTTACTTGTTGCCATCCTCCGTGGACCCACTCTACGCCGGTCTGGAGGCCCCGTCGGATGTCAAGAAGAGGCCACACAAACCGTGCATTTCGGACCTGCGTCGCAAAGACCTCGGAGGTGCAACCTTGGCCGAGCGCTCGCGGGCCCCGCGACCCGCGGCTCCCCGACAGGCGCGCGCGAAGTGTTAACATCTGTGTCCGTGTGAGACCAGCTCTCAACAAAAAATTCGAGACGAGCTCATCCTCCGCGCCCTTCCACCCCTCGCCCTTCCTAACCAACTCCCTCCACCCGTGGCCACGATGAGAGGCCCGAGAAGCTCCCACATGCGGGGCCCGTTGCGTCCAGCACGACGTTGTAAGTATTTCTCCTCTCGAGACCACGGCTAATGACTTGCCATCCGACCGGGCCCTCTTCTGGCGACTCCACTTGCTTTGCGTCGAGGTCCTGCCTCTGGTCTTCGCGCGAGCACTCGTAGATGTCGCCCAAAAGCTGTTTTGCGCCCTCGTGGCGGAACCCAGTGCCTTTCTCACGTGGATTCAAGCGGCCCCTGCTGCGTTGCTCCGATGGCCCATCCGATGACGATTGCGACCCGAGCTCAGGACCCCGAGCAACGCCCAGAGCATGCAAAGAAGGCGTCGGGACAACATCACAAAGCAATGCGACCTGCATGCCTCGGCGCCGCTGCCATGCACGCTCGCGCGCCAACGTGTGCCCATGCTTGACGTGGGGCTTGCGAGTGCCGCACGTTGCTGTTTGCATATGTCGCGCAATGCTTCCCTCCGCCCTGCGCTTCCGAGTGCCGCCGCTCTTCTGTCCAGCGCCACTCCCTCCGCCATGGCCAGGCGCGCAGGCGCGCCCTGCGACGCTGCCCCAGGCCCGCGTCGCTAGCATGAGATAAACGCGATATGCTCAGCAAATCTACGCAACCGTTCGGCAAGAGGAAGCAGTCTAGATCGCTGGACCTTCTCCCCCCCCCATGCGGCCCCGGCCCCTCCTGAACGCAGATGGCCAAGCATCGCCGAGCTCGGCGATGGCACTTCCAAACTGCAGACTCGAGGCGCAGCGGGCGACTGCGAGCGCGTCGACGCTCTGCGTGGGAACTGCTGGGCCAACGGCTCCGACGCCGCACCCCTCGGCGGCGCCGAGCTCCACCGGCGCGAGAAGCCCCGGCGAGGCAAGGCCTAGCCAATAAACCCATGAGCAGCTATCCAGGAGATTTCTGTCGCCGCGCCCTGGATGCGAGCACGCATGCGCCCGCTGAGTTGGGCGTCTAGATCGCCCCCCGCCCGATAGTTGGAGCGGGCTTCGCTCGAGACGCCCCCGAGAGCATTCCACTTCATAGGGGCATCGGTGGGCCCCTGCCTTTTGCCTTACTTGCAGAGGCAAGCAGCGGGAACTGGCGCGCCTTTCAAGGGCCACCTAAGGGCGGCAGCCAACGTTCTCGCTTAAAAAGCAACTCGTTGGTCGCTTTGCACATTCCGTCTCATCGTGCAATGCGAAGCCCCCCCCCCCGAGTTGTCGGACGCGCGATGCGCATCCCCCGTGAATATTGCGAAAGGACATTCGCGATGCCACTCGGGCGCTCTGGCGAACAAGCTACCGACTGGACCAATCGCCCAGTTGCTCGACGCGCGGGGCTCGAAGCCCACGACGCACAGGCGCCCCATTAGAGGGGCGGCGTTGCTGCGCGGACACCACGAGGGTCAGATGTGAGATGCGCCACATCAACGCAACCGACGGGGGTAGCGCCCCTGGGCTCCAGCCAAGCCGACCTTGAGCAACCTCGTAATTCAGTCGAAGGGAAGCCCCTTCCCTTTGATCCCTCCCCCGCCGGGAGGGGGGGGGGGTAGCGGGGGGGGTGGCGCCCCCCCCCCCGGGTCAGATACGACGCCCCCCCCCCCCCCGTACCGACCTTGAGCAACGTCGTAATTCAGTCGAAGGGAAGCCCCTTCCCTTTCCCTTCCCCGACGAGGGGGGGAGGGGGGTTCCGGGGGGGGTCCCAGGGGAGTCCCGGGGAAGTCCCGGGTCAGATACGACGCCTCCCTCCCCCACCTTCTCGTCCTTCTCCCCGTTCCCCAAAACCATCCCACAGCCCGTGCCTCTTGCTGCGCATTGCGAACAGGGTCGGCGGCGCCGGCCGCAAGGCCTTCGCAATATTGCGAAAGGACATTCGCGATGCCACTCGGGCGCTCTGGCGAACAAGCTACCGACTGGACCAATCGCCCAGTTGCTCGACGCGCGGGGCTCGAAGCCCACGACGCACAGGCGCCCCATTAGAGGGGCGGCGTTGCTGCGCGGACACCACGAGGGTCAGATGTGAGATGCGCCACATCAACGCAACCGACAGCGCCGAATTCCCACGCAAGTGCTTGGAACATCTCTGGCGACGGGTACCTTCGCCAGGGGCGACACCGCGATCGACTTCCAAGATTCGACGGGGCCGCCCCCCGACCGCAGACGAGAAGCGAGAAGCTCGAACGCCGGGCAATCCACTTCGACGCCGAGGGCCAGGACCATCTCCGAGTCAACTTCATCACTGCCGCTGGCCTTGCCAGCATTCAATCTGCTACGCGCTCGCAGTGCATGGTGCCCGTCAAAATCTCGCGAAGCACATCTACCCCCACAATGCCAAGACCTTTGTACTCCGGCAAGCTGAACCTCGTCGGTCTCAGCAGGATCAAAATATCTGCGCGTGCAGAACTATGCAGAATTCCTCCACCAACTTCCCAAATTTGGACACGTCCTCCTCCGTCCTGCCGTCGATGTCCACCAGCTCCCTCCCCGCTGCCTTGCCACCGCGATCCCTGTCTCTCCTGCCCGACGGGGGCCAGCGCCCCCCCCCCCTTCAAGCTGCGGCGTTTGCGGGCCTCCTGTCTCCTTAGCTCTCTCTTCCTGGCGTCTCGCGTGGGGATCGAGCGCATGCGCTGCGCGAGCTCTGCGAGACTGTCAGGCTTGACGCGCGCGTCGCGTGGCAGCTCCCCTCGAGCATTATGGCTGCCTCATTGGCCCTCTCCGCCATGCCCTTGCCCAGCCCGTCCAAGACCACGCGGCCCTCCTCCGCCTTGATCGCCAACGTATCCTCCGACGCCCCATCCCGGTACTCAGCCGAAGATTCGGCGAACTCAGGAGCCCATCCAGTCAGCGCATGCCGTCGGCCGAGGCGCGCGAAGGCACAGTGGCCCCCCTGCGCCTGCACCCGCGGTGGGAAACGATCACGATGAGCACCACCAACAGACGCGATCTCCACGTTTGCGCAGCTCGAAAGGGTTCCCCAAGAGACTGGAACCGCCAGGACATAAATCATCGAGTCGTAGCGTAGCCCAAGTGGTAGAAAGCACGACAGCGTCGGCCGCTTTGACACACCAAGAGAAGAACGCATCGATGAGGAACTCCCGACGTTCGAGACCCTCCGTCGCGCTAGAGATCGCTGCTAGACTGTATGGACCAGTCCTATGAAGGATGTTGGGAGGCAGCTGCGCGTTGAAGTCTCCCACCACCACCAAGTGTCTACACCACCAGGTGTCCATACCCAATAATGAATGCTCTGAACCCTGCGATCACATCTATAAACTCGTCAAGCGCTGCTGAAGAAGCTTGACCGCGTCGCCCTGGATAACCTGGTGGCATCAACATCCTCCCAATTTGCAATCCAGCTCTTGAGCTCCAGCGTGCCCACCGGGACGGAAGATGGATCACCATTGTTGTAAGGATTGCCCAGTCCACCAGCATGGCCACGTAGCGGGGCGTAGGTCGATCCATTGGAAGAAGCAACACCTCAAATGGCAATCTTGCGTACCTCATCCATCTTACTCTCGAAACTATTTTCCATGGCATCGAACTTCTGGACAACGTTTCTCACAATCCGCTCTTCCACATCATCCACCTTAGAGTTCAGGCGGTCGAATGCACGGTCGGCAGCGCGATCAGCGGCAAGGACCAAGAGAGACTCGAACATCTTCTCATCCATCTCACCGACAGGTCCAACACTGAAAACCTTAGCAGGAGACTCCACGATAGCCTCGGTACCCGGAATACAATACACGGAATTGTGTGCTAGTCCTTGAAACTTGAGCCAAACTAGCCGTGAGAGGAGGAAGGACGAGGGAAACGCGGAGGGTCGAAGAGGAACCAGAGTGCCAGGTGGACAAAACGGTGGGGAGGACGAGGAGGATGAGGTGGACGGGGAGGAGTAGGAGGGGGAGGGGGAGGAGGTGGGAGGTGCGCGCTGGCGTCGGCCGGCCGCCCCCGCGGGCCCTGGGGGCTCAGGTCGGGGCAGCAGAGCTCTTGGAAGACGCTCCACAACAGCCCATCCACCTCTTGGGGGCTGCCCGGGACTTCCGCCCCGGGGGGGGAGGGGAAGCGTAGGGGAGCTCCTCCTCCTCCTCCGCCTTCTCTTACCCCTCCTCCTCCTTTTCCTCCTCCTCCTCTTTCCTTCCTTCTTTCCAAACCTTATTTCCTTCCTTCCTTCCTTCCTTCCTTCCTTCCTTCCTTCCTTCCTCCTCTCCTCCTCCTCCTCCTCCTTCTCCTCTTCCTCCTCCTCCTCCTCCTCCTCCTCCTCCCCATATTCCTCCCTCTACACCCTCCCCCATCTCTGGAAGGAGGCATCATTTGCATCAGGACGAGAAGGGAGAGGAAAGACCTGGTGGAGGAGAAGGGAATAACGGCGCCTAAGTTCGCGTTCTGCGCTGCGCGGAGCGCGAATAACTTCGCATTCTCGCGCCGACCCCCAGGGGAGACGAGGAGGATAAGGATGAGGACGAGGATGAGAACGCCGACGAGGAAGAGGAGGATGAGGCGGAGGAATCGGAACCGAACCTCGAAGCGCGAATAACTTCGCGCCCTCGAGGGCGCCCTCGAGGAAAAGGAAGATCACCGCGCGCGGCCCCAAAACAGGGCCGTTTTTCCCCAACCATCCTAATGTGTGGGGTCTTCGTTTTGAAGAGACAACGCCCCGCGTCCCACTCACTCACTCACTCACTCACTCACTCACACACTCACTCACTCTCTCACTCACTCATTCCTACTCCTCCTCCTCCTCCTCCTCCTTCTCGTCATCGTCCTCCTCCTCCTCCTCCTCCCTCCCTCCTCCTCCTCCTCCTCGTCCTCCGTAGCCATTTGGCTCAAGCATTTCACTCCTGGTCAGGTCCAGGAGCTTGGGGCTCGAACATTTCGCGTTCGCATCCGCCCCCCAAAGTTTTCGGAACATTCCCCACCAGTCTGCCATGCCTGCCACCCCTGCGAAGGAGGTGATCTGCGGGCATGTCGACATCGGCGAGAGCACCACCACCGCCCGCCTCAACTACGACCTGGGCGGCCTTCCGGAACGCGAGCTGGAGAAGCTTACGGAGGAGGCCGTATGCCTAGCACGAGGCTCCATCGCCTTCACGTTCTACATGGACCGTCAGAAGGAGGAGCACGAGTGCGGGGTGACCAGCGCCTGCACCACCCAAGACTTCTACACCGAGAAGTGGCACTACACAGTCGTCATCGATGCCCCAGGCCATCGCGATATCAACAAGGACGAGAACCTGCAGAAGAAGTCTGACAACATGGGCTGGTGGAAGGGCTGCGATGTCAAGTACGGCAAGGACTGCGCCACCCACAGATACAAGCAGTTCCGCTATGCCGAAGTCGCGAGAGAAATGAAGATCATGCTGGTCAAGGACGGGTGGTACAAGGACTTCGAAAAGAAGGACACGCCTGCGATGCCAGTCTCCGGCCGGATGGGCGACTACCTGCTAACGAAGTCTGACAACATGGATTGGTGGAAAGAATGCGTCGGCGAGTACGGCAAGGCCCGTGCCATGCAAATACATCCATCATAATCGATCCAGGATGGTTTTACCTTTCCCCGCTTGCCGTCTGAGGCAAGCCATGCTGCAATAGGGCTTGCTCCTGCCCTTTGCATTTCGCTGCCCTTAGGTGCATAAGAATCGTGGGAGAGGCCCGCGGGATTAGTCTTCCCCGCTCTCCGTGATGAGCCGAGGTCTGCATCAGAGTTGCTTTGCATGTCTTGTCTTGTGCACTATTGCGGTGTGCACCCGTGCAGTCGTCTTGTTTCTAAGTGGCACTGTGCATAGTATGTGTTGCCCATTCGATCAAAGCTTGTAAAAGACAGACCGTAGAAGTCAGTAAAACAGGTTGAGAGCTTCCCAAGAGGGTGGTGCTTCCCTGAAAATCATGCACGGCAGCCCTGACAGAAGGGAGTGGCTCGGCGATTGGAGCTCCGCCGAGTCCTACGGCCCATCCCCACAGCGGGATCCCTGGCCGCGGGCAGCTAGTAGTCACCAGGCGAACGCTCTCCTCCACCACGCGCTGATCCTCCTCCTCCTCCTCCTCCTCCTCCTCCTCCTCCTCCTCCTCCTCCTCCTCCTCCTCCTCCATGCGTTTCACCCACCCAATACAGCGTTTCGTGTCCCTATACTGAGCCCCACCCAAGGCCCCAGGGGGGGGGTACCACATGCGTCCGCCACACCCAGTACGGCGCTTCGTGGCCCCATAGAGAGCTCCTCCTAAGGCCCCAGGGGGGGGTACCACATGCGTCCGCCACATCCAGCACGGCGTTTCGTGGCCCCATAGGGAGCTCCACCTAAGGCCCCACGGGGGGGGGGGACCACATGCGTCCGCCACACCCACTACGGCGTTTCGTGGCCCCATAGGGAGCTCCACCTGAGGCCCCAGTGGGGGGTACCACATGCGTCCGCCACACCCGGTACGGCGCCTCATGGTCATATAGGGAGCTCCACCTAAGGCCCCAGTGGGGGGTACCACATGCGTCCGCCACACCCAATACGGCGCTTCGTGGCCAATGGGACCGTCCGCACGCGTCCCGCACACCCAATTGGGCATTTTCACCCACCCAGTACAGCGCTTCGTGGCCCCATCGGGAGCTCCACCGAAGCCCCCAATGGGACTGCCCGCATGCGTCCCGCACGCGCAATTTGACATTTCCACCCACCCAGTGCAGCGCTTCGTGGCCCCAGCAGGGAGCTCCACCGAAGCTCCCAGTGGGACCGCCCACGCGCATCCCACACACCCAATTTGGCATTTTCACCAACCCAATGCAGCGTTTCGTGGCCTCATAGGGAGCTAGTGGGACCGCCCACATGCCTCCCGCACACGCAATTTGACACCCACCCAGTATAGCGTTTGGCGGCCCCATTAGGAGCTCCACCGAAGCCGCCAATGGGACTGCCCACATGCGTCCCAGAAGCCCAATTTGGCATTTTCACCCACCCAGTACAGCGCTTCGTTGCCCCATAGGGAACTCCACCGAAGCCCCCAATGGGACCGTCCGCATGCGCGTCGGAAGCCCAATCCCACCAGCCCTCTGGGCGCAGGTGGTCTAGGGCGGTTCCCTTTCCAACCTCCTGCCTTTCTCTGCTCGGGAGGTTTACCTTCCCCCCCTCCCTGCGTTTGGACGGGGGGGGGGACGGACCCATAGCAGCGTCCAAGATGGCCCAAGATGGCTCCAAGAGGGCCTCCGAGAGCGCAAGATGGCCTCCAAGATGGCCCAAGATAGCGGTAAACGGGTCAAGATAGGCACACCTGAAGAGAAAGACCGTGACCGTAGGCCATCGATCCGAGAGCACAGGGTCCACCTTCCACATATGGAGGAGGAGGAGGAGGAGGAGGAGGAGGAGGAGGGGGAGGAGGAGGAGGAGGTGCCGAAGGATGTAGGGGGAACAAAGATTGAGGGGGAGAAAGGAAAAGGAGGAAAAAGAGAAAGGAGGAGGACGAGTCGAGGGTTGTGGAACGTTTTTGGCCCCGACCGCGAGGCGCGACGCGCGGGTATCTTCGCACCCCGGCTGAAGATTCAGAAGCGCTTCGCCCCGAACCCGTTCAGAGTCGATCCCTGGGCCCACTGCCTGGGGTCCATCTCAGCCAATCGTTCGAGCTGCGTCCAGCCGTGGCCGCGAGGGCCCCGCAGGAGGCCATTGGAAAGGCAAAACCGTACTCGAAGCGCTGCAGTCTTGTCCTTGATAGGAGGGCATGATGGAAAAAAAGGGGTCCTTGTGGAAGCGACGCCTCTGGGCCAAATGTTCGTCCTGAGGATTTCTCTGACGGTCCCGGGAACCGTGAACTATCGAAACTAACTCCTGGACCCCACTTCCCCTGGGGCGCCTTGTCTTCATGGCGATCTTCGCGCCCCCGCAGGTGATCCATCGGCACTTCAAGGACGGGGCCCTGAGGCGTGTGGCCCCGGGGCGAGAGGAGGCCCGGAGCAGTGCAAGCTCAAGGCTGGAAGCCCGTTCTCATCCTCTGGGCCTCACCTGCGAGGCGTGGATTTGGGATTTATCCGTCCACCGCCTGGGAGCTGACGCCCTGGTGCCCAAGCGGGCGGGGGATATGGATACATGTTGGCCCCCGGGGGGCCGAATGTGTCCATATCCACCGCCTGTGGAGGTCCGCGAAACTCGATGCCCCAGGCGGTGGCTACGGAAAGATCCCCGCCTCGGCTTACCCCTCGAGGGCCACTCTCTGCGTCCGCGAGGTCTCGAGAGGCAGAGGGCACGGGGCGGCCCCGACCACCGCGTCGTGGTCGCCCGCCGAGGCCTCCAGCACCAGGGCGGCGCCCTCGCCAGCGGCGCGAGTGTCCGGGTACTCGATGCCCTCGAGCACGCGCCGGACCTCGGAGGCCCTCGCGGCGACCGCCTCGATCCTCGAAGCTCGAGGACCGCAGCTTTCCCAAAGCTTCCGTCGCGTGTTGGGCCTCCCGTGGCCTCTGGAGAGGACGTCAGCTGTAGCTGAGCAGTTTCTTAGGGTGGAGGGCTCAGGGTGAAATCCACATGAGCTTTGCACCTCGAATATCAATCCGTCTTGTTATTCACCTTTTGCAGATCCAAGCCCGGAAAACCAATCGAAACGGCATTTCAGATTTCACCCTGTGCCCTACACTCAAAGAAAATGCTCGGTGTAGAGTCGAAGCTGGGACACGAGAGCATCCTCCAAGAACACGAGCCCCCCCGCATACCACAGCAGCTCCGGACCAGATGATGGTCACAGGGGTGCCATTCGGAGGTTTCGCCCGGCCTGGACTTCCTGAGGCGCGACCGTCAAATTCCTCGGCTCTAGCCCTAGCCTCAGCGCCCCAGCCTTGTATCCCTACGCCTCAAGCCTAGCCCTAGCCCTTGGACCTCATCCCTAGCCCTGGCACTCATCCCTAAACCCAAGTCCTCATCCACTGCCTCAGCCCAAGCCCTAGCTAGCCGTATCAGCCGTCAGCTCCAGCCTCTGTCCTGGCGCTGGTCTCGACCCTCCGCTGATGCCCCAACATTCGACCACAGCTTGCCCTTCAGCCTCAGCCCTTCAATATACCCTGGCCCCATCGAAACACGCAGAACAAAGAACACTCAAGGGTGTCTGCAAACATACAGTGGGGGCTCGGCCACAAGAAACCTCCGCAAGAAACCCAACCCCGAAATCCGCGATTTATTCAATGAAAATCCGCATGTGTCGATCGAAAATCGTCAAGATCTGATTGGGAGCCCATCGAAATCCAAGAAACCCAGGGCACCCTGGCAAAATCCAACTGGTTTCTTGGCACGCGCCCTCACTGTACAGCACCTACGATCCTGGCCAGGCCAATCGTGGGCCCGCTGATCAGTTCACAGACGCTGCCGGCCTGGCCAGGAAGGTGCAAGCTCCGCCCATGAGACCAAGGCTGGCGCGGCCCAGATCGGTGCAGGCGTATAGTCAGCGCCCCCCGACCGTCCTCCCTCGGCGGGGCACGGATGGGTACAGAATCGGGTCGGGCGAAAGGGGGGGATAGCAAAGGGGGGGGTTGAGAATCAGCTCACGAAGCTGATTTTCCCGCCGCCTCCCGGCGCCGGAGGCGGCTATGTAACGAGGAATGGGCCCCTCGGTGAGGCCGAAACCAGCTGCATGCAGCAAATTTCGTAACCCCCCCTTTCCAATCCCCCCCTTTCGCCCGGCCCGACAGAACCGGGAGGGAGCGAGGGGAGCAGGACCCGCTGGGAGCTGTGCGGGCAGAAACTCCCGGAGTGCCGTGCCAACTTCTCGGGTCGGTGCTGCACGCCCCCCCCCCGCCCCAACACAGAAAAAACATCAAAAACAGCGAAACAAGCGGAAGACAGAAAAAAACATTAAAAACAACGAACAATCATAAAAAAACACATCAAAAACAGCGAAGCAACCGGAAGCCGGAAGACTGACAAAAAGCCAGTCTCCAGGAGGGGTGGGGGCACGATCTGTCCGCCCTCCTCTGCGCAGAGACCCGGCAGCAGGAATCCGCAAGCAACCGGAAGACGGACGACTGACAAAAGCCAGTCTCCAGGAGGGGGGGGGGGCACGATTTGTCCCCCCTCCTCTGCGCAGAGACCCCAAGCATCCAGTACACGTTTTTTTTCTGTCTTTCTCTGCCTTCCTTGGTGCGCGGAGCGCGCCGGGGGGCCGGCAGCGCCGCCCAGGGGCGGCGGGGAGGGAGGTCCGGCGCCGACCCAGGCAATCTGCGCGGACCTCCGGAGTGCATGCCTATGCCTGTGGAGGCCACGACAATGGACACCCCCCTTACAGTCCTGTCATTGAATTACAGCCTTGTTTAAAATGTCGGACAGATGTTCTAAACATGCTTTCAGCATCAAACCTGTTTTTAATGTTCAAAACATGCATCTGGAAATGATTTGGCAACATGCTTCCTCTCCATTCCTCGTCCTCCACAAGTCTATGCCATTTGGAAGGTATTCTGAAGTAACAGGTGGGGAAGAAGCGCGGGTGCCATGAAGAAAAAGAGTTCTGAGGGAAACGGGCCCCGAACTCAGGTGCTTCCTCCAGTGGCCCACTTTTCGTACCGAGTCGGTTTCTGATGGCCTTCAGCCAGAGGAGGGCCCCAGGGAGCCCGAAAACGGTGAAGAACCTGTGGACAGGGAGCTCGAAAGGACCTGAGGACCCCTTTCCTCAAAAACTCTTTCGTATGCAGAGGGGTGGGGGCAGGAGAAGCAGAGGGAAAGGTGGACGCCAACTACAAACGTACACTGGGCCAGGAAAGGAGGGCGCCTACACCGATCCTGGGTTCAAGATGGGCCTGACCACGATCGCTAGGGTCACGTCGCGACGACGTCGGTTGTGATTTCTGACACCGCGTGGATCGTTCAACCTTGACCGCTCGTGGCTTGCCTGTGACGCAATTCGCTCGATACCGACCCATTCCAGGCCACTGATGGCGTTCAACCTTGAACGCTCCGGCTGGGGTCACCGCCGCGTCAACGCAGCGCGAGCCTACCCGTGCTGCGTCAACGCAGCGCGAGCCTACTCGTTGTTGACGCCCTCCGAAGGTGGCGGACTCGGTTCGGCGACTCCGAAAGGTGTGGTTTGTAAAGGGTGCGGTTTGCAACCGACGTCTGGGGGGGCGGGCGAGGACATCGACAGAGATATCGGCCGCGCCCCGACGAGGGCTCACGGGCTCATTAAACCTTTGGCAAAACGTGGTGACCCCCAAGCCCCAACGACGCTGATCGCAAACCACACCCCAGCGTAACCACACACCCTGTTTGGCGGCGGGCCACAAGGGGGATGTCAGAGGGGGCGGGTCTTCTCGGAAGGCCCGGAAGGCCTCCAGCCTTCTGGGAAGTTTTTAAGCCTCTCCGAAAACGTGGACGGCTTCTCAGAAGGCCTGAGGGCGTCTGAGAAGCTCCGCCGCCCTCTGAGAAGGCCTGCCCCTCTCACTCCCCCCCGCGGGCGCGCCGCCGAATTTGGGGAAACCGAATCGCACCGATACTGCTGCTCCCAGGAGCTCTCCTGGGGTGCGTTCTGACCAGGATTTCGAGGCGAATCCACCGGTGGCGACGAGGGCCTCCCAGTCGCCGATCGGTGGCCGCGGCGAGGGTCTCCCGCGCCGACCTTGGCGCCCAACTCCTCGTCGGTGGCCCCGGGCCGGAGAGCCCCGCCGCCGAGGAGCCGCTCGTGCTCGGGGCTCTCCGCGGAGGCGCACCGCTCCCGCAGGCGGCGGTGCAGCAGGCCCTCGCACGGCGGCGGCGGCGGCGGCGGCGGCAGCGGCGGCAGCCAGGGAGCGGCCTACGGCCAGACTTAGGACAGACGAACATCCTGCAAGAGCAGGAGACCCTCCGCGGGGCAAACTGAAGAACATTCGAGGGTGCCCACTCCCGGGCTGCAGAAGAAGCTCCAACAAGCACGAGGAACATTGGGGTAATTACCCTCCCCGAGCCGACCTCGACCTTATACCTCGGTCCGACCGTACGGCAAGCTCGTGTCGTGCCGATTTCGGCGTTGGCTTCTGACACCGCGTGGATCGCTCAACCTCGAACGATCGACGGCTTTCCGATCGCCAGATTGCCGCTGGTAGCGTTTGACCTTGCATGCCCGCGGTGGGGTCGCAGCCGGTCGACACGACGCGAACCTACCGGAAACAGTACTTCCCGTGTTCCCTCTGTCTTCGTTTGCCTTCGTGCTGTCTTCCACTCGCCTTCTGCGACAGAACGGGCTGGAAACGAAGACGGCCCACGAGATCGCCAACACACCGCCTCGAGCCCTGGAGGACGGCAGCCGTCGGCGACGACCACGGCGGCGGCGGCGGCCGCAGCGCTGAAGCGGCGGTGGCGGAGACGGCGACGGCGACGCGGCGCCGCGCGCGCCGACGCGGCCTCGTCCCCAGCGGGCGCCCGGAGCGCCGCGATCACCACCCGCGCGGCCGCGCCCGCCGCGCTGGCGTAGGCCTGCTGGAGCATCTCCTGCGCAGAGGGCTCAAGGGGGCCCAATGGCATGCAAATAAACACACACACACACACGCACACACACACACACGCACACACACACACACACACGCACACACACATACACACACATATATAAGTACACACGAATCCCAGGATTCGCCGCAAGTTCCCATATTTTCTGGGCGTTCGTCTTCCCGCCCACTTCCCATCTTGTCCCGCGTTTTCCTGGGAATCGACCGCTCATTGTGTCTGCGTGCTTTTCCCCTCCTGAAAGGCGTCTGCACACCGCCGCCGTGCCGGGGCCCAGGCCCTCCTGGGCCACGTGGCCTGGCGTGTATACACGCCCGCCTGGCCTCGGCCAGGAGGGTCGGGCACCCACTCCCAGGGCCCAGGATTCGAGTAGGGGATCTTCTACAGAATGGATTTACCCCGGCATGGATTTCCACGTCGAGTCCTCAACACAAGTACGCGCGTGGAATATCCGTAGGCCTGCGAGAGTTCAACGACCTCTCTCGGCGGATTCGGCGAGAAGAGCCAGTCCAGGGGCACGTCAACTCTGCGGTCCACCTTTTGCTCGCAGGATGGCCCAGGCCAGACCCGGCGGTGGTGCACAGATGCCCTCTGCGGATCTCCCGCCCGTCGCGGCGGCCGTTCGTGGAGTCCACCAGCAGCGCGCAGCCCGCGCGGCCCGCGGCCTCGAGGGCCCGCTGGAGCCGGGCGTGCGTGCGGCGCTTGGCGCCCGCCAGGCCCCCGCCCTCGCGAGGCGCGAAGCCTCTGCCGCTCCGGCTCCCAGGCCTGGCCCGGGAGGCCACGGCTGGGAGGCCAGGGCTGTGGAGCCGGAGGAGGAGGAGGAGGAGGAGGAGGAGGAGGAGGAGGAGGAAGAAGAAGGGTGCCACCACCCACTCTGGGAGCTCGGGGGCCGAGGAGGGTGGGAGCATCGAGGGAGGCCACCGCAGAGGCCCGGGGAGGCCAGGGCTGTTCGGCGCGGCCGGCCCTGGCCTCCCCCCGGGCCTCCCCCCGGGCCAGGAGAGGCGCTTCGCGGAGCGGAGGCGGCACGAGGTCCGCACCTCGCGCATCATCTCCTCGAAGAACGCCCGGTCGCGCTCGAACACCTCGCACGCCGGCGCCAACCTCCTCGCGAGCCAGGACTTGCCGACGCCGGGCGGGCCGATCGGGAGGACGAGCATCGGAGGCCGCCGCACCAGGAGGAAGTAGGAGGACATGAACTCCGTGCCAGCAAGAAGGTCAAAGCTTCGAAAAGCAGCCAGCTGGAACGCTCCAGGCCCAGAGAAGAGCTCCTGCCACTCAGCGGGCAGCGGCAAGTGACTGCAGGAATTGTACGCGACCGCCGTGATGTCCCTGCGGGCCTTCAGCGCGGGTATGATGCCGTCGGCGAGGCCGTGGCGGCTGTTGGTCACGTGCACTAGCATCTTGCCCTGGCCTTCGGGAATCGCCGCCATGGCAGCGCCGAAATCGTATTTCTCACACCTGCCTGTGTCCCAGAGGTCGGCAAGATGCGGAGGCAGCATCTCCACGCTGGCCTGCACGTCCGCGATGGTCACTGGGCAATGGGTGCGGGCGTACACACGCCTGAAGTCGAATCGGTGCTGCAAGGCAAGACCCAACAGGCCGCAATTTCGCCCGAACATGCCGAGCACCTGAGCCTCGCCGCGTCCACGCAAGCCGCAGACCCACTCGGACAGTACCTCAAACATCGCGTCCTCGGCGGGCGTGTTGACCTCGGAGAACGTATCTGGCGAGAGGCGGTACGCGGGCGCGGGCTGCGAAAGGGTCCCGCCGGGCACTCCTTCGAGGACAAAGGGGTCACCAAATAGGGCGGTGGGCGTCTGGTAGCGAGGGTGCCACGGGCTCTTCGGCGGCTTCTCGTCGGAGTCTGCGGGAGCCACCTGGTACGTCACCGACGAGACGAACGGCAGGTCCCGGCGCAGCTCCGCCCACCAAGCGCCCGAGCGGTCCCGGACCCACTCCTCCGCGGCCTCGCGCCCGCGCAGGATCACCTTCACGCCCAGGCTGCCACGGCGCGTCAGCTTGAGCGCCGCCTCGACCCACAGGCCCGAGCCCGCAGACGACAGGGCCGAGGCCTGCAGCCACGAGGCCACGCGGTTCAGCTCTGGGGCGCAGCTGTCCTGGGGCGCGAAGAGCTCCCCCAGGGACAGGGAGGCCTTGTTGCGATAGCCCGAGCAGCCCGTTGCAACGTGGAGCTCGGGCCGCGCATGGAGGTCCTGGGGGAACCAACCGGCACCGCACCGAAGCCGCCGCTCCCCAGACCTCTCCGGAGGTGCGCCCTGACCAGAATCCCGAGGCGAATCCTGCGGTGGCGACGAGGATCTCCCAGGAGGCCCCCCAAAAAGGGGAAAAACGAGCGACGGCCAAGGGCATCGGGAGCCCCTCCTCCTCCCGAGGTCCTCCATCAGCCTCCAGAACAGCGGGCTCGTGCCCTGGTGGTGTGGCCTCGGGGGCGGCCAAGAGGGGGGCGTCCAAGAGGAGGGGGCGCAAATCATGGCCGGCGGCATGTGCGCGGCCCGGGGGGGGGTGTAACGAACTAAGAAGAGGCGCCATGAGATCTGGGGAGATGTCATGGCCCCCGCCATGATATCCCCCCCCCCCTACACGCCAGTCGGAATAAGTGGGCAGAAACATGAAATAGGAAGGCGTTGGAAGTAGTAGATTGGGCCTCCGCCCGCCCCCCGGAGAGGAGGGAAGCAGGAAACCGGTCGATCCCTGAGGTAGGAAGGCGCCAAGGTAGATTTTGGGACCTGGGGCTCCAAAAACGCCCACTCCCAACGACGGGCGTGTGGTCGTCCACCCCCCTCGGGCCGGGCGAAAGGGGGGGATAGCAAAGGGGGGGTTTGAGAATCAGCTCACGTAGCTGATCTCCCCGGCGCCTCCCGGCGCCGGAGGCGGCCAGGTATCGAGGAAGGGGCCCCTCGGTGAGGCCGAAACCAGCTGCATGCAGCAACTTTCGTACCCCCCTTTCCCAATCCCCCCCTTTCGCCCGGCCCGACCCCCTCTCTGCCGCCCCCGGTGGCCTCCCCGAGTCCCCGTAGCTCGAGGCGCTCGCGGGCCGGGCCTGCCAGCAGGGCGGCGGGCCGCCGCCGGGCTCGGCCGCCCGCAGCCCGCGGCCGCCGCCCGGCTCGGCGCGCGGCAGGTCCACGACGATGGGCAGGCGCTGCGCCACGTAGCGCTCGCTGCAGATGGTGGGCGCGTTCTTATTCGGCGTCTCGACATCGGGCGGAAGGGGGGGGGAGGGGGGGTCGTTTCGACATCGGGCGGAAGGGGGGGAGGAGGGGGGGTGTCCTGGCTCCGGACCTCTGCTATTCAGGCGACTGCTGCAGCAGCGCGTCCTGTGGGGGAGACCCCGTCTGCTTGAAACAGGCGCCCCCAAACAGCCAAGATCTACTCCATGGGGGGGTGCGAGGGCCCGCGCCGATCGGCAAAACAATGAATAAAAAACGACCACATGGCTCCGTTGACGAACAGCGTCAGCCCGTCGGTCGAGGCGCCGTAGCCTGAAGGGGCCCAGGGACACACACAAGCAAGTAGTTCCCTGTGCTTTCGCATATCTTCTGGACTCTCGTCTTCCCCGCCACCTCCCATGTTTTCATGTCTTTTCCTTGGAAGCGACAATGATTTGTGTCTGTGTGTCTCTTTTCCTCCCGATCGCCCTCGTGCATGTGGCCAAAGGCGTGCAGAACAGGGCGCATCTCGCGCACCGCCCGCAGCAAGGGGCGGCTGCCGCCGGGCGAGGCGCGGGAGCCATCCGGGCAGCCGTCGGTGCTGAGGTCGCCGATGCCGTAGGGCGGGCCGTGGGTGACGAGGATGTCGACGGGCGGCCCCGACCGCCCTTGCGCCAGCAGCGGCGCCCAGTCGCCCTCCTCGTCCTCCTTGCTGCAGGTGAATGCGGCCATGGTGTGCTCACCTCGGGTCGGGCGAAAGGGGGGGATAGCAAAGGGGGGGTTTGAGAATCAGCTCACGTAGCTGATTTTCCCGGCGCCTCCCGGCGCCGGAGGCGGCTATGTATCGAGGAATGGGCCCCTCGGTGAAGCCGAAACCGGCTGCATGCAGCAACTTTCGTAACCCCCCCTTTCCCAATCCCCCCCTTTCGCCCGGCCCGATCACCGTACGTCGCGGCCTGGCACGGGGAGCCGAAGACGCACACGGGCGGGCGCTGCCCTCCGAACTCGAGGCTGACCCTCCCGTTCTCCAGGTAGCGCAGCCCCGGCCGCGAAGACACCAGCCTCTTGACCTCCGCCGCGTCGACGCGCTCCGGGCCCTTGTGGAACGCGTGGCCGCGCGCCTCGTAGTAGCCGGGGTCGAACGTGACCTCGTGGTTGCCCGCCACCACCACCTTCTCCTGGAACTGGAGCCCGTCCAGCCAGAGGGCGAAGTCCTCCACCTCCTGCCTGGTGCCGCTCTTGGTGAAGTCGCCGGCGACGACCAGGAGGTCGCCGGGGGGCACCGTCAGCTCGCGGTGCCGGCTGTGCGTGTCGGAGATGATGACCACCCGCAGCGTGCCGGGGGCCTGTTGGCGGCGCGCACAACGCGTTGGAGCGCAGGGGTGGCCTTTGAAGGAGCCCTGTCGGAAGCCGTCGCTCCCGTCTGGAGAAGCGCGCTCCGTCCCTAGAAGGCTACTCCCCGTCTTGGGGCGATCTTGGGGGCGATCTTGGGGCGATCCTGTGGCGATCTTGGGGGCCTCTTGGGCCGTCGAAGGCCGAAAAGAAGCAATGAGTAACATCCTTCAAAAACCCTCGCAAAAATCAATGATTCGAGGATAGACAGAACCCCCTTTAGTAAAGCGTGGTTTAGTGAAAACGACCTCGGGCCCAAACCTGGCGGGCGCAAGCTTGGAAAATGACGGCCGCGGCGCCCTCTCGAGAACCGAAAACGGACAACTCACTACTCCAGATCTCGTAATAAAAGGGAGGGGGTCTGGACCCTCCAAGACAAGCCATTTCAGACCCCCCCCCCCGTGGGAGAACCCTCCAAAACATCGTCCCCAGACCCCCCCAGGCCCTCCAAGATGGCCTGGAAGAGACCCCCCCCCGAAATGAGACCCCCTCCCTTTTATTACGAAATCTGGAGTAATCGACGTGTCAGGGCGGGGCTTCTGTCCGCCCCCGAATGATTCTGGCTCGCTCTGGCCGCTGGCCCCTTCCGCGCGCCGCCAGGCCTGGTTGGGAGGGCCAGGCGACAGCGACACGCCTGTCACCCGAGGGAGGGGCGCTTCGCCCCGGGCCACGTCGACGGGGCCCGCCAGGGAGGCCGCCGCCACCCCGGCCACGATGATGTTCTTGTCTCGGCGGCGAGCGAAAGGACAGTGAAATGAGAAGGAGAAGGCCTTCTCGGAGTCGGGGGCGCGCAAACATGGATTAGCGATCCATGGACTTGGCGCGCGGTCGCCAAATCTATGAATCGGGGAAGGTGCCCTGCCCAAAATGCGGCTGGTGCCGCCTCGTTCGGCGGAGGAAATCCGCGATTTCCCATGGAAACGGGACCCGTCGCTAATCCACGCCCCCTTGATCCATGTTGGCGATCGCCTGACGGAAAGCGGCGCGGCTTCTCAGAAGCCCTCCGGCCTAACGAGAGGTCTTTTCGTGTCTTCGGGGAAGGCTCAGATCACTTCTCTGAAAGCCGGGGGGCTTCCGAGCCTTCTGGGAAGGCCTTCTCCTTCTCACTTCCCCCCCGGGTTCGCCGCCGATTCTTGTTGGTGACGGACCGGGGGATCGCCGCGAGCGCCGCCCAGCCGCCCAACTGGCGCATCAGGCCGCAGCGGTCGGAGTTGAGGATGCGCATGGCCTGCGTGGAGTCGCGGTCCGTGGGGCCGTCGGCGATCTTGCAGAGCTCGAAGAAGTCCTCCTACGCACGCCAGGGATTCATCTTCGGTGGCAACTCATGGGAATTTGTTATACCATCTTGCTGGCTCTTGCGAACCGACGCTAACCGTCGCGAGTCGACGCTGAATACACTAATCAACGCTAACTCGGCGCTCCGCCGTCATCGACTATCAGACACAAGCGCACGCCAATGCACTCTAAAGACGGAGCTCTAAGGACACACAAGGCTCCCGTGAATTGCGCCCGAATTCATCCGTGTTCGCTGGTCCAGAGACGTGCCCCCCGAAGACCTCGGGCACCGTCGGATGTGGATACCTTCCTGCCCCCCAAATGGCGCGAAGGTATGGCTCCACATCCAGCGCTCCGCGAGGTCCTCGGGGGCACATCTCATCACATCTCCAGATGGAGCTACGGTCGGACCTGGGACAGGAGAACATCCTTCAAGAGCATGAGACACTCCGCCGGCCAAAACACCCCAAAACCATAAGATAACTCGAGGGTGCCCTCCCCCAGGATGCACAAGAACATCCGACAAACACGAAGAACAGTAGGGCACCCTCCCCGCACCGACCTTGCTCTCATACCTCGGTCCGACCGTAACTTCGCGCATCGCGCACCGCGATGCGCGACACGCAGTTATCTTCGCGGCCCCGCGCCCTCGCGGCGCCCCGCCCTGGAGAAAGGCAGCCGCTCCGACCCAGACCGCGACGCGCGAAACGCGATTCTCGTCGCGCCCTCTCGGGTGACCAAATCGGGCGGGGCTAGGACGAGGAAAAATCCGTTCCAGAGCGTTCTGTAACGCTCTCAGAGCGTTCCGCCACGCCCTGAGAAGGTCGCGCCGCCCGATGTATCCTCCAGAGCTGCGGGATCTCAGAGATTCTCGATTGCTCCTCGCCCGACTTTGTCCTCGTCCTGGCTTCCACTTCGGAGACGAGACCCTGGCGTGGGTCCTTCCCGCGCACCAGGGCGCCCCCCGCCCTGGGGTACTCCAGCCCGAGGGCCCCAGCCCGCTTCGGGATCTTCCCGAAGCAGCACGTGAGCAGCACGAACTCGGCGCCCCCCCGCCGGCACTGCCGGAGGACCTCGTCCACCAGGGGTCCGCAGGCGTGCAGCGCCACGGCGAGGTCGAACGGCTCCTCGAAGTCGCACACGGCTGGGAACGAGGACGAGCGGCACCACCACCACCACCAGGGACCACCAGCGGGAGGAGCCACGGGGCGGGGGGGCCCCTGGTGGCGTGGTCCCCCCCTCTCGCTCGAGACACCCCCCCTATCCCCGGCTCGGGGAGGCATCGTGGACCCCCCCCCATCGCTGGAGCTGGCCCCCCTGGTGGTGCGGGTGGCGTCGCTGCTCCTCCCCCCGACATGGTCATGTTGGCGAAGCGCACCGGCAGCGCGCCAGGGGAGCAGTCGGCTGCGAGGGCCGCCGCGCGCCGGCGGCCCTGCTGGCAGAGGGTCTCCTTGGCGGCGCGCACAAGGGTGAAGGGGCCCACAAACAACAAAAAGATTCCCCATAGTTTCCCATATTCTCTGAGTTTTTGTCTCCCCCCCCCCACTTCCCATATGTTCCCATATTTTCCTGGGGATCGACGATTAATTGTGTCTGTGTGTTTCTCCCCCTCCTGAAAGGGGGCAGGGGGAGGGGGGAAGGCTTCTCAGAAGGGGGCTGGCTGCTTCCCAGAGGCCGCCGGCCTCACATGTGTACAGACAAGGCCCGCGCCTTCTGAGCAGCAGGGGTGCTTCTGAGGACCCTTCCCCCCTCCCCCTGCCCCCCTCTGCGCGTGGCCGGTCTCCTCCAGCTCCACCACCGTGACGGCGGTGTCGCCGAAGCCCCTCTCCCGGAGCAGCCAGGCGAGGCACAGCGCGAAGTCGCCGCGGCCCCCCCCGAAGTCCACCACGTGCCGCACGGGCCGCCCAGAGCCCCGGGAGGCCTCGACGCGGCGAAGCACGACGCCCAGCAGGTACTCGATCTGGTCCCTCTTCTCCCGCAGCTTCGTCAGCTCGCGGGCCAGCAGGTCCCACTGGCGCATGGCGAAATACCGCCGCGGGGGGATGCAGTTCAGCTCCGGGACCAGCGCCGGCGGCACCGAGAGCCACTCCAGGCCGCACCTTTCCTCTGCAGGAGGAGGTCCACAACGTACAGAGTTCACGCCGCAGCCCAGGAGAGCGAAGAAAGGGAGAAAAAGGAGGAGGATACCCATGACCCCCCGCAAGACGATTGTTATTGGCGAGAACTGCAAAAACAGGCAGGAGCCCGCCGCGGGAGCCGACTGTTTCACGCAGCGGGTTCCATCCCAGGACATTTGCGCGTTGCGCAACTTTCCAACATGCCAGCGCGGGCCCTGGTTTCTGTCACCGCGTGACCCGTCCATGCTTCAACATCCTCGCCGGCAGAAGCTCCCAGAGGCCGCCAGAAGTCTTCAGTCTTGAGCCCACGCGCGCGCGATGCCGTGCGCCGAGGGGACCTGCCGTAGACCTAAGTGGGCCCCCAAACATCTCCTGGAGCGCGTTTCTACCAGGGCCCCAGGCGAGTCCAGCCTTGGCGATGGGGGGGCCCTCTCGAAGGCCTTCAAGCAACTCAACGCGCCATGATCCCTGCAATCTCGCCCGCGCTGTCGTGCGCCGGGAGGTCCCCCCGTGGGTCTCCTGGGAGGCGGGGGCGGGCGACCCTGATCGCCTCCGACGGGCTTTCCGGCCATAGCTCGGGCCCCGGGCGGTCGTCCAGGACGGGTCCCTGGTCCCTGCAGGCCGTTCGACGACTCGAAGCCGATGGAAAGCCGCCTGGGGCCGAGAGCATCAACGAGCCCCAAGAAACTTCCGATGACCTCCGAGGGCGGCCCGTGCAGTTGGGCGGAGCCTGCCTGCGTCCAGAAATATTCGTGTACAGCAGGGGCCCGACCACAGGAAACCTTCCACCAGAAACCCAACCCGGAGACCCCAGGGCGTCCCTTGATGTTTGGTGTGGGAACGTCACGCGCTCCATCGCCAAACCATGGAAAGCCAAGAAGCCCAGGGCACCCTGGAGGCGAGCAGGGTGTCTCTTGGCATGGGCCCCCGCAGTACACACATGTGAAAGAGCGCCCACGCAGCGCCAGGAAGGGCCCCAGCTTCAATCTACCCCCCCCCCTCCCTTGGAAAAGAGTGGGGGGCTTCCGAAGCTCCCCCCCCCCTCCACCCCTTGGGTCGGCATCTGTGAGCAGGGGGTGGCCCAGGCCCTAGCTACAGGGGGGTGCTTGGAAGCCACAGCCCCCCCTCCCATGTGAAACGAAGGGGGGGGGCTTCGAGAGCCCCCCCTCCCTCCTTTTCCGAATGCGGGGTAAGCCCAGCCTCCCCTTTTTAGGAAGGTGGGGCTTACGAAGCTACCCCCCCCCTCTCCCTGGTGAATGGGGAGGGGCTTCGGCAGCTGCCTCCCCCCCCTCCCTCCTTATCGGGCCCCGGGTAAGCCTGGGCTCTCCTTTCAAGGAGGGGGGGGGGGTCCGAAGCTCCCCCCCTCCCTTCTGTGCGATAGAGGGGCTGTATTGCAAAGGGGAGGGGGCTTCCAGGCTGGTTCCTTCTTTACTGGGGATTCGCTAATACGTTGTTGTCCTCTCACCGAATTGGGTGTTGAATCTGACCTCCATGCGGAGGAGGAGGACGAGAAGGAGGACGAGGATGAGGAGGGGGAGGAGGAGGAGAACTGATTAGGATAACGAAGATAACAACGACAACGACGGTTGTTCGAATCCGCCGACCCCTTTGAAGCGTTGTGTGTCTCGAGGTTCACTTGGATCGCACAGGGCGCCGCTGTGCTCGTGCATGCCTCTTAGGTACTTCTTTGGGGCTTCCGCGTGGCCTATCAGGGTCTGCAGGGTGCATAATGGGGGCCTCAAGGTCCTTTTGCGGCGAAGATTTGGAAGAGTCAGTTCGCGTTTCCCCTTCTTGGGGGTTCTGTGATGGCAATCCTGCAGACGTCTTAGCCCGTCCTGCAGGCGTCTTCGGCCGTTTTAGGATCCTCCTGGGCCGTGAAGGAGTTCCTTTGGTGGGCCTCCTGGGCCATCTTGGCCATCTTGGTTTTTAGCGCCTCTTTGGTTTTCGGCGTCCTTATGGTTTTCGGAGCTTCTTGTGTGTTTCGGCTTTCCTTTGGCATTCGGTGCCTTTCGGTTTTCGGCGCCTCGTTCGTTTTCGGCACCCTTTTGGTTATCGGCGCCCCTCTGGTTTTCGACGTCCTTTTGGTGTTCGGCGTTCCTTTGAATTCAGCGCTGCATTGGTTGTCTGACTCTTTGGTTTTCGGCTAGGCGCCGCCTTGGTTTTGGCGGCGCTCGTTTGGTATTCGGCGCCTATTTGTGTTCGGCGCCCCGTTGGTCTTAGGAGCTCCCTTGGTTTCGGCGCCCTTTTGGTTTTTCGGCGCCCTTTTGGTTTTTCAGCGTCCTTTTGGTCTTCGGCGTTTATTTTGTTGTCGGCGCCCTGTTGATTTTCTGCGCCCTGTTTGTTTTCGGCGCCCCTATGGTTTTCGGCGCACTTCTGGTTATCGGCGTTCCTATGGGTGTCGGCGCCCCTTTGTTGTTCTGCGCACTTTGGTTTTCGGTGCCCCTTTGGTGTTCGGCGCCCGTTGGATTTTCGGCGCCTCTTTGGTTTTCGACGATATCTTGGTGTTTGGCGTTCTTTTGGTTTTCGGCTGTCCTTTGGCATTCGGTGCCTTTCGGTTTTCGGCGCCTCGTTCGTTTTCGGTACCCTTTTGGTTATCGGCGCCCCTCTGGTTTTCGACGTCCTTTTGGTGTTCGGCGTTCCTTTGAATTCAGCGCTGCGTTGGTTGTCTGACTCTTTGGTTTTCGGCTCGGCGCCGTCTTGGTTTTGGCGGCGCTCGTTTGGTATTCGGCGCCTATTTTTGTGTTCGGTGCCCCTTTGGTTTTAGGAGCTCCCTTGGTTTTCGGCGCCCTTTGGTTTTCGGCGCCCTTTTGGTTTCGGCGTCCTTTTGGTCTTCGGCGTTTCTTTTGTTGTCGGCGCCCTGTTGATTTTCTGCGCGCTTTTTGTTTTCGGCGCACTTTTGGTTAGCGGCGTTCCTATGGGTGTCGGCGCCCCTTTGTTTTTCTGCGCACTTTGGTTTTCGGTGCCCCTTTGGTGTTCGGCGCCCGTTGGGTTTTCGGCGCCCTTTTGGCCTTCGGCGACCTCTTGGTGTTTGGCGCTCTTTTGGTTTTCGGCGCTCCGTTGGTTTTCGGTGCCCTTTCGGTTTTCGAGCCCTTGTGGTTTTGAGTACCCTTTTTGATTTTGGGCGCCTCCCTGATTTTCGGCGTTCCTTTGGTTTTCGGAAAGCCTTTGGCTTTCGGCGCCCTTTTTGTATTCGGCGACTCTTTGGTTTTCGGCGCCCTCTTTGTTTTTTGGCGTTCTTTTTGTTGTCGGCGCTGGCTTTCGGCGATCCTGTGGCGTTCGGCCCCTTTGGTTTTCGGCGCCCTTTTGGTTTTCGGCTCCCCTTCGGTTGTCGGCGCCCTTTTGGTTTTCGGCGCCCTTTCGGTTTTTGGCGCCGCTTTGGTTTTCGGTGTTCGTTTGGTATTCGGCGCTCTGTTGGTTTTCGGTGCACTCTAGGTATTCGGCGCCACTTGAGTTTGGCCAAAAAGGGGGGAGAGGGGGGAAGGCTTCCAAGCTCCCCCCCTTTAGCCGAAACAAAAATGAGGGGGAGAGCTTCTGGTAGGAGGGGGGGGGCCAAAGGAAGTGGAGGGGGTTAGCTAAGCCCCCCCCTTTCGGAAAAGGGAGGAGGGGGGGCAGCTTCCGGAGCGCGAAAGGGGAGGAAGGGGGGGCAGCTTCCGAAGGGTGAGAAAAAGGGGTGAGGGGGGGGGCTCCCGAGGGGCGAGGTGGGGGGCTTCCGGCGGGGTCGAGTCCAAACGGCGGCGGGGGGGGGTTGTGAAGCCCCCTCCCTCATTCGGAAAGGGCAGGGGGTAGCTTCCAGGGCGCAACGGGGGGGGAAAGGGGGGGTAGCTTCCGAGGGGCGGAACACAACGCAGGGGAGGGGGGGGGGCTTCGGGCAGGGGAGGTCCAAAGAAGGGTAGCTAGGCCTCCCCCCTTTGGGAAAGGGGGGAAGGGGGGGTAGCTACTGGAGTGCGAAAGAGAAGGGGGGAGGGGCGGGGAGGCTTCGGGCAGGGGAGGTCCGAGGGGAGGGGGTAGCTAAGGGGGGACCTCCCCCACCCTTTGCTCGGGCGCTGCGCGGGCGCTCTCTCGCAATATTTATAGGTATGTATATGTTTGAGAGAGCGTGATCCACCGCCGCTTTACTGTGGAAAATTGCCAACCTTTTCCTCCGGAGCCCGGGGGTCGCCCCCCCCCCCCCTCCGAAAATCCCCCCCCCCCTGCTGGAACCCCTCCCCCCCCCCCCCCCCCCCCGGCAAAACCCCCCCCCTCCCCCTAACCCCCCCCCCCCCCCCTCCCGCTCGAAAACCGGGGGGGGTCACTAACCGGTTCGAACCCCTCCCCCCCCCCCCCCCCCCCCCCCTCCGGATCCGGAAAAACCGGGGGGGGTCACTACCGTTCGAACCCCCCCCCCCCCCCCCCCCCCCCCCCCCCCCCCTACTCACCGCCAGCAAACGACTCCCGGTCCCCACCACCGTCCGCATCACATCCCCCACTGGTGTTCCCAGCACCACTGTCCTCACCACCGCTGTCCCCACTGGTTCCACCACCGCCCCTACTGTCCCCACCAGTGGCCCCACCACTGTCGCACTGTCCCCGCTGTCCCCAGAACTGTTCCCACCACGGTTCCACTCTCCCCACTGTCTCCACGGCCCCAACCACTGCCCGACTATCCCCACTGTCCCCACTGTCCCACTGACTCCTCCGCTGTCCCACTGAGCTGTCCCACTATTCCCACCACTGTCCCCACTGTCCCCACCACTGTCCCCACTGTACCTCTGTCCCATTGTCCCACCGCCGTCCTCGCCACCGCCTTCACCACTGTCCCCACCACCATTGTACCCTCCACTGTCCCACTGTTTCCACCTCATTCCCATTGTCCCCACACCACTGTCCCCACCACCACCGTCACCACCACTGTCCACTGTCCCCCCCTGTTCCCACCATTGTCCCCACCACTGTCCCCACCACTACCGTCCCCACCACTGTCCCACTGTCCCACTGTCCCCACCACTGTCCCGCTATCCCCTCACCACTGTCCCCACCAACACCGTCCCCACCACTGTCCGCACCCCCACTCGGTTTTCGAGGAGGGGGGGGGGGGGTTCGAACCGTAGTGACCCCCCCCGGTTTTCCAAATCCGGAGGGGGGGGGGGGGGGGGGGGGAGGGGTTCGAACCGTAGTGACCCCCCCCCCTTTTCATGATGAGCAGGGGGGGAGGGGGGGGGGAGGAGTTCGAACCCCCCCCCCCCCCGGTTTTCCGGAGGGGGTGGGGGGGGGGGGGGGGGGGGGGAGGGGTTCGAACCGGTAGTGACCCCCCCCTGTTTTCCGCCAGCAGCGGTAGAACACGCTCTTTCATATGTTTAGGTGTAGTATGTGCGAAGATCCTTTCAAACCATGTTCCGCCCCATTAGCGGCTATTAGCGCCTATGAGTGTGCACAAGCGTCCCATAGCGTCACCAGCCAGATCCGATCAGGACCCTAGCAAATACCCTTGCAAATACCCTTGCAGGCAGGACCCGAGCATAATCCTGGCAGGACTGGTAAGACCCTGGCAGGACCACCATAGAAGGGCAGGACATTAGCAGGACCCTTGCACGACCCAAACATAACGCTAGCGTGACCCGGAGCCTGTCGGAACCTTTTGGGGGCCTCTTCGGAGCGTCTCCGGGACTCCACGAGTCCTCTCGGGGCTCCTTTGGGTGCTCCTGGAGCCTGCCGGAAGCATCTCCAGAGCGTCCTGGGACCTCTCTGGGGCCTCTTGGGAGCTTCTTGGGGGCCTCTATGAGCGTCTCTTGGGACCCTCTGGGGCCTGGTGGACTGTCTGGAAGCATCAGAAGCTTCGCCGAACGGGAAAAACACACTCTTCCAAATGGTATCGTTTTCCTGTATTGTTTGATGGATTTTGGCCTCCTGGCAGCCTCTTGGTTGCCTTTTGCGAGTCGCTTGGGGGCCTTTTCGGGCAGTCTTGAGCTGTCTGGAGCCTCCTGAACGCAAAATGATGCAATCTTGGCGGCACCGAAGGCCGCCTGGAGGCCCTCTTGACCCGACTTGGCGCACTCTGGGAGCGCTTCGGGAGCCCCCGTCCTCCCATGGGGGTTTGAGATCCCTGGGCTAGCCCTGGAGAGCGCCGATCCCCTATTATACATGGGTTGAGATCCCTGGCTGGCCCCTGGGAACGCCGCCCCCCCGTATATACATATATGTTGTTGCTTTATATCTCTCTCTCTCTCTCTCTGCGTATGTACATATATATATATGTATATGCGTATGTATGTATGTATGCATGTATGTATGCATGTATGTATGCATGTATGTATGAATGCATGCATGTATGTAGACATGTATGTATTTACGTATGGCTGCCTATATGTCTGTATTTATGTATATGTATGTGCATGTTTATGTGTATGCATATGTATATGCATATGTATGTGTATATGTATATGTATATGTATAGGTATATGCGTTTGTATACGTATATGGTTGTGTGTATGTACATGCATGTACATATATATATATATGCACACATTTATAAACTGTTGTGGATGTATGTGCATATGTATACGTCTATGTATATGTACGTGTACATGCATGTGTGTATGTGTGTATACGTATGTGTATGTGTGTATGTGTACGTGCGTGTGAGTGTGTATGTGTGTATATGTATGTGTGTATGTGTATGTGTATGTCTATGAATGCATGCATGGATGCATGGATGCATGTATGTATGTGCATGTTTGTATGTGTGCATGTACGTATGTATGTATGTATGAATGTTTGTATGCAACTATGTATGTATGCATGTATGCGTGTATACATGTTTGCATGTAGTATGGTGTATGCATGTACGTGTGTATGTGTATGTATGCATGTATGCATGTATGTATGTGCGTATGTTTATATACAATCGTGCACCGATATATTCATATGTATGCGTATGTGTGTTGTATGTGTGTATGTATGTATGTATGTATGTATGTATGTATGTATGTATGTATGTATGTATGTATGTACATATGTATGCGTGTATGTATGTATGTATGTATGGATGGATGGATGGATGGATGTATGTATGTATGTGGCTGTGTATGTGTATGTATGCATGAATGCAAGCATGCATGTATGTACGCATGTGTATATGGATGGTTGTATGTACGCCTGTATATGTATGATGTTGTATGTGTATGTGTACATGTATACGTATGTGTATGTGTTTATGTATGTAACTGTATACATAAACGGGTCAGCTGTCAGCTGGTCAGCTGATCAGGGCACTGAGCTGGACGCTACAGACAACGTCCAGCAACGTGATGCTCATTCACCAAAGATTTGTAGTCTCCAGAAAAATCTAGATTGCGAGCTAAATGACCGTACACGCTTTTTTGATTCGCAGGTCGAGAGCGCACCTCTTCTGGTCGAAGCTAAGCGGGTCGCGCGAAGCTTGAATTAACAAAGAAGGGGGGAAGTGACCGTATGCCGCGCAGCACCGCACTACATTCTGCACGGGCCGTGTGGCGAGGTGATGCGAATGGCCTTGCTGCGGTGCCGCTCTGCGGAGCTCCCGGTCTTTTAACCGGAGGGCCTCCACGCGGGTAGGTGCAGCGTACATATCCATCCCCGTGCCTCGAGGCACGAATTGGGGTGTTCTCCAGGCTTCTAGAGATCTCTGGGGCTTATGTTCAGAACTAAAATGTTTCCACGCAGGGGCAAGGAGCCCAAAATCTCAAATCGGTCCCGCGCGCTCTCGCGCGCTCCCAAGCTTCCCTGCGAGACGTTTCCGGAGGCCTGAGGGCCCTATGACGGGCGAGGGCCCAAGAGGTCCCCCAGGAGGTCCAAGATGGCCCAACATTATCTAAATGTCGCTCCAAGACGCCCAGGATGGCCCACAGACGGCCCAAGAGGCCCCCAAAATGCCCCAAGAGAGCTTCGAGAGGCCCCCCAAGAGGGTCCCGGGATGCCAAAATCATTGAATGTACATTGGTGTTTGAAAGATTTTGTGTTCCCGTCTTTTCGAGCTTTCGACGCTCCAAGACAGCCCCCCAAATCGCCCCAACGGTGGAATTTTGTTTCACCTGCTTTTGTTTCGTCCGCTTTTGTTTCGTCCGCTTTTGTTTCATCTGCTTTTGTTTCATCCGCTTTTGCTTCGTCCGTCTTAATTCGTCCGCTTTTGTTCCATCCGCTTTTGTTTCGTCCGTTTTTGTTTCGTCCGCTTTTGTTTCGTCCGCTTTTGTTTCGTCCGCTTTTGTTTCGTCCGCTTTTATCTCGTCCGCTTCGGTTTCGTACGCTATGTTTTGCGTGATTCGCGCGGAAGCTGAGGGGATGAAAACCGGATGAATTTAAACCGGACGAATTAGAACCAAATGAATTTAAACCAGACGAATTAAAACCGGATGAATCAAACCGGGCGAGTTAAAACTGGATGAGTTCAAACGGATGAATGAAAACCGGATGAATTATGAATTAATCGGATGAATGCAAACCGGACGAATTAAAACCGGATGAGTTTGAACCGGACACGTTGAAACATATGGATCCCGCTCTGGGCAACCATGTTAGATACGCGCTCGGTGGCCTGGACACGTAAAAAACACATGGTGCCAGCTCGGGACAACCACGTTAGCTACACCACTGGGTGGCCTGGACACTTTAAAACCATGGTCCTTGCTCGGGACAACCATGTTAGATACCCCCCTGGGTGGCCTGGACACGTAAAAACACGCGGTGCCAGCTTGGGACAATCATATTTGATACACCCCTGAGTGGCCTGGACACGTTCAAACATGCGGTCCTTGCATGTCCTTGCTCGGGACAATCATGTTAAACACCCCCCCTGGGTGGCCTGGACACGTAAAAACAAGTGGTTCCAGTTTGGGGTAATCATGTTAGATACCCCACTGGGTGGCCTGGACTTTTGGACAATTTTGATAATTTGGTCCCTTTTGGACAATTTTGATAACGGCCTGGTTATCCTCCAGGACGATAAGACGTACTTTGGGTGCACTGATCTCTGGAGCTGGCTCTGGATCCACGTGTAGTACAGTACCTTCATGGGATATTGCACGTCTCTTTGGAGTCGTAGGTAAATCCGTATTTAGCGGTAGTTGCCTACGGCTAGGAGAAGATCCCCGAGTAGGGGGTGCCTTGCGAGGCGATGGTTTACGCTTCTTTTTGGCTGCCAATATAGGACACATCGCCGGGTCAACGTGTCAATGGCAACTCAGGCATGTATTCTTCTCTTTGCATGTTTTGGCAACTCCCACCACGGCTTCCCATAATGATAGTAGTGGTAACCCTTCCAGTCGTAGTGCGGAATCGAGAGCAACAATCTCCGATTCAGTTGATGAGTGTGAAACAACCGTTTGTTTCTTACATACAGCGTTGACTGGGAAGAACGTATTGGGTCCAACAAGCGCAGCAAAAACACCGGTAGTGGATTTGGATGATGTAATGCAATCAGCGAACGAGGCGTCAGTGAAGAGCATGATGGATAACTTGTCTGACGAATCGCCTATCCATCCGTGTAAGCAATGTGTACGCGTCGTTTTGATGTAGCATATCAACCGATGTAGACGTTTGTCACATGTAGTATTCCATTTGGTAATTTCTCTGGCCAACATACATACCGGATGTAGAAGATCGAAACGACAGCAACGTGCCAAGTACAGGATCTTCATTAGTACACTTGCCGCGTCCTGGCCGAGAACGCCCTCGTCTGAATAGTCGGACTCAGTGAAGGAGGTGTCCTCGATGCCAGGGGTCTCTGCGTCGGGTAGATCATGGTATGTGGCGGGTATGGTATTGGTAGAAGTTGTGTCGACCGATTTTGCTGGGCTGGATGATCTTGTCCGTGCGTTGAGCACACTAGTAGGTCTGGCGACCGACCCGGAGGAGGATGGCGATTTGGATCGCGAAGCCCTCGGCGAGTCGGATCGTTTCCGACGTGACCCTGTTCCCTGGGCGCGCTTGGAGGCGCATTCCAGGTACCGCTCAATGCACTGATCTGTAAAACCAAGCATGTCATGTCGAATACCACGAACGTGTTTGGCCGTATTATAATCTTTCTCATTGTGTGCAGGTAGCATAGGGCGTATTGTGGACATTCTTTTGTCGAAGATGCTCTGCGGTACATCATATGCTTGTTGTCCACAAGCCAGATATTGTGAGTATGGAGTAGGTGGATCCAAATCGATACCGCTTTTGCGAATATAATCCCAGCCAGTCTGTAGATTATGAGCTGGGCCGGCCAATTTAAAATCGTCCACATATACTGAAAGTATCAGTCCCAGTTTGTTGTGTCTCCATACGCATTCCCATCCTGAAATAGGCTCGAAACCGACGCTTTCCAAGCATGTACGGCATTTTCGTTCCCAAAAGACACCTGCAAGAGGGTGTCCGTATAGTGCCAATCGCAATCGGCACACTGGGTTATTGTATTTTGACCATGATGTCGGTTGTCGCCATTTAGGTATAGTAATCCAAGTATCAACTGGATCAATTCGTCCGTCGCCGTATAATAATGCCTGCGTGTAAGCTCCAGGTGCGTCACTTTGCTCTCCCGCATATTGCGGTAATAACGCAGTAGCATCGCAAAGTTTGGAAGCCTCTATATGCGAAGCACTGGAAGCGGCGTCGGCGAATATGGCGGCCAAACCAGTTTCATCTTTGCCTGTATTGCCCTGAACCACCACTCTGCCCTTGAATTTACGTAGATCAGGAGGAAGTTCCTCATGTTTGACTGAAGATAATTCCAAGATATTGAAGAAATGCACCGTTGTTCCATTGCGGATAGCTTGTAACTCAATATCAGCTTTTTCTGCAACACTCTCCAACATCCATGTTTGTTTCTTTTCCAATCTCTCGTATTATTTTCGTAGGGCTTCTTGTGCACGTGGTTCTGCGGCAACTTCTTTCTTACTCAGGTTTCTGGTAACTAATGCTGGGCGTGACCATGTCGAATCTGGTATTTTATCTCTGTGTGCCGGCGTGTAGTTGGTCTCACGTGGCATGGTTGGTATTGCTACCGACTGGGTGAACTTGCGTATAAGCGGGTTCAAAGTCCCAAAGTCGGTTCCCTCATTATCCACAAATACCAAAGCACGTTCTTCTCCATCGTGCTGTTGTGGTAGTTGACGGTAGTATAGTACCGTGGTAATGTCACGTGGCCCACCAGGTAATTTGGCATACAGTATTTCTTTGTTTGTCACGCCTTTGAGGTTTTCATCGCGGATGACGTCGCCATTGTCAGTGTCGCATGTAATCCGTCGTTCCACGGTATTCCAGGTTGGTCCGTCTGATGTAGTAGTACGGAAATTGTTGACCTGATTATCCTGTCTTGTCCACACTCTCAATGCGGCACGATCACGAATCTCACGAGCTCGTTTAACGTCGTTGGCGTAATCGATCTCTTTCTTTTGCTGTCCACGAGAAAGTGTTTTCCAATGCTCGGGAAGAACGTGATCAGGACGTGTTGTAGTCTGCACACGTGTCTCACGTCCACGAACCACCATTTTGCCGTCTGGCGTTATTTTTGGGAGCTCATAGAACTGAATCATGCCTGTCCACGGCTCACTTAACTCCCTGTGGTCGTTGGCGCTAACACCATCCCAAACATCTCGGAAGTTACTTTCGCCCTCGAAAGCAGAAGTCGTTTTGAAATCTCGTGTCACGTCGAGTTGGTCAACAGGTACCGGTATATTCATGACGTCGTCCGTCGGAATGAACAGTTTCTTTCTTGGGGTACGAATGTGCCTGATGACGCAATATCCACGCTGTTCCCAGTAGTCTGGCTCCGGCGCTGGTGCAGCAACTTCAGAAGCCGATGTCTGAATATCAACAGCGTTATCTTCCGTTGTCATCATAGACGGATCATCCCATTCTTTAGGGTAGGAAAGTGGAGGATCAGGCATTGGCTTGTCACCCAAGGGGCGAGAAGTAGAGGCCTTCACCTCGTCGTGTGCCTCCGGGTTGTGACGTCGTAGGGTACCATCTTTCACGGGGTAGGTGAACTTGCCATCAGGGATGATGATGTCTTTGACTCTGTGCACATGACACAGTTCACCATCAGGATGCTTGGCGTATGTAGCCGTGTCCAAAACAAGGTAGTCACCTGACCATCGTCCACCAGAGTGTAAGTTGTATCCCATGAATAACCCTTCCCGAGTGTTTTCTTTAAACTTTGCAGTCTCGTTGTTAATCTCGGGGTTGAGGCATTTCCAAAATTTCCGAGCACCGAATGGTATGCAGTGCCCAGGAAAGCTTTCGCCAAATCTTATTTCATGAGCTGTCTTTTCTGCATGCTCCTCTTTGAGGGCAGCAACGCCCGTGGATGTATGCACAAAGTTGTGTCCACAGCAAAAGGCTTGCATGGCCTCTTTCCACCATTCGTGTCCCAGACCAGACATATGTAACACAGCTCTGTACCAAGGATGACAATTTTGACAACGCGCTCAATCAATCCATTTGTCTGTGGACGATGTGGCGTACTCGTGTCGTGTCTCCATCCCAATTGGCGGCAAGCTTTCTGAAGCTCTCCAGAATTGTCTGTGTAGATATGCTTCACCTCATCGTTCGCGGCGATAAACTGTTGAAAGGATGCCTTTGTAGTAAAAAGATAAGGAAAAGGTAAAAAAAAAAAAAAAAAAAGAAAAGTTAGAGGCAATAATAACAAACAATAAGAAAAAGTTAAAAAAAAATAACATAAAAGTTAAGAAAAAAAAAGAAAAAGTCCCCAGCCTACACACGCCTCGAACCCCATATATAAATCAGCAATTTAGTCCGGTCTTTGTGTCGCGCTGGGTAGGCCATGAATGATGCCAGAGTAATCTGTCACGGTACAACCAGAAAAAAAAAACCCACCAAAAAAGAAGAAAGTGCATATTTGTCGCCATGTTTGTCCGCGGCATCGTCTTTGGCCAGTACGATATGGTCGGCAGTTAGAGCCTCACCGAACTTCCTCGGGACAAAAGCCTCGTAGGCGTTATCCTCTTCGGCGGGGTCTGCCGGTGGATGTGGTTTGCGCCGTCGTCTACACGGGGCATTCTGTGCCATCGTACGAGAACAGATCTCACAGTCAGGGTGTTTTGGGCTGTGAGTCATGTAATGCATCGGGTCGATCGGTTTCTTTTGTCTGTTGGGTAGAACTCGATCGTTGTCTGGATGCGTTCGCGTGGGTGTCCCTGTCGATATGTCGTTGTTTGCTTGAGCTATATCTAACCCCCCGCATTGTGGAGGAGAACACTGCGTCTGAGACGTAGGCGAGTCGGTGGTTGTGTCCACGTTGGGCTCGTCTGTGCTTGTGTCGGGAGGTTCTTCGACCGTGATGGTCCGTGCTCCTCCTCCCTCTCCGACATGTGGTCTCTTGGGGCAGGTCCCTATGTGGGGTCGTAGCTCGTCTGCAGTGGTTGGTTGCTCTGTAGTTTTGCAGCACCAACAAGCGTCGTTACAACGAGCGGATGAACGCTTTCGCTGACGACGGCGGGGTGCTGACGAAGTGCATATACGTGGTGGTGGTATCCGTGTTAAGTCGTCGAGTCGTAACTCTGGCACTCGATTGTTGACTGGAATCTTATACCATTGGCCCCCCGGATCCTGAAGCATGTAGCCCAGCTCAGGATCCCAAAGCTGTCGAAAGCCATCAACCTCAATCAATTTTCCAACTGATAGTAATGATGGGCAGTCTGGTAAAGCAAGGGCTGAACTATGCAGTCCAACCTCGGGTAGCCGTATGTCGTAGTGCTCGTTGACGGTACGATCGCCATTTGCAGTTTCCAGAATATGCTCTTCGCGAATAGATATGCGATCCGACTCGGTCTGCGTAAGTTCATGTTTTCCCTGAATATGATGGGCAGATCCACTGTCAAGAACCCAAGACCTTGTCAATGCTGCAGTCGAACGTGGAGGGTCGACTTGCTTTGTCGTTGTTGTCGTCTGGGCAGTCTTTGATGACTGCTTGACAGTGTCGTCATGCTTTCGGATCGCAGTTGGTGTGGCCACCGACTCTTTGTTGTGTCGGTAGTCGTACAGTTCGTCGTACCATAGTTGTGCCTCTTTTTGACATTCTCGTAAAGCCTCTGCACTATCATCCCACCATTTTTGTGGTAATGGATCTGGTACTTTGACGATGTCACCCTCATTCGGCAGCTCTTTCCATCTGTCCAGTCTGGCTCTGCCAGATATGGTATGGAAATAGTAGTCCACGTTGCGTACGTCGAAGCGTATCCGACGACGTATCTTGGTAGATGTCGTTGTGGCCTTGGTGTTGGCCATGAGGGTCTTGACGCGGATGACGTAGCTGCGGTCTGAACGGCGTGAATGTCTAAAGTTGGCAGGAGAACGTGCTCTAGTGTTGGGTGAACCACGGGACGATCCACGGCTCGGATACCGCTTGCCACGTCCTTTGTCACTGCCATATGATCTATCACGGCCGCGTGGACTGCCGCGCCCGCCGCCACGATTGTCTCGTCCTCGGGAGGTAGATCTCGAAGATCTGTCGTAACGACTTCTCGATTGGCTGCGAGAGTCGTGGGACCTCCTGGATGTCGAACGGGATCGGTCGCATTGGCGTCGGTTGTCACGTCCCTGTCGTGAATCGCTTGCGTAGCGAAACCCCCCGCGTTGTGAAGACCGTTGGCTTCCTGATCCGCGGGATGGCGATCGGCCACGGCTGTCCTGGCTGGAAGTCCGTGGTCGACTCGGGCTTCGTTCAGGAGTCTTTGCACCAGGTGCGAGATGAGCGTATTTGCACGTGTCGCCTTTTGTGCACTTGTTCTGCGCGAAATCTTTGCACTGTGCGACGTGCGGGTAGTTACCCCTTGTGGGTCTCTAGGCGTGTGAGATAGTTCCCCCCCCTATAGTCCCCCCCCAGGGACCCCAAACCGGCGATTTGACCCCCCCCCCCCGGGCCCGGGACGAGCGCCTCAGGCCCGGGACGAGCGCCCCCCCCGGGCCCGGGACGAGCGCCGCCGGGCCCGGGACGAGCGCCGCCGGGGCTTTGCCGGGTTCCAGGAAGCCTCAAGACGGGCCAAGATGGCCCCAAGAGGCGTTCAAATCGGCCCACGGGAGCTCCGAGACGCCAAACGAGCGCTCCAAGACGCCCAAGATGGCTCCAAGACGGGCTAAGAAGCCTCCAAGACGGCCCAAGAGGTCCCCAAGAAACCCCAAGACGCCTCCAAGATGCGTCCCACGATGGTCCCTAGACGCAAAAATTGGCCCATTCCCCACGTAAAACGTACATTTTTCACGAATTCGCTTTTTTGGTTTTTCCGACGCTCCCAGACGGCCCCAGACGGCCCAAGAGGCCCTAAATACCGCCCCAAGACGGTCCAAGCAGCCTCCAGGGAAGCTCCAAGGCAGCCCAACAGAGCCCCAAGACCGCCCAAGAGGCGCCCAAGATTGCCCAAGAGGGCCCCGAAGACGGCCCCAAGAGCGCTCCAGGAGCGCTTCAAGTTGCCTCCAAGAAAGCTCAATATGGTCACAGACGGTCGAAGAGCGATCAAAGACACCGACGATCGCCTCCAGACGGCCCAGGACGGCCCCAAGAGGCCCCAAGAGGCCTCCAAGATGCGTCCCAGGAGGGCCCCTCGGCGCAAAAATTGGCCCGTTCCCTTCGTGAAACGTACTTTTTTCCACAAAGTTGCCTTTTCAGCTTTCCGACGCTCCCAGATGGCCCTGGAGGCCTCCAATACAGCCCCAAGGTAGCCCAGAGGCGTTCGATCCGGGGTCATCCGAGCTCCGGTGGATCCCGGCTCGAACGCCGCCGGGGGGAGCAAAGGGCCCGAAAACGAACCAAGAGCGCACCAGAGCCCCCCCCCCCGGGCCCGGGACGAAAAAACCAAAAGAAATAAAATAATAATAGAGAAAAAAACTAAAAAAGAGAAAATACAAACTGAAAAGAAAAAACAGTATAAAATAGAGCGCCGGGCCCGGGACGAGCGCCGCCGGGGCTTTGCCGGGTTCCGGGAAGCCTCAAGACGGGCCAAGATGGCCCCAAGAGGCGTTCAAGACGGCCCACGGGAGCTCCGAGACGCCATGCCTCTCAATCTTTTCTTCTGGCACTTGCCACTGCGCTGTAACGCCAGGCAGCTACGAGCAGTGAAGGCGGAAACGCGGCGATAGCCGCCGGTACGAATCAAGGGGTCGGCGGATGTGGCGTGAGCCTGGAGAATCATCATCATCATCATCATCAGCATCATCATCATCATCAGCATCATCATCATCAGCATCATCATCATCATCATCATCATCAGCAGCAGCAGCATCAGCATCAGCATCAGCATCAGCATCAGCAGCAGCAGCATCATCATCAGCAGCAGCACTATCATCAGCATCATCAGCATCATCATCAGCAGCATCAGCAACAGCATCAGCAGCAGCATCATCAGCATCAGCATCATCATCATCATCAGCATCATCATCATAAGCATCAGCATCATCATAAGCAGCAGCATCATCCTCGTCATCAACAACAAACTAATAAGCATCATCATCAGCAGCAGCAGCAACAACATCATCATCATCAGCAGCAGCATCATCATCAGCATCAGCATCATCCTCATCCTCATCATCATCCTCATCATCATCCATCAACATCATCACATCATCAGCATCATGCATCATCCTCATCATCATCATCATCATCATCATCATCATCATCATCATCATCATCATCATCATCGGCATCAGCATCATCATCATCAGCTCATCATCATCAGTGCAGCACAGCATCAGCAGCATGACATCAGCATCACCATCACATCAGCATCAGCATCATCAGCTCATCTCATCATCATCATCATCAGCATCAGCACCACATCATCATCATCTCATCACATCAGCAGCATCATCATCATCAGCATCATCATCATCACATCGTCATCATCATCATCAGCACATCATCATCAATTATAATCATCATCATCATCATACAGCATCATCATCATCATTATCATCATCATCGTCATCATCATCACCTTTAATGATCTCATCATCAGCGCATCATCATCATCATCGTCATCGTCTTTGTCATCATCAATCAGCATCATCATCAGCATCATCATACAGCATCCTCGTTCCTTCATCTCAACAAACACCATCCACCACCACTCATCCTCATCACATCATCTAAAAACCCCGCAGCATCATCAGCATCATCAACCATCACCATCCCATCAGCATCGGCATCAGCTCAGCAGCATCAGCATCAGCATCATCATCATCATCAGTCATCATCATCATCATCATCGAGCATCATCCAGCATCATCCTCATCTAGCAGCATCATCATCATCGTCTCCTCTCCTCCTCGTCTTCCTCCTCCTCCTCCTCCTGCTCCTCCTTGCCTCCTCCTCCGCATCCTCCTCCTCCTCCTCCTCCTCCTCCCCCTCACCCCCCCCCTCCTCCTCCCCCTCCTCTCCTCCTCCTCCTCCTCCTCTCCTCCTCCTCCTCCTCCTCCGCCTCCGCCTCCGCCTCCGCCTCCGCCTCCGCCTCCGCCTCTTCCTCCTCCTCCTCCTCCTCCTCCTCCGCCTCCTCCTCCTCCTCCTCCTCCTCCTCCTCCTCCTCCGTAGCCGTTTTGGCTCAAGCATTTTGGCTCAAGCGTTCGCATGCCTGGTGCGAGCCCCGCCGTCCCCGCGATGGCCGCGCGTCGGGCTAGAGGGGCTCTGGACCCCGCGACGGCTGCCCGCCTCGTCGAGGCGGCCGTGCGCGGGGCGCTCGGGGCGCCGCGGCGCACGGTGGCGGCGGTGGCTCGCTCGGCGGTTTCGGCGGCGGCGTTCGCCGTCTCGGGATCGCCACCGCCCGCCGATGCCGCTGGCACCGACCTGGATCAAGGTGCTCGTCCTGAAGCTGACCCTACTGCGCGCGCTGCGCGGCGGCGCCGCCGCCGCCAGCGCCGAGCGGCGAGGCGCGCGGCTGCCAGGCTGGACACCGAGACAAACGAGGCGAAGAAGGAGGGCGCTGGGGCGGCCGCTGGGGCGGCCAGCGCGGGCCTCGCGCTCGTGCAGGTGGCTGGGGCTGCTGCCGACGCGCCCGACATCGACGCCGAGCTGGACGACTCCTGGGCTGATGGACTGCTACGCGGGGGTCCTGCCGTCGCCCCCGCTGGCGGCGCTGCAGGGCTGAGCGGGCGGCGCCGCGGCTGGGAGGTGGGGAAGGCCGTGTCTTCGACGGAGCCTGCTGCCCCGAGCGGGCCTGGGGCTGCTGTTGCTGGTGCGGCGGCGGCGACGGGCATCGAGGTGCGGCAGTTCGAGCCGTGGGAGTCCAGTGGGCCTGTGAAGGAGGACGTGCGGGTGCGGGCCAGGCGGGCCCTCGGCATGCCGCCCTCTTCCTGATGCTCGAGGAGGCCCTGGTGTGGTTCCTCGTGCTCGCGGTCGTGGAGCTTGGCCTCCTCGGCTCGCCGGCGTGGTGCGTCGACTACGCCTTCCGCGTCTTCTTCGGCAGCGCGGCCGGGGGTCCAGGTCTGGTCAGGTCCAGGCCTGGCCCCCCGCTGACCCAGTGGGACCTCTGAGGGATTCGCCGTCCCTCAGTTGTATCGTGGCTGCACGGTGAATGTTGACAAAAATCCTCCTCCTCCTCCTCCTCCTCCTCCTCCTCCTCCTCCTCCTCCTCCTCCTCCTCCTCCTCCTCCTCCTCCTCCTCTCCTCCTCCTCCTCCTCCTCCTCTCTCCTCCTCCTCCTGCCTCCTCTCCTCCTCCTCCTCCTCCTCCTCCTCCTCCTCCCTCCTCCGCCGCCTCCTCCTCCTCCTCCCTCCTCCTCCTCCTCCCCTCCTCCTCCTCCTCCTCCTCCTCCCTCTTCCTCCCCCTCTCCTCCTCCTCCTCCCTCCTCCTCCTCCTCCTCATCCTCCTACTCCTCCTCTTCCTCCTCCTCCTCCTCCTCCTCCTCCTCCTCCTCCTCGTCCTCCGGGGTTTGCATGGTCTCCCCCCAGGGCTCCTTGCTGTGTGCTCTCCATGGCCCCGTCCACGCTCCAGTCAGTCAGACTGCGCCGGCTGGGGAATACAGCGCCCTGGCCATGGCTGCGCTGCATATCGTTGCCCAGTGAGAAGTATTATATGATTGCCTTGCGGTTGTCAATCATTTCCGCCTGCCCCCCAGTGAAAGGCTGTCTCATCGTAGAAGATATGCGGGTTTTGTATATTAATAGTGCCCCGCACGTCCGTGAAGTGGTCAAGGTTAAGGCCCATCAGGACGTGGATGAAGTAGGTATCTCCGTTTCCGAACGACTGTTGAGGGTTAGGAACAACTCTGCGGACCAAGCCGCCCAACGAGGCGCTCGATCCCACCCACAGCCGTCTGCCGATGAGGTTGATCGCGTCACCCGATGCGTCAAAATCAGTAAAATTGTTTGTCGACTGGCTGCCAAGCTTTTGCCTTTGTGGCCTCGGTTGGACCTGGGGGATTGCCCGCTGGTTAACCCTTGTCGCACCATCGCGGTTCCTGCGGAACCCTCGGTCCCGCAAGCTTGGCAAAGGCAGCATTCTGTATGGAGGTGCACCGTATGTAGAGTTGGCTCACGTTCGGTCACTAAGCCACCTGGAGGGAACTGCTTGATGACCGCCAACCATGATTTGGATGTAGCCGGCTCTTTAGGTCACAGCGTGGTGGTCCTTCCATGCTCTGACGGAGCCGATATCTTGTTCTGCCCGAAATGCGGGGGATATACTCACCAGGCCGTTTTCGTGAAAACCGCCCTGTCCAAGACATGTGCACACGAGCTCAAGGGACACGGCCTCACGAATTTTGATAAGATTATCCAAGGACGGCACCCTCGCAAGTCGTTCTTGAAAGTAGGCAGGCCTGAGGAGCTGCCTGCCGACTATGTTCCCCACTCCTCGTTCGAGCCTCCCTCCCTCGACGACGACGTGGACGATATCGGTCCCCGGGTGCTCCGACAAATGGCGCTGGGTCTGCGCTTGGAGAGTGCCGCCGCGGGAGCCAGCAGCAGTGCCACTGGCTGCGCGCCCTGTGGGCGCGGTCAGCAGGAGCCCGTGGATCTAGGAATCCACCGCCAGGAGGAGTCAGACTGTTCGGATTGACTCGCCGCGTTTGTTTCTGTCTCAGTCGGCAGGCATGCACCTGCTCTTTTTCTTGTGTTCTTCTCTGACGCACGGCCCGATGCGACTGACCCTTTTGGCAGGCACCCGTGCAATACCCCACATCTGGGGCGAGGTCAGCCGTCGTCCTGGCGCTCTCTGCACCTGGGGCGGCTGTCCTCGTCGTCCTTGTGTGTGTGGTCGGTTTTTTTTCTGTATGTCTGTGCTCGAGTTTCGTTCTTTGGCCCCAGGCCAATGGTATGTCTCCTGGGAAGGAGGCTACCGTGTGCATACCCCACATCTGGGGCGAGGCTTGCTGTCGTCCTGGCGCTCTCTGCACCTGGGATGGCAGGTCTCGTCGTCCTTGTGTGGGCGCTCGTTTCTTGTTTCTAGTGCGGTAGCATCTCCACCGCTCGTCTTGCCTCGTATGTGGTGCACAGCGTGCGTTCGTCTTGTGTGCGCGCACGTTTCCGTTCAGCACGAGTGTCAGACACCCCGCCTCAGGGGGAAGGCGCGAGGCACACTCGTGTGTGGACATACCTTTTCTCCGAGCACGGGGGTGGGCTTTGGCCTGCCCTGACAGTGGCTCGTGTCGTGGTGCTGCAGAGGCCAGGCAGCTACGAGCTCCTGGCCCCAACACCTCTCTGCGGCGGCAGCACACTGGCTGCTATTGCCGCCCGCTCATTTGCACAGTGGCGAGCGGGTGGTCTGCGCTGCTTTTACATCTGCAGGGTTGCCTGCAGGTGCCTTGTGTATCTCTGCCTAATTGGGCAGAGAAGAGCCCAGCAGGTCGCCCTGCTGGAGCGTGCTGTGCCGCCTGCCACACAGCTCGTTGCACTTCTGGCAGTGAGGGCGTTGATGTCAATTCCTCTTCCTCCTCCTCCTCCTCCTCCTCCTCCTCCTCCTCCTCCTCCTCCTCCTCCTCTTCCTCCTCCTCCTCCGCCTCCTCCTCCTCATCCTCCGCTTCATCATCATCCTCCTTTTCCTCATTCTCATCATCGGCACCATCATGGTCACCACGGCATCCTCATCACAGTCACCACCACCGACACCATCATCAGCATCATCATTATCATCATCACCATCAGCATCACCATCATCGTCATCATCATCATCATGCTCAGCATCAGTATCACCATCATTATCGTGATCATCATGAACACCAGCACCCTCAGCATCATCATCACCGTCATCACCATCATCATCATCATCATCATCATCATCATCGTCAGCTTCATCGTCATTCGCATCGTCATCCTCATCATAACCATCATCATCATCATCATCATCATCATCATCATCATCATCATCATCATCATCATCATCATCATCATCATCATCATCATCATCATCATATTCAGCTCAATCAACATCATCACCATCAGCATCACTGTCACCATCATCGTCATCAACATCGTCATAAGAATCGTCATCATAATCGTCATCATATGGATGTTCACCATCACCATCAACAACATCATCAGTTTCATCACCATCAAAATCACCATTACAATCATCATCATCAGCAGCAGCATCATCACCACCATCACCATCACCATCGCCATCATCAGCAGCATCATCATCAGCATCATCATCATCATCATCATCGTCATCATCACAAACATCGCAGTAATAACCATGATCCCATCGTCAGCATTACCATCAGTACCATCATCACCCTCACCATCACCGTCATCATCACCATCACCGTTATCATCATCAGCATCATGATCATCATCTTCATCAGCACCAGCATCATCATCATCATCAGCAGCAGGATCATCATCATCATCATCATCATCATCATCAGCATCATCATCATCATCATCATCATCTCCACCACCAACCAACCACCACCCCATCAGCATCCATCATCATCGATCATACCATCATCATCATCAGCATCAGCATCAATCATCACATCATCATCATCATCTCATCATCATCATCATCATCATCATCATCATCACAAGCATCCTAATCATTATCTCATCATCAGCCTCCTCCTCATAGCTCCTCCTCCTCCTCCTCCCTCCCTCCCTCCCTTCCTCCCTTCCTCCCTCCCACCCTCCTAGCCTCCCTCCCCCTCCCTCCCTCCCTCCTCACCTCCTCTCCCTCCCTCGCCCGTATAGACCCGGGGGTAGCCTACCTAGACCCCTACCCAAGGGCCTAGGTTAGCCTAGGTAGGCCTTACCAAGGCCCGAGGTAGTCTTACCCCAAGGCCCTAGGGTGGCCTAGGGTAGGCTCTACCCAAGGCCCTAGGGTAGACCTAGGGTAGGCCTTACCCAATGACCTAAGGTAGACCTAAGCATATAGAGCCCGGAGGGTAGGCCTACCCTAGGCCCACCCCTAGGCCTACCCCCTAGGCCAACCCTAGGCCTACCCCTAGGCCTACCCCCTAGGCCTGCCCTAGGCCTACCCCGTAGGCCTACCCCCTAGGCCTACCCCCTAGGTCTACCCTAGGCCTACCCCCTAGGCCTACCCCCTAGGCCTACCCTAGGCCTACCCCCTAGGCCTACCCCCTAGCCCTACCCTAGGCCTACCCTTAAGCCTACCCACCCCTAAGCCTACCCCCTAGGCCTACCCCTATAGGCCTGCCCGACCGCCGGATCGAGCAGACGGACCAGAACGGATCGGGTAGGATCGGGCAGGCATTAAAGTGTGGAGCATGTTCGCACAAGCACGCGTGAACCCTAACAGGCGGGTCGGGTCGGGTCGGGCGGACCCTAACGGGCGGGCCGGGTCGGGCGGGCGGGACATTAAAGTATGGTGCGTGTACACTTGACACGCGTGAACCCTCACGGGCGGGTCAGGTCGGGTCGGGCGGGCGGACCCTAACGGGCAGGTCGGGTCTTGTCGGGCGGACCCTAACGGGCGGGCCGGGTCGGGAGGGCTGGTGCGTGTACACTTGACGCGCGTGAACCCTAACGGGCGGGTCGGGTCGGGTCGGGCGGGCGGACCCTAACGGGCGAGTCGGGTCGGGTCGGGCGGACCCTAACGGGCAGGTCGGGTCGGGCGGGCGGGACATTAAAGTATGGTGCGTGTACACTTGACACGCGTGAACCCTCACGGGCGGGTCGGGTCGGGTCGGGCGGGCGGATCCTAACGGGCGGGTCGGGTCGGGTCGGGCGGGCCCTAACGGGCGGGTCGGGTCGGGCGGGCGGGGCATTACAGTCTGGTGCGTGTGCACTTGACACGCGTGAACCCTCACGGGCGGGTCGGGTCGGGTCGGGCGGGCGGACCCTAACGGGCAGGTCGGGTCGGGCGGACCCTAACGGGCGGGTCGGGTCGGGCGGGCGGGACATTAAAGTATGGTGCGTGCGCACTTGACACGCGCGAACCCGAACGGGCGGGTCGGGTCGGGTCGGGCGGGCGGACCCTAACGGGCTAGTCGGGTCGGGTCGGGCGGGCCCTAACGGGCGGGTCGGGTCGCGCGGGCGGGGCATTGCAGTATGGTGCGTGTACACTTGACACGCGTGAACCCTAACGGGCGGGTCGGGTCGGGTCGGGCGGGCGGACCCTAACGGGGGGTTGGGGTCGGGCGGGCGGGACATTAAAGTATGGTGCGTGTACACTTGACACGCGTGAACCCTAACGGGCGGGTCGGGTCGGGTCGGGCGGGCGGACCCTAACGGGCGGGTCGGGTCGGGTCGGGCGGACCCTGACCGTGACCGCGACCGTGACCGTGACCGTGACCGTGACCGTGACCGTGACCGTGACCGTGACCGTGACCGTGACCGTGACCGTGACCGTGACCGTCACCGTGACCGTGACCGTTACCGTGACCGTGACCGTGACCGTGACCGTGACCGTGACCGCGACCGTGACCGTGACCGTGACCGTGACCGGGACCGGGACCGGGACCAGGACCGGGACCGGGACCGGGACCGGGTCCGGGTCCGGGTCTGGGTCCGGGCCTGGGTCCGGGTCCGGGACCGTGACTGTGACCGTGACCGTGACTGTGACCGTGACCGTGACCGTGACCGTGACCGTGACCGTGACCGTGACCGTGACCGTGACCGTGACTTGATCCAGCGCCTTACTGGTAAGGTTTTCACCATAACTCCTCCATGTCTCACACCCAGACGTGTCGGTAGGGCGAACCGGGCATTTCGCCTGATACGCCCTCACCAATTATGACCTTGATGACCTCGAGCTAGATATTGCGACAGCTTCACGGATGGAGGGCGGGTGGTTTGCACAATGTGGCTCTCGCTTTAGCGCCGCGCACATTCGTCTTGACAGTTTGCAACTGTTTGAAGGATGGAGGGCGGGTGGTTTGCAAAATGTGGCCCTCGCCTTAGCGCCGCGCGCATGCGTCTCAAAAATTTCGCAAAAGTTAAAGGATAGATGGCAATTCATGATCAATATGTGGATCTCGCCTCAGCGCCGCGCACATGCGTCTTACAACTTGCAACAGTTTAAATGATGGAGGGGGGATCCTTTTCAAAATGTGGTTCTCTCCTTAGTGCCACGCAAATCCATCTTAAAGCTTGCAACGGTTTCAAGGATGGAGGGAGGCTTCTTTTCGACATGTGGCTCTCGCATTAGCGCCGTGCACATTCGCCTTTACAAATCGCATCGGTGTAAAGGATTCGCGTGGCTGAAATCTCAGGAATGATGTTATCTGGCACGATCTAGGATTGTCAGGACGCAACAGTCACGTCGACTCGCGGAGCTGAAGTCTCAGTAACGACGTTCTGGTGCAATTTGGCATTTGGCAAGGAATGATGCCTTTGGTGTTTTGAATATTGTGTTTGGATTTTTGGTGTGTTTGGTGTTGTGTTCTGATGTCCCAAGGATGGCATTCTAGCACGATTGAAGACTCTCAGACGGTAGCCTTCCAATGAGCACTTTCCGCAATAAGAACAACTTCGTGTAGGAATAGGGAACTCGGAGGTAGGGTTTGCTGTAACATCGTTGATGCGCCTTGGGCTTACTCTGGTCCTCCTCCTCCTCCTCAACATCATCATTATCATCGTGCCTCCTTCATCCACCTCCTCCTCTTCCTCCTCCTCCTCCTGCTCCGCCTCCTCTCCCCCCCCCTCCCTTCCTCCCTTCCTCCCTCCCTCCCTCCACAATTACACAATATGAATACTACTCCCCTCTCTCCCCTGATGACGTCCGGAAGATATTCGGCCCCCATCCGCGTACTGTTCTGTTCTGTTTTCACACAGGATTCCCGGGAGTTTGGTTTTTGCTTGTGTTTTTTTTCAAGATGTTGTTCCCGCTGAAGCGGTGGCCTCATTTTCGGGTCTCCGCTCGCTCCGAATAGTGCACCCGCTGCAGCGCTGACCTCATTTCCGCGCTTCCGCCCGTTCCGAATCGTGCTCCCGCTCCAGCGCTGGCCACATTCCCGCGCTTCCGCTCGTTCCGAATCGTGCTCCCGCTTCAGCACAAGCGTCTTTATTTCCAGTGTCCTGCCACGGCATGCAATGCAATGCTATGTGGTGTTCCGCTGTGCGATGCCACACCTTCAGCTGCATGCTCGGATCTGCAATGCTTGACTACGCATTGCCACGACATGCTATGCCATGCTACGCTTTGATGTTCAACGCCATGCTATGCCATGTTCTGTTCTGTGCCGCTGTGCGATGCCATTACTTGCGTTGCAATGCTTTGTGATGCCATTAATCACTACGCAACGCAACGCCATGCTATTACATACTACGCTCTGCCGTGCTCTTCTATGCCCTGCTACGCCGTGCTCTACGATGTATCGCGTACCCTCTCGGGATCATTGCCCTGCTTGACATCCGACTGTGCGAATAGAGAGGAGATCTACGCCAAGGTAAGGGATGAGAGGGAGGGGTAGGACATCAGATATAGCGAGCGCACCAAGCTTGCCCCCTCCCCCTACCGTTTTGCTCTTCCTCTTCCTCCCGTTTTCTGTTGCTCCCTCCTATCAAATATAGCGATCACCCCGCCCCGAAAGGGTCCAAAACAAACTCCAAGAGGGCCCCCAGAAGACCCCAATAAAGCCGCCGTGGCATAGGAACATGTGTTTAATCGCTCAACATTAGTTATCGCCGCGTCTGCGCCCACGAGACGCTTCTAAGGCGGCTTCTACGATTGCCTGATTCGGGCAACTCGCCTGGCGATCGTTTCTGGATGGACTGGTGGGGATACGCAAAGCGCCAATAATTCCCGCCCCCCCCCCGGGGCAGCAGCGCTGTCAGCTACACATTAGTGGGTGGGATTTCCGCGGGCCCTTCCACTTGTGGCTACTTTGTGGCACCATCATTGGCCTCGCAGCTACCCGATCCCGTCTCGTCAGGCAGCTAGCGGAGGAGGCATGGATGGGGAAAATCAGTGATCATGCAGGGTCTAAGCTGGGCCTGCCAGTAGGGACGCGTGTATACATAGTTGTCGGCGTACTCACCTCCTTCATGGTCCAAGCGATTTGGACAAGGGACGATGCTATCCTGCACAGGCAGCACATGGAACCGCGGTGCGAATTCTGTGGGGATTGGGAAGCTATTGTGCACAGCCTGTGTTCCTATAAAAAAGGCAAAAAAAAAAACGGGATGAAGGGCAAAGACATGGCGGAGGCTCCAAACAGAGAAAGACGAGGGAACACAAAGAAAAGCTATGGACGACGGCCCTGTGTTCCTGCAGTACAAAGCCGGCCTCTGCGGGACGAGATGCTCTGGAACATCACCCTGAGTAGTCATGAGGTCTCGTTCAGGAAGTTGCTGCTTCTCTAGCGCTTCCAGGCGGTTCCTGATACGCACATCGTGGGTCCCCCTGGCCTGGGCCGTGAGTTTCCTGAAATCAGGTGTGCATTCCCTGAAACCCTCGAAGAATCACTCCCAGGAGAGCTTTCTGCGGATGGGTTATGTCTTAAGCATGGGCCTCGGCAGTATGACAGAGCTAGACGGGGGTTGCCAAAATGGACTCCGAAGGGAGTATGGTGGCTACTCTCAAGGGCCTGGCGAGGATCAGCTGAGCACATCAACCTCCTCGCCATCGCACCCCACTGTCCGCCGGGTGAACTTGTTTATATATGAACTATAAAAAGTGGTTGGCATCAAATCGGGGCACCATTGCTCCTTGCATAACTGAGGCAAAACATGCTCGGGGGTCGAGATGATCATCAAAGGTGCCCCAGCACGGGATCCTCGGAAAGAAGTCTACAACGTGAAGGCACATCAAGATGCTGATGAACTCCCATTTGGTTCTGGTGAGCGCATGTTGGCACTAGGAAGGGGCATTGCAGATACTGCTGCTGGTTCAGCGGCTGCCCGTCACTCCCAGCCCTCCCAGTGGGAATACGAGCTGATAGAAGGTGAGACCAAGTTTTAGAGCAATATCTCACGTACGTGGCATCTGCCTTGTCTTGCTAGGATCCTCACCCCCGAAGAAGACGGAAGTCCAGAGCGTTAGTCCAGAATCGGTCGCCAGCGTCTGCTCTCAATGTGAGAAGTGCGGCCGCGACCGAACTCAGGGCGGACAGTGCATGCCAGAGTGCAATGGCACATTCGTGACGTTACAGTGCAACCCCGCTGTACCCGCGGGGTGTCGAAGTCCTCCTCGTCCTCGTCCTCCTCCTCCTTCTCCTCATAATCCTTATCCTCATCCTCATCCTTATCGTCATCCTCATCCTCACCCTCATGGTTCCTCCAGCCCTGTCCTGCACGAGTGGGTTTGGGATAGGGGGGTCTGGCATTGCCGAGTGTGCATGTGTCGCACCTCGTGTGAACCCCTCTGCACCCTGTGACACCTTCGAGACAGTGAGGCCGCCTGCCGGGCAATGTCCTGGGGAAAATGCCAAGCGTAAACAAGTTCTGATTGAGCACAGGGGTCACGACTTGTTCGTCACGTCGTTTCCCAAGGAGTAATGTTCTTCTGCATGTTGCCTGGCAGTTGCACTCAGGGTAAATCAGTATCTGGGCAAGGCATGCCCTGCGGGGAGAGGATAGAAAAGCCCTGAGACAACAACAGATCCAATCTAAAACGTTTCGACAGCCTGCAGCATCCGAATCAGAAGCTGGGGTCGGGCAGAATACTTGAGCATGCGGTCCGTGTGGCAGATATCGCCGCATAGCATACGCTTTGATTGTGGCACCGTTACCGTCTCTTCTCAATGAGTGCCCCTCCGTCATCCCCCCTCGTAATTAACCACCCATCCTCCCCATCCTCCTCCTCGTCATGAGCATCATCACCATCAGCATCAGTATCATCATCAGTAGCAGCATCATCATCGGTATCATCATCATCATCATCATCATCATCATCATCATCATCATCATCATCATCAGCAGCAGCAGCAGCAGCACCATCAGCAGCACCATCATCATCATTATCATCAGCATCATCATCATCATCATCATCATCATCATCATCATCATCATCATCATCATCGCCAGCATCCTCGTCGTCATCGTCCTCGTCATCGTCCTCGTCATCACCCACCATCCTCATCATCAAGAACATCGCCCTCATCAGCATAAGCATCATCATCATCATCACCATCATCAGCATCATCAACATCATCATCATCATCATCATCATCAGCATCATCATCATCATTATCATCATCATTATCCTCACCATCAACATCATCATCAACATCATCATGATCAGTACCAGAATCATCATAATCAGCATCGCTATCATCATCATAATCGTCATCATCATCATCTTCGTCATCATTATCATCACCAGCTGCATCATCATCAGCATCACCATCATCATCAGTATCATCAGTTTCATCATCATTATCATCAGCATCATCA